>CM076405.1:2831523-2990152 GCA_038363315.1 Mugilogobius chulae | reverse complement strand
GGAGGCTGGTGGCTTTGGCTTCCGCACAGCCAGCCCTCGTCCGAATGGCCTGCTGAACCTTTGGGACTCGAAGGCACAGGTGGAAAAAAAAACTGCCTCATGTTCCTTTCAGTGTTTTCTGTTCCTCTTTAAAATCTTACCTGTAAACAGAAGATCTGTGGACTATTTGTCACAATCACAGGTAAAAAGAGGCTGCAGCTGTATCCATATAGCTCACAGTCAGCAGTTACAGTAAAAGTTAAAGCAAAAGTATTTGATCCAAACTTGACAGTAATCGTCCTCTTTTCATCCAGGCAAAGTGCAATCTAGTGTTTATAATCCTGCGCGTAGCAGCGTTTTGTACAGATACGGCCATATGAGTTTTTCTTCAAAATGTACTATAGACAATCTGCAGCTAAAATGAAAAAATTATCGAATCTTCTATAATCATCCTTTTATGACCTCGACAACGTGTAAATACGATCCCGTTTTCCAAAGCGCCGCTGTGCTCTGCTGACTTTAACCCCAGTACCGCTTACACAGAAATCAAAAGTGAAACTCAGGTGCTCTGCAGCATGTTACTAACAACATTTCGCCTGATGTCTCTGGTTCATTTGTTTGTGATTTGTAAATACACTGTTTGTATACCAAACTTTTGAAAAGACTAAAAACATAGATTAAAAAATATAACATAAATATTAGGGATGGGACAAGATCTCAGGCCACAAGACACACACAATCCGTCAAAGATGGCCGCACGAGCAGCAGCGCTTGCTGAGAAAGTCTGCATTATGATTTAAACAGCAACAGACCTCTTTGAAAGTTTATTGACATTGCAACACGTCAGACTTTATTCTTCATTCTGTGCTTTTTGGGGATCTAAAATTTGATTGCCCAATTCTACAAACGCTCTGTTTTCTGCTCTTATTTAACGATGGCTAATCCACAGGACATTACTGACGCCCTGCGACAGATGCAAGCTGAGTTAACTTCTCACTTTGACTCTAAAATTGGTGAACTTCAGTCAACTTTAATCAGCATGAACGGATCAATAAGCACTCTAATGAGCAGGTTTCCCTCATGTAACACAGAATCAGTGCCAATGAAGACAATCTCACTAACTTCGATTCCCAAGTCAAGTTCCTGGAGAAGGAGAACAGCTTCCTTTGTGATAAACAAAAGCCACTCATCAAACTTTCTGCGGATTCCGGAGCGGGCAGAGGGCCGTGACACTGTGTTTTATCCAGCTGATCCTACTGCTCCTCGGTGCGGATCAATTTCCAGCGCCGCCAGTCATCGAACGTGCTCACCGCAGTCCTACGACAATGTCATCGAGCTCCAAAACGGGCCCAGGCCAATACTGGAAAAATTCCTAAATGCACAAGACAGTAAAGATAAGTAAAGATTCTTTGACTGGCCTGAGAAAAGGAAGATCTCCTGTTTGAGGGAGCAAAAGTCTTCATCTACCCGGATTACAGTGCAGCTCTTCTGGAGCAACGTCGCCTGTTTGATGCATTCATTCATTCATTCATTCATTTTCTACCGCTTAATCCCGTTAGGGGTCGCGGGTGACTGGAGCCTATCCCAATAACTTTGGGCCTTAACACCCTGGACAGTGGCCAACTCGTCGCAGGGTTAGACAGACAACCATTCACTCTTTCATTCACTCACTAAGGGAAATTTACAGTGATGCCCAATTAACCTAAACATGTATGTTTTTGGAGGTGGAGGAAACCGGAGTACCCGGAGAAAACCCACGGGAGAACATGCAAACTCCACCCAGAGAGATCGTGAGATGTTGGTATGGTCCGACTCGGGAGTCGAACCCACGACCTCCTTATTGGGAAGCCAGAGCTCTAACCACTTGGCTACCGTGCACCCTTGTTTGATGCAATTAAACGTAAACTCAAGAGAAAATAATCTTCAATATGCCCTGCTCCTGTCGTGCTCATGATCAGCATTGACAGTAAGTTCACCTCATTCCGCTGTCCCAAGGATGCTGAAGTTTTCCTCCAGACACTCCCCGTGCGAGCTTGGTACTCAGGTGATTATTATTTTGACTTTCCCCTCTTCCTTGCTTTGATCTTATCCTGATTTAATTTCTATAGCAGCTCACTTGATCTTTGATTCATTTTTCAAGATGAAGTCGTCGTTTTGACTCTTGAGAAGGCTGCGTTGCGTTGAACACAAAACTGCTGCCTCTGCTTTGTTCATATTTGCCGTATTGAGTGTGGTCATGGCTCGGCAGCTTAGCGCTATCGCGCTATAGGCTTGCACTGTCATAAAATGTGACGTCTAAGCATGCGTAAAGGGAACCGGATTGAATCATGAAATTAACACATCCATAGATTAAATGGTCAAAGGAAAAAAATCATTAAAAAAACAAAGAGAGACTTATTGTATATTTGTTTTTCTGACATGTTGTTCTGACGTAAGTTGTTTTAGTCTATTCATGAAATAATGTATTTCTTCTGAGCATACTTATAATAAATTGTTTTACACTTTAAGTCAAGTCTGACAGTATCCCTAGACCGGGAACATTCATACGGAAGAAGGAAGGTGGTACGATAACGCAGTCACCACAGCATGAGTGATTGTGTTCTGGACAACAGTCACCTGTCCACGTACTAGCCAGGGAGATGTGTCTCTGTGATGGACTGTGCACCCACCAGTTGACCTTTTGGTTGACTCGGTCTAACCTTTTCTCCTAACACTAGCCCTAACCCTCTACCTCATGTATACCGCTGGCACAGTAAAATACTGTAGCCACGGCGCGCTCCCGAGCCGACGTAGGGAGAGAGTAATTGGAAGCTGCAACCCGCTATTGCTTCCAAACTAATTGCCTAAAGCAAAACAAAAAATGAATGAATCCCATACGGGGAAACACTCCTTAGCCTACCAGAGAAACCCCAATCCAAACAAGTGTTCAAAAAAAAAAAAAATTTACAGGCTTCAAAAAATAAATCAAAACTGAGGTTTGCCACAAAGTCTGCCTCAAAACCTGCTCCAACCATGGCACACCGAACTGCCTCCAAACTAAATTTTACCCACTACAAACTACAAAAAATGATTAACCTAATCTAATCCAACAACTTAACCCCTTAACTACTTTTTCTTTAAAAATTCAATTTTGTTGAGTGTCTGAAAAAATCACACTATGAAGCACCTGGAAAGGTTAAATATAAAAATCCCATTGAATCCCTTTTATTTAGAGCAAAATCAGCCATTCTGGGATGATCCAGACTCAGATTTCAGCTCTAAGCCTCCAAATAAAAAAAGTCCTCAAAATTCAAAATTTTAATACGAATTTGTATTGGCTCCGCCTAAATTTTTTTGAGTAATTTTGGGTCCCTAAAACTCATTTTTACCTCAATTGCCTTCAGCTTTTACAGAGGAATTGTCAAAACCCCAAATATGCCAAATCTAGAGTCATTTATGTCTCAGCTGTAACACCAGCTATGACAATCCTTATATCTACCAAAAAAATTTAGGCGGAATTTAGATTTTGTTTTTCTTTTGCTTGGAGAAAGTTCTCACTTCTGATGAGAGCCTGTTGGACATTAGAAGCAAAAACTACAGGGATACAGCTTTAAAAAGACCCCAGCCATTAGTTTGAATTTTTACCAACTTTAGTCAGACGTGTGAGGTAAAAAAGGCCCGCATGAGAAGGGGTTAACTAAAAATGTGTGATCTCCCCCAGACTGACTAAATTTAGCTTGATAACGCAATTGAAATGTTTCCAAATTTGACAATTTTAATTTAACCAAAAGACTGTGAAATGAATGATTAACTTACCCCGAAACCAAGTTTTTGCCTTGGGACGAGCCCTACTTGTTACTACTCTGGCTCAGGAGTAGCAACGAAGAGATAAGCTAATTCTAGGGGTTGGCCGGAGGAAGAAAGAGTGGTAATATTGCAGTCAGTCTTTATAGGGAAGGCTCAAGCAGCATATTCTGCCCTAAGTGAACGTGAGAGTAGAGTTTACAAAATTGTCAAAGAGGCTGTGCTTATGAGTTTGTTCCAGAAGCCTACAGACAGCGATTCAGGTCTTGGAGGAACCTGGGCAAAAACAGAGGTGTCAAAGTAAAAGGCCTCCCTGGACGGCCCAGGGGAGGCCTCTCTGACATCTGTTTCTGCCCAGGTTCCTGTGGGGCATTGCCCAATCAGTCTCACAGGAACCTGGGCAAAAACAGAGGTGTCAAAGTAAAAGGCCTCCCATGGGCCGTCACATAGGAAACGTGTGATTTGGTGGTTTTTGCAGGAGAAGCGAGCGGCCAACGTCGATCCTCTGGAAAAGTACAAGTTTGGACCAAGATGTGAAATATCCATGATGGTAAAACTCGGTACTTACCTCGTAAGCGACAAGGATACAAGCCCGGAAAGGGATTAGGAAAGCGAATACTTACTAGGTAGGTAGGTAGTAGTAAGAGGAGTTTTTTAGCGAAGGTATAGAACCAGAATGGAATGATCTGTTTCTTCTCCTTTCCGATCTCCTCGCGCGTCATAGGGGCGGCGCGGGAAACGGAGGTATCTTTAAGTGACGTTCGTGGGCCCGTGCTAACCTTTGATCCCCTATCCAAACTGTTCCTTTCGATTTGGAGGTGCAGGGGGGATCATCGTGATATTTTGCCTAATCCTAACCTTGCCAGCGCCGCCGGACTAGGGTACACTGTAAAGGATAGCTGTAATTTACGCAATAATTTACTGTAATATGAACAGTATAATACTGTAAGTTGTTTTTACAGTAGATTACTGTACTTTGCAATGAATTCTGGGAAATCACCTTGTATTACAGTAATTTACTGTAATTTATACAGTAGCGAGAAGATTATTGTAATACCTACAGTAGCTTTACTGTACTTACAGTATTGTACTTACAGTAAAGCTATTATTAAAGCTATTAGTACAGTACTACTGTAGTATTACAGTAGTTTTATTGTGAAACCCATCAGCGCATGCGCAGTAATGAAGAAAAACGTTAGAGCCCAGAAAAACTGAAGCGGCAGCGCCATTACGGGGTAAGTTAAATTTTATTTTATTTTTGTTTGTAAGAGTCAAATCTAAACTTTGAGACCATTTGAGGCGAGAAATAGTGGGTATTATTGCCATATCCGGAGTCATTTTAACTTTTTTTCTGCTAAAGGTCCGGAGGCTGGGTCTCCACCGGGAGCTCCCGCCGGCCGTATCCGGTGGACGAGCTCTCATGGGCGGCTAGAAGTTGTGCCTCGCGTCGCCGTTGCCAACGGATACTCCCAACGGTTGGTTTGTGAAAATGTTTTTTAATCGAAAACTAATGAGACGTATTTCTAACGTAATGTGTCCTTAACCGCAACGTTTATTAGCAACAGTTCTTTAAATTAAACACATATTTAGTGTGATAAAAGCTTCACGGGAAAGCCCGCGGGGGAAACCCGAGAAACTCCTCCCTGGAGGCGGCATCCGGGGAAGAGAGCTCGGGGACCCCGCGCTGGAAGACGGATAGAAGTCTCGCTACGTGACGCCGGTTTAGACCTGTTTTAACCTGGCTTGGATCAGGTTTGGTCGTGGTTTGGTAATGCATCAGACCCGCTTTAATTCTAGTCAAGTCCTGGTTTAGACCTTAGACCTGGTTTAGTCCCGGCTCAGTCCTGATTTAGACCTGCCTGCGTGGTTCTGGTTAAGCGCGGCTTTATTCAGCCTTGGTTTGACAGTTTCTGATCAATTTAATCGGTCATAAATGTGAATTGTGTTCACAGCGCGTTACACAGGCGTGTTCTGGATCACACACGGACATATTCATGCCCACAGAAGCGACTGTCAGTGCGAGTGTGACTTTACCTGTCGTCCCGGGACGGGTGCGCGAAGCTGCCAGTGCCTGACGTAGGGACAGACGTTCAACACGAACTCCGCGGTAGATCCATGGGTGCGCTGCGCTCTTCTTACAAATATATTCCACATTTAGCTTCTGTCTCCGGTGTAAATGACGGCTCCATCGCGTCCTCAAGCCCCGAACCCACTGCACGCTGCAGCGTTTATACGCACGTAAATGAAAGCGCAGCGGTGATAAATTTGGTCAATCAACGTTACTTGAACACGCGCATTTTCCTTCGCTTCATTTCTCGTTCTTGTGATTTTAATATGTTAAAGTTAAGAGTCAGAGGGCCACAGTGATTCTGCCTGTGTGTGGCAGTGACCGCGCCCCCCTCACAGCTGATCCTGGGGTTGGTTTATACACACACACAGAAGGGCCAACAACTGAACTCATGAATTACCTTTACTGTTACTGTTAAGCTATTGATAATGCAATAATAATTGAGTTGAAGCAATAAGGAACTACAGGTGGCATACATATTATAATTCTAAACAAATTGTAACTGAAATATTTCAATCAAATGTCCAAATAAAAATCTTTTAAAAATGTCACAATTAAAAAGGCTGTAACAGTTTACAGCTGGCCTCCTGAAACTGATCACACTGCATGTACAAAAAAGTTAAATTGTGTAGTTTAATACTAAATACAAAAATACAAATTAAAATCTGGCATTTTGCCTTCACAGTCAGACAAAATATGAAATCCTGAAGTGACTGTTGAAGTCTGCAGTTGACTAATGTTGTCTCATAATTTAAATTATTAGGTGAGATGTTCCAGGCACGACCCACCAGGAGGAACTGTCTCTGGACCGGCCTGGGAAGTCAGGGCAGCTCTTCTCAGATTGGTGTGTCTGCAGCCCGGCCATGGATCGGTGGAAGTGCATGGATGCACTATATGGTGTAATTTTATGTTGCTGCCAAAAACATTTTATCTCTATAATATTGTAAGTGCTATTTTTTTCAACATATTTACGTTAAACTAGACTGTAATGACTTATGTAACTTTTGATTGATGTTGACAGATGATCGTATCTACATACAGTGGACAGGAGCAGATGAAAGACTTCTATGTTCTATGGTCAAAATGGATCAAGAATTCAGCACCAAAGCATCAGGTAACTCATTACTTTATGTTTCTTAATGAGCTCTGAGATGGACCTTCTTATTTGAAAATGTAAAACTAAAATGGATGTCACAGCAGTGGCTATCACTCTCGCCTCTCAGCAAAAGGGTTGTAAATGTTTGGATGTTTCTCTTCATGTCTGTGTGGGTTTCTTCCAGGTTCTCCGGTTTGACCACCAATAACATGTATGAAGTGCTCTAGCTGCAGACCGGACCAAACCTCACAGAACATTTGGAGATGTGTCCCTGACTGCTGAGCTGTGTCCACTGCTCCTGAGAAGATTATCCACAGGTATTAAAGTTTAGGGCAATAGATCTGACATCACATTATTCTACAGACCAATGCTTTTTAAATGAGCTGGAGAGCAGCTGAAACAAATGTTAGCAGCTCTCCAGCTGAAATTCAAATGCAGCTTTTGTTTTAATTCTAAAAGGTAATGGGTGTAGTCACCTGCAAAAATCATTAGAGTTTTATGCTTTTTTTTTTTTTTTTTAGATATTTCAAGACAAAAGACAATGTTACTTAATGGAAACAACTGCCTCCTGCCACCATCTGGCCTTATGACATCAGACAATACTAAAACATGAACAGAGCTTATAACATGGTAAGATATTAGTTTGTCTGTGTTTCTATTTAAAATGTAAAGTTATCTGAATAGAAGAATGTCTGAGCTTTATTACTTTATTAGATTGTTAATATTTAGTTTATTTCTTTACAGAACAGTTGTCACAGATGAGCTGAGCTGTGGGCCTTAAACAGATCTTCAGCTGCTGGACTGTTCATCTCTGTATTTGGAGGTAAAACATACTGCACTTCTTACACTTACTTTTGCACTTATATAATCAGAATTTTTATTAAAGGAGACCTATTATGTCAAATTCACTTTTCTAAGTTTTTAACCTTGTTATGATGGCCTTCCTTCACCATTAGTTTACTCAAAGTTATATTTGAATTGATTCATACATGTTGGAGTAATCTTGTATTGTTCTTCAGCTGCAGCTCAAGTGCTCAGAAATCCCCGTTCTCACCTACCACCTATCCCTCCCACTTGTCTGTATTTACTTGTTATAATTTAAAAGATTAATGCTCAAAGTGAAGCTTATATGGTTCAAAACTGTCCCGTAGCCACTTTCCAACAATAAAAATATTTTTTCAAAATCTGTTGCTTTTTACAGTTACATTTTAAAGTGAAGAGGCGGGGCTTATCAGTGAAGAGGCGGGGCTTATCAGATCTGCAGTTTTGAACAGGAAGTCAGTAGAGCTGTTTCTATTTTTAAGCTGTTTTAGATCAACTTTGTGTTTTACAATGAACAAAAGGTAAATTACTGATCTGTGCATGTTCTAGCTTCTTCCTAAATATATAAAAAAAACACAATAGGACCCCTTTAAAATCTTTGCCAAACCTGTGCATAAAGACATGTTCAGTGTTCATAGATAAGCACTGGTTAACTGCTGGATCACTAAATACAGGCTTAGTGTCAAAATATGTTTTAATCTTTATTTGTTGAATCCATAGATATTTCCAGATGCTAAATACTAAGCTTGGTGATCATTAAGACATATGTTGATGGCATGACAGATTTATATTTACCAGTAAATAAAACAACAGGTTGTGCCACGGCATCTTTGTTGACTTTTGAGCTAATGTGTGTCTAATGTGTGCTGGGCTCCTCTGCTGCACGTGTTTGGTGTAATGTCACATTCTTGAGCTCTGTCATTTAACTGTAGATGTTGACGGGTAAAATGATTATTGTTTAAATGTCGATTTCTGTTGTAATACAAAGGTTCAGCCTCTAATAGAGACTGAACATGTGTAAAATTATAATTATATTTGAGACACTTGTACTTTATAGTTGCTCAAACTGTCTGAAAAGTCTAATTTGTATAAGTATAACATATGACATGTAAACTAGACCATTGTTATGCCATGTTTACAGGGTTCACAAAAAAAGCTACAGATAGACTGCGGCTTATTCAAAATTCAGCCGCACATCTTTTAACCCACACCCCCAAAAAGAGCACATCACTCTTGTTTCAGCCTTACACTGGCTTCTTGTAAGCTTTTAAATGATATTTAAAATACTTCCTTTAAAAGCACTACACAGTCAGGATTATAATAGTATATAATATAATAGTTCTCTACAGCAGTTGTCAGTCACTAAGTTTTGTTTTTCTCTCTCTAGGCCCAAGATGACCTTCTTAATGAAGCTTGTTGTCTATGAAGATGAGCGGGAAGCTGTGTTTTTTAAATATAAACTTACAACATGTTAGATTCAACCTTATTCTGTGAGAGCCTCTTAACTCTGTCATTACTGTAAGTATTTGACTAAAACAATGTTATTTTCCACATTACAATCACAAATGTGTAAATGCATTCAATGTTTGTCTTAGACTTTATGGTAGCACTTTAAAAGACCTCCACGGTACCTACCAGTTAAGTACCATGTCAGTTACTAGTAACTAACAGTGACACTTACTAGTACTTACTCTGGTACTTACTGTGGTACTTACACTGGTACCTAGAGTGGTACTTTGAGTGGTACTTGTACCAGCAGTTACTGGTACATACCACTGGTACTTACTGTGGTATTTACACTGGTACTTACACTGGTACCTACAGTGGTACTTGCAACAGCAGTTACTGGTACATACCACTGGTAGTTACTGGTACTTACTGTGGTACATACACTGGTACTTACACTGGTACCTAGAGTGGTACTTTGAGTGGTACTTGTACCAGCAGTTACTGGTACATACCACTGGTAGTTACTGGTACTTACTGTGGTACATACACTGGTACCTACAGTGGTACTTTGAGTGGTACTTGTACCAGCAGTTATGGTACACCACTGGTACTGTGTACGATACCTGGTACTTACTTTTAGTGGTACTTGTACCAGCATTACTGGTACATAACACTGATAGTTACTGGTACTTACTGTGGTACTTACTGTAGTACTTACACTGGTACTTAAGGTGGTACTTGTGTCATCAGTGACTGGTACTTACAGTGGTAACTATTAGTACACTTACCACTTTTAATAATTTGTGGCACACACATACGTTTCAGTGGTGGTATTATTGGTACTTAATTAAAAAGTAGAGCTTATAAATTATGAATAACAATAAAATGCAAATGTTAAAAAAGCACCAAGGTCTTTATTTATGTCACAACAATATTGGGTATTGACAATACCAAAGTAATTATTTGTTTCAGTAAACAAAACAACAGAAAACAATTTACAACAATCTTAGCTTAATTCCAACATTTATTGATAATACCATGATACATAATGGTAAATAGTGGTACTATAATGGTACTTATTACAGTAGTTGACAGTCAACTACTAGTAACAACGGGACCTGTTCTAAAGTGACACATACTGGTACTTCAGTTGTACTTACTACAGTAGTTGACAGTTAAGTACTAGTAACAACGGGACCTGTTCTAAAGTGACACATACTGGTACTTCAGTGGTACTTACTACAGTAGTTGACAGTTAAGTACTAGTAACAACGGGACCTGTTCTAAAGTGACACATGCTGGTACTTCAGTGGTACTTACTACAGTAGTTGACTGTCAACTACTGTAGTAAGTACCACTGAAGTTGCCCCACTGTGGCACCTGAGGTTCTTCTGTGGTTTCCCATCCGAGTACTGCCGAGGCCCAACCCTGCTTAGCTTCTGAGATCTGACTGGATCAGGCTTTGGCATGCTGGTATGGCTACGACCATACCAGCATGCCAATAGTGGTGGTAAAAGTACCACTGTAGGTACCAGTGTAAGTACCACAGTAAGTACCACAGTAAGTACCAGTTACTACCAGTGGTATGTACCAGTAACTGCTGGTACAAGTACCACTCAAAGTACCACTGTAGGTACCAGTGTAAGTACCACAGTAAGTACCAGTAACTACCAGTGGTATGTACTAGTAACTGCTGGTACAAGTACCACTCAAAGTACCACTGTAGGTACCAGTGTAAGTACCACAGTAAGTACCACAGTAACTACCACTGGTATGTACCAGTAACTGCTGGTACAAGTACCACTCAAAGTACCACTCTAGGTACCAGTGTAAGTACCACAGTAAGTACCAGAGTAAGTACTAGTAAGTGTCACTGTTAGTTACTAGTAACTGACACGGTACTTAACTGGTAGGTACCGTGGAGGTCTTTTAAAGTGCTACCGACTTTATAGTTGTAAATTAAATCAACTTCACATTGTAAGTTCAGTTTCCGCCTTAAAAAGATGAGTTAACCTGTCTTGGAGCAGTGTGTCAAAAAGATGTTTAACTTACCATAAAGAATTCAAGATTTAAAGAGACAATTACAACTTACATTAATCTTTCTTTTTTTCTAACTAACTTACATAACTTACAAATTGAAAGCAGAATTTGTACTTAAATGTTTAATTTGAACTGCCCTGTTATTTATTACAGTGTTTCTGGCAGCGTCACAGTTAATGTTTGAGAAAAATTGCATTTAAAGTGTATATTTATGTATTACTATTTGCTTTGTTTGTTTTTGTTTGTTTTTCAATTGTCCTGAAATAAATGTAAAATTGTGAGAATGCTACTTTTTGTTTTTTCCCATTAGACAATGTTAACGTGGTTTTAAAAAACTGACAAACTTGTTTTTAGACACCAGAATAAAGCTAAAACTAGAAAAAAAGAAAAAACATAATTACAGTAAAACTAATGTAAAAATATAAAAATACAGCAATATTACTGTATTGTTTACAATAAACAACTGTAAAATTTACAGTAACACTACTGTAACGTAAAATTACAGTAGTGTTACTGTAAAGCAGTTACTGTGAACTTGGATTACAGTAGTGTTACTGTAAAATAGCTCTACAGTAATACTACTGTAATAGGGGGTTACAGTAAAGTACTGGCATCCAGCTGCCAGTACTTTACTGTAAAATCTACAATAAATTCTTTACAGTGTACTTCCCTCGACGCCTGGGCTCGCCCCAGTGGCCCGTGTGGGATCGCAAAGGAGCCACCCCGGCAAACTCTGGAAAGACGACCAACTTTTGGAACACTGTTGCAACACGAGGAACAAGAACACGAGAACGGGAGTCTGTATCTAGTTACGTACGTGGGCCCGTGCTTTCGTGCCCTCCTCCACTCGCAACCGACCCCGACGGCTAGTGATGGGAAATGCAAACAAAGCTTAGGCGGGGCGAAGCTTCCAAGGTGCCACCCTCACCGGAACGGAACGCCCGCCTCAGGGTCGGGGTTAGCCTAACCCGCTTGAGCTTGGCCAAGTCGCTATGTGCCCATCACTACAGAATGCATTGCCAATAGGGGATCGCAGGGGTTCGGGGAGGAACGGCATTTGACTTCTCTCTCTCTCTTTTTTTCGCCAGCGCCGCCGGATAATTGGGCTCCCTCAAACTATGACGTTGTCCTCATGTTTTGAAAGATACTCGCTTTGATATTTTTGGGGTGGATGAGAACGATTTCAATCAATAACCTCTTCTTTCCTCCTTTTTTCAGAGACATGGAGGTCAACTGGGATATTGTAAAAAAGGCGATTAGGGCTATTCAGAAGGCTCTGAAAAACGAGCACCATTTTCATTACCTCAGCGAGAATGAGGAGGTGCCGTACGGCCTACGCCGCTTGGAGGAGGGTCTGAGAAACAATATCCTTCCGTACTGACCCAATCAGAAAATCGAATTGGAGAAATTTGGGAACGCGAGGATTTGGAGAGGGAGCACAAGAGAGTCACTTTTGGCGCACTAATCGGAGCAGCGGGAGGGCCTTTTGGAAGCGACGGTGGAGGAGGCAAGGAGAACAAGGGGTACAAGAGCTGGAGAGAGCATTTGAGATTGCTACCAGCTGGTGCAAAAGGGATAACAGAAAGTTTAATGAGAACGTAGTGGGAATAGTGAGAGCAAGGATGGAAGAAAGACTGGGAGAGGAGGGGAGGGATCCAAAAAGAAGAAAGGGAGGGGAGGCAGAGGAGCAAATGGAGACTGCAAGTTCCTCCTCCTTGCTGGCACCCTTCCAGGAGCAGATAAGTTCCCCAGGAGAGTCGGACCGCCTGGCGAGTGTCTCCCTGGTCGCAGAGTTGGAGGATGGCATTGTGTCGCAGGTAGGAAGCGATATTATGGAGCTGCCTGACGATGTTTTGGAGGAATTGTTAAGGGAAGAGCTGCAAGGGGAAAAGCTGGTGGCACAGGGTGGGCAGCACAAGCCACGGGGATTACCACAGCAGCAGAAGGCACAGGGGCCACCACAGCAGGGGAAGGCACAAGGGGCACCACAACGATCACCACAGCAGCTACCACAACAACAGAAGAAGACGCAGGAGCAGCAGGGGAGGACGGGAAAGAAGGAACAGGGGGTACTGCAGGGAGAAGGAGCTGGGGTGGAGGTGGGCAGAGAGGGATTGAAGATATCTATGAAAACGTGCCACCCGAGCGAGGGGAGAAAATTTGAGTGGACCTTCAAACCAGTGAGACCGATATTAATATTGGGAAGCTCCAACGTAGGCAGGGTACCTCCAATCGAAGATAGCTGGTTTCAGATGGAAGTGTTTCCGGGAGCGAAGCTCCAACACGTGGCTAGCCTGCTAAGTCGCGTAGTCGTAGCTCCACAGGTGCAGAAGGTCCTGTTGAACTTTGGCCTCAACGATAGGGATAAGGGCAAGGGTAGGGTTACCCTTGTGACCCTGACCATGGGCACCTCCCCTTAGTCCTTCCTTCCTACCTTGATCTCTGCGCTCTTTTGCTCTTTTTTCCTCTCTTTTTCTTTCTTTTCTCTTGTTCCTACTTTCCCTATTTTTACAGGTAGAAGAAAGTTTGGAAGCAGGTTCCGGAACACTGTTTGGAGAAATGTTTGATTGTTTCAGGAGGACGGGGAGAACATTAAGAACAGGAAAAAGTAGAGGAACATTAAATTAAGGAAGGATTGAAAATGGATAAATTGCAAAGAAAAAATAAAGAATTGTATTTTGAAAATCAAAATACTGTGTAAGGAATTCATTTTCATATATATATAAAAAATAAAAATACGCATATACAAAAAGTGTACAAAATAAATAAAGATTAGATAAAAAAAAAATATTACAAAATATTTAAAAAAAAAAACGATTAAAAACCTATTAAAACACAATCTCCTTAATTTCCTTTCTGCAAAATAAATTGGTATTATATAGAAATAGAAATCTTAACAGTTTAAGGTCAAAGCTACTCTGTTGGTTTTGTTACATGTTCTTGTCAAAAAGGGTTTTTGGCAGAGGTGGGAGTAAGTCACTTAGGTTCAAGTCACAAGTCCAAGTCAGTGGGTCATCAGGGTCAAGTAAGTCAAGTCAAGTCACCTTGGCATCAAGTCATTACATTTTTTTAAGTCAAATTTTAATGGCTACTCAACTAAACGGTTTTGATGCATTTTAAAAGTAAAACTTTTTGTATTCAACTACATAGTCAACTACACAATTTTGTAAAAATAGAAAGTTAAAAGCATACTTTGGGACATTCTGGATGAGAAAAAAATTTTTTTTGCAGTGTCAAAAACAGGGCTCGAGACTAACACCGTCCCATCGTCCCGGGGACGGTAAAAATTGAGTCCGGTGCTTATTATTTTGCATATCAATGTCTACCTAGCTACTGATTGTCTGCAGTATTTTTTTGCGGTTTCATGTATGCCAATGTGTATTGGATAACCCGTCTGCATAGTTTTTCTAAAAATATCAGTACATTGGATTTAATTTGGAGAGGACTGGTCGGTTTCTAAAGAAAGATATTGTAATTTTGGATAGTTGATACTTACCCTTACACCCATATGTGCCCTTGGGCAATCTGATTCAGGGTAAGGCCAAGTATGACCTTAAAAAAAAATTTCCAACACCACCAGTTGCTTTACTCCTCCGTGTATGACTTACAAGTGTGCAGTTCACAAAGGCCATCTGGTGTGTGTCCTTAAACCAAGCATTCATGAGGAGCTGTCGAGCAGCAAATATTTCTCTTTGTGCCACCTGACAAAAAATGTAATAACGGAACAAAACATATATAATTACTTTTAAATTTTTTGAAGACTTTAATTTTTTGAAGAATACTTACTGTGAGATTCTCTAGAACGTCTGTACAGACATTAAACCAAACTGCTGGGGATTCACTCTCCCATCTCTCTTCATTCTCTCATCTTTCCACCGTGTCATCTCCGACTGCACAAATCCTTTTTCGTTACTCTCTTCTCTAGGCCCTTTTGTTTGCTGGAGGTGCTGCCCGAACAGAAGAAAGCTCTCCTGTCACCAGCTCCGCAAGGTTTTCATATGCAGAGACTTCTCTTTCAGAGGAAACTGGTTCCGTTCTGAGAAGTAAAAAAATACAATTATTTTAGTTTAAACATTACAAAATTTCAAAGACCTAGTTTCTGGAAGTGAAATGCACATATTAACAAAAACATTTAATACCATTGTGACTGTTAGTATTGTTAATTACCAACTGCGTTGGTCTTGATGTTACTTGTTATGGCCGTTAGAACAAAGACATTTTTATTGTTGTAAAGTTGGTGGCTATTTTGAGCCATACATGCTTTACTATGAATCTGAATTTGGTGGATTTGGAGATAGGTGGACGTTGAGGACAGGGCTTTACTGAGCACTCAAGCATCAGCTGCAGAATACAAGTTTAATCAAACATGCATGAATCATTCTGAATAAAACTTTGAGGAACTGATAGAAGGCAGTTTACCAATGCTTTCAGTCAAAGTGAGCCAGGACTTTCAGCTAAAATGAGCCAGATAGGTTTTAAAAGGCAAATTTGTAAGTTTTGGTGCTGGAAATTACATCTAATATAAGTGTGTTAAAGGGTAAATGTGTTATATTGTCATAAAGGTTTGTAATTCAGAGACCTACTTCTTTCCACACATTTTCTGCCCCAGTTCCAGACCTCTTATTAATAACAACTTAGGAGCTTGACTTCGCTGGTGTAAAGGCTGATTTAAGCTTCCCCGTAATGTTAAGTCCTGGCACATCCTGCCATTGGAGCTTCTCTTCTGAGCTAATCAGGTTCCAGGTGAGTCTAGTCATTTGCACCAATCACAAACAGATCACAGATCAGCTGTGTGTTTTGACACCAAGTGACTTTTGTGCGTAGGAGCACGAGAACGACACAAACACAGTGTAAATTTTCTGATTGGCTCCTAGAAGCCCTGGAGAAAAAACAAGAGACAGAAGATCCAATAGCAGCCTGTGCCAGGAGTTAAAGTAACGAGAAGTATAAACCGAGCTTTACCCTCAAGAGCGATGTATCAGAGTCCGTCTTCATCTAGAGGAGTGCAGTCCTGGAAAGCAGAGTGTTCTTTCTTTCACTCAAAAAACAAAAATGATTGTATTCTGTGAAAGATAAATATATATTACACATACATATATAAAGTTTCTGTAAAAGTGTAATATGTTAAACTCAACTCACTTCATTTATTATCAATATTTCAAGTTGTAAGGCATTACATTGCTTTTCAAAAGTAGCACAACTATAGAACCCCAATAGTCTAAGCTAATGTAAGTCTTGTGTACCGTTGGGGGATTTTACTTTTTTTATTGTCCACTATTGCTACAGTTTTGACGATATATACCAGGGGTGTTGAACTGGTCAGAGGCCAAGAGCCGAAATTTTCAGCCATCATCTTTGAAGAGCCGCACCATGAATCGACCTCCTGCCACCACCAGGGGGCGAAGTACATTTTGATTGAATTACATTTAGACACAGACACTGTAAGTGTCAGGGTGGGAGGGACAGAATTGTACAGGGTACTTCTAAGTTAAATGTATGGTTACCTAACTGCATGTTTATGGACTGTGTGCTAGTGTTACTTATGCATGATTGATAATTATTATGATTACTGCATGTTTAGTTTTTGTGCTATAAGTATTAGGAGAGTATAGTGTGGACTAATTAGGCACCCCTGTAACAATGGACTGCTCCACCCTGGCTATCCAATGGGACTGCGCAAAGGCTGTGTTTGGAGTCTCCTGTGGGTTTTTAAACTGGGAGAGGAAGAATCACGGGGCGGTTGTCACCGGTGTACGAGTGGACCGGGAGCAACGGATTCGGCGGGACGGACGGTCGCGACGAGAGAGAGGGCCGTGCTGCTGCTGGACTGGGGGAGCGGGAGACGTGAGGCGCACTGGTCGAGCCCGAGGTGGAGGAAGACGCTGGATGGCCCAGAGTTCTGCCTGCAAATCAGCTGAGTAAAGGGACGAATCCTTACCATTGTTGCAGTGTTGTTTGTGTGGTTTCTGTGTCGTGCCCTGTGGACCCATTGCTGGTTTTGCCAACAGCTCTGTGGCCGATCGAATCCAGTGGAGGCTCGGACGGATGGCGTGCGGCGGGGACCGGGACGAGTGCACCATTGAGAGGACACTTAAGGCGTGCAAGCAGATAAGTGAAGGAAAGTTCCCAGACTGTCTCCCTGTTGAATATCTCCAGTCTTGTGAAAGTGTGGGCCCCGACGACTGTTTGTTTTGTCCATAGCTCTGACACTGAGGCGCTTCGAGGTGGTGGAGGCGCAGGACCCAAGTGCGCCGCCGAGTACGCATCGAGCGCGCACCGAGCGCGCACCAAACACTCATCCCAATCGGAAAACTGGCGCATGTGGTGACCTGAGCTGCTAAAGCGAGATTTTAGAACTTGAACATTTTTTATTAGAATTTTACCAAAGAGACATTTTATTGGATACATTGTTAGGGAAATAAACTATATTTTTTTGTAAATTTGTGTTTGTGTCGTGTGGCCGGGCTCTGAACCTTCTATTTTAAACTGTGACATAAGCCCTTTATTAAATGTATTTTTAATATAACATGGTTTTGATGTAATTCAGGAGAATTTTTAAAAATTCTGTGCAATTTCCTGCTTTTTGGTGAGTTTTAGATTGATATTCTCATTATGTGATGTAATTTTACTATAATTAAAAAAGACATGAGTCAGTTTATTAACAATATAATTATTATCAAATTCTAATATCAATTTAAATTTTTTCATGTTAGATGAGCCCCCACCCCTTTAAAGGTCCTCATTTTTTTTAAACCGGCCCTGTTCTTCCCAGCGCAGACCGTGGAGAGGCACAGACGCAGCAGGGAGTAAAAAGGCTTTAACAGAACATCTGGGTTCAGAGAAACTTGTTTTTATTATTATTTTAATCAAACTAAGGTTTGGAACAAGCAAACATTGAAATATCTCAAACTGTAGCAATGGTGGACAGTTTAAAAGTGAAAAATGACAAACTGAGTAAAACTGTCCAAAGAGACACAGGCGTTAGTGTTGCACTCATTAAATAAAAGACACAGAAGTTTTGTTTTATTCTGGAGACGGTCTGTGTTTTCTGTGTCTCTGCTTATTGTTTTAGACCATTTATGTTTTAATAATAAAACAATAATTTTACTTACAGTTAACTGACATTTTCAAGATCAGGGTTTTGTCAAAATAAAGAGGCTGACCCACATGTTAGCATTAGCATGAGAGCTAACATGTGATTACAAGGAAATATTCACAGATTCAGCTAATACAGCAGGATTCATAACTTACCAGCTCAATTTAATTCAAACGCTCGACTCACACGACAACGTTTCAACAACCAGTCTGGTTCTGCCTGAGTAATATGTAGATTTTTTATTTTCTGAGTGAAAAATGATTACATAGTTATACACTACTCACAAAAAGTTAGGGATATTTGCCTTTCAGGTGAAATTTATGGAAAATGCAACAAGTTCATGCTACAGTGATATCATATCATGAAAGTAAGACATTTAAGCAGAAGGATGCACTGGTGATTTCTTCATCTCAAAAAATGTATTGAAACAATATTGAAACAAAAGGTAACAACAATGGTAGTTACATCACAACGAAAATTTACACATCTCAGTATCTGGTCATGTGTCCTTGAGCATCAATTACAGCTTGACAACGACGTCTCATGCTGTTCACAAGACAACTTATTGTCTGCTGAGGCATGTCATCTCACTCTTCTTGAGGGTCTGGGGTGCAGAGTTCTGAGCCTCTACACGGCGACTCAGCTGATCCCACAGGTTTTTAATGGGATTCAGGTCTGGAGAAAGTGCAGGCCATGCCATTTGAGGTACACCAGTCTCCAACAGCCGTTCCCTGATGATGCGACCTCGATGAGCAGGAGCATTGTCGTCCATGAAGATGAAGTTAGGCCTGTGTTGTTCATGTAGGGGCACAATCACTGGATTAATTATGTTATTCAGGTAGTATGGGTTTGTTACAAAGTGTAGGGCAGTTCTGTACCAACTGGAGACCCCTGCCCACACTGTAACGCCACCATCGCCTGGTACAACAGTGGCTGATGCATAGCGCTCTCCCTGACGTCTCCAACATCGTTTTTGGCCATCATTTCTGCTCAGTGTGACTCAACTCTCATCAGAGAACAGCACTGAGGCCCACTGGTCCCTCGTCTAGTGTAAATGCTCCCTGGCCAATGCAAGACGATGATGCCTGTGCCTGTGGTGTGGTCAAATACCCGTGCAGGTCGTCTAGCACGCAGACCACACTGATGTAAACAATTTCGAATGGTCTGACGTGACTCTTGGGTGCCTCTCACCTCTCCTAAACGTGCCTGGAGTTGAATGGCCTTCATCATCCGGTTTCTCAGGGCAGTTTTCACAATGTAGCGGTCATCACACGGGATGTGGCCAAAGAATGTCCACTTCTACGCCTTTCTGTGGCTCTTCCAGTCTCTCGATATCTCTGTTGCAACCTGCTGATGACACTCTGTGACACTCCAAGCTCAGTGGCCACTTCCGTCTGAGAACGTCCTGTTTGAAGCATCACAATGGTCAGGGACTGTTGACCCATTGTTAGGTGTCGTCTTGGTCTCATGATGTCAAAATGTGAACAGCATGATGAGGACGACTGTTTAAACACCAACTCTAATTGAACCAGGACATTTATTGGTCAATTCAAGGATCACACACCTGCTGTGATTTTTGTTGTTATGCTCCTTGTTAGAGAACAGCAACTTGTGCAAAATTACTGAAACTTTTTAACAATTGGATATGTGCATTCAAAAGCTTAGAGAAGGTCACATTAAGTTGACCTGGAGAGGTTTGAATGCATTTTAGGCTTGTCGTGAAATTTAACCCAAAAGGTGAATATCCCTAACTTTTTGTGAGTAGTGTATGTTTCATTGTACTGACCTACAAGCTCTGTCTCCTGGTTTCTCTCCCACACAAGTGACAGAAGTGAAGTCTGAGCCCCTTTTATACTCAGTCTACCTGCTGTGATTGGTCGACAGGACGACTGGGCGGAGTAATGGGTGGAAACATGTCATGTGGAGTGGGTAAAAACCTGGGCTGGATTGAAAGAGTTGGGTTTAATCCTGGCTACATTTAGGGTTCTGCACAGTCCAGTTGAATTCTCTAAAACCCTAAACCTTTTTTATTTGAAGCAGGAAAATATGTGTAGGAAATAGCAATAGTGTAGTAACTGGTGTGAAGAGTATTATAGAGATTAAGGTTTGAGCGTAGGAAGTGTATAATTTAGTGCAGCAATCTGTTCTTTTTGATTTGAATGGGCGGGGAGGACCACTGTGATATTTGTACTGATCCAAACCTTCCCTAAATAGAAAACAGTGATTCTCTGAACCTTTGTGTCTGACACGGGGATATTTGGCCCCATCTGCTGGACACTTGAAGCATCACAGAACGGTCTACTCTGGGCCAGTTAAACATACTGTATCTTGGCTTCAAAACCTTTAAGTGTCTCGTGTCTGATCTGCTGTTCGACGGTTCTGAACTCTCAGTGTGTTCTGCTGTTGTTAGACCAATAATTACATTACAAAGCATCATTTTTGACAGTTTAACGATTGCCAACCCAGTGTGAAACTAAAACAACCGGTGCTTTTATAAAAAGTACAAATAAAATCCTACTTTTTGAGGTTGGTTCGGTGTTTTAGGTTTAGGTTTTATTTGCACACAAACAGTAAAACAATAATTTGTAGATTACAAATTTTAAAAAATAAAAACATTTCTGTGCTGGAGAAAGTGAGATTATTATTATTATTATTATTAAACCACCTCCCCACAAAACATACATGCACAACAGACATGAAATACAGTAAGCAAAGCAATCATTGAGCTTACCAAACAATCGATCATTTAATACATTTAATTTGCAATAATTTATATATTAAATATTTATAATTTAGCATCAACAATTCATATATTAGACACTTTTTGAGTTAACCTCACTTTTAGTTGTTTTTTAAAAGACTTTAACGTTAAAATGGATTTAAGAGTAGAGTCTAGATTATTCCAGAGGCTTGGTCCTCTGTACTTGACTCTGATTTACTGTGGTTCTGCACAAAGGCAGATAAAAGTCTCTGCAGTGTCTGGTTTGGTAGGTGTGAACATCTGAAGAATACATAAAAAAGTTATCAAAAGATCTGGGCAAAACATTGGACATATAAACATACTTGTACATGAAGACACAAATACAATGGGGTTAGGGTTAGGGTTAACCCTACCCTACCCTACCCCTAAGTGTTTACGTTAAAAATGGTCAGATTACTTGTCAAATAGGAGACGTTCTAGTAGCCTAACAGTTAAGCTTCAGAAAAGGGCTAGGCAAGTTTAGAAACAGGCTAAAGTCATGGTTAAGATTAAGAAAAAGCTCTGGCTTTGGTTGAGTTTAGTGTTAAGAGGCAGTTTAGTTTAATTAAAACAAAAACATTTAGGGTAGTTGGTGTGTTGAAGAAAAAAGAAAAGATTGGGTCTGTGATAAATACAAACATCTGGAAGTGTCCTTGGAGCTTGATGATCAGGTGAAGTTATCTCTACTAACATTTGATTATTATTTGTCAATATAATACAGTGATTTTATGTAAAGTTTAAAAACATCGTGTTTCCTTTGAAACATGAAGCCTGTGGACGGATGGAAAGTGAAATAAACATCGTCAGAGGAAATGAGCTGCAGCAGGAAGTGAATCCAGAGTTTATTTGGATTAAAACTCCTTGTTTCCCACAAAATCACTTTCTCCACTTCAGACGAGTTTCTCTGCACAAAGTTTCAACACAGACACAAGTTGCCTTTGATGTCAGGAAGTTGTGTCTTTGGTGCCGATGCCTGATTCAAATTCTAGTTAGGGTAGTGCAGTGATTCCCAAAGTGGGGTCCGGGGCCCCCTGGGGGGCCTCAAGATCTCTGCAGGGGGCCTCCAAAGGTTGTCCACCCAACAAGCATGACAGAAAACTGGGTTTGAAACTAACTTTAATATTTTAAATTTGATTAATTTAGTCTTTTGAGTCCACAGGCATTATTTGTTTTTTTGGCATCTTAATATGAGAGTATACACATTCTACTTCATTTTGAATGGAGTGAGAAATGTAACTGAGGGGCCTCCGGCAATCTACAGGCCGATAGGGGGCCAGTTTGGGAACAGCTGGGGTAGTAGATACAAGAGCAGACATGTTTGAATTCAAACGCCTTATTGCCAAGCTTCACAGATTACCTGATGGCCCACATTAGAAACACAATACACTCATGATTGTTAAATAATCTACTCTTAGCCGTTTTGTGACAACAATGCTGTCCGTCATTAGATCGTAAATGCATTTTAAAACAAGACAAATTGACTCTTAGGTATGTCAGACTTCACGATAATCAATTATAATAATGAATTACAGTGTGAAATACATCTGCAGAAGATTTTATTTAGAGATATAAAAACTACAAATCTATTATGACCAATGGTGGCACAGTTTGTTTGGTTTTGTCACTCACATCAAAAACCTTTTGAGAGAACAGAATGCGGTACAGAAAGCTATAAAGAACTATTTGTAAGTAAACTATTACACATTTTATAAAAATACAACTTTGTATCATACAATAGAAACAAGATAATACACATAAAAACTTACTGTTGCTACTATTGCACAATACAAATTAAAGTCCAAATGGTTCAGTCAGGTGTCATGACTTTGGCTTTTCTGTTTGAAGTGTTGTGGTGCCACTTGAAAGTCTTTTCTTTTCCCCTCGAAGGAAAGTCATCATGGAGGAACTGCCTTTTGGAGTGTAGCTAGCTGTCCATAGTTTAAGCTGCTCAAATAAATGCTCCTAGCTTTTTCATCCAGGTGCTTGCAGTCTAAAGAAAATGAAAAATCAGTAAGGAAATGTTTTATTTGCAAACTTTTGTAAAGATTACTTAAACATGCATGAATCATTCTTAATAAAATTGAGTAAACTAATGATAGAAATCAGTTTTACCAATGTTTTCAGTCAAAGTGAGCCAGGTGTGTTAGAAATTACATTTAATATGTAGGTGTGTTAAAAAGTAAATGTGTTAGATTGTCATAAATGTTTGTTTGCAATTCAGAGACCTACATGTTCTTTTTCAATCCAGAGTTTGAAAAGAAATAGTTCAGATTTGTGCAACAATCACCAAAACTTGGCAAAGTGCAACCTCATCATCCCCAACCATCCTTTTCAGTGGATCCAGTGTCCACGCCACCTGGAATGAGAAAAAAAAATGATTCATCCATTATTCTAGAAACATTTTTATTCCTTATTGTAATAAAACACCAACACTAAAACAGTGTGCACCCATTGCCACTTGTCTTTCGTCAAATCCTTTTTGAAAATGTGTCTCAACATCAAAATTCAGTTTATTTACACACATTTTCTGCATCCAGTTTGTTTGCAAACTTTTGTAGTGTCTGAGCCTCCCTCACCTTTCACTCCCATCTTGTCCATTTGATACAGAACAAACACCATTTGCAGTTTTGTAATTTTGTCCTGGCTTGTGTGTCTCAGGAATAAACTTCTGCAGATTCTTGGCTAAATCTGGTGCCATTTCCTTTAAACTGCTGCTCCTGAGCTTTCTTGTGGAGACGTGGCTGAAGGCACAAAAAATAAAGATTGTAATACATGTACATACATATTGTTTTGGACCATGAAGTGAATGATCACAACTGAATACAGACAGAGCTTTTTGAGCACTCAGTTATCAGCTGTAGGACAATACAAGATTACTCAAACATGCATGAATCGTTCTTCAGTGTGAAAATGTTTTGCTTCCTCACCTGCTGCAGTTTCCTGTCTCCCCATCCCACGAAGCCGACAGCAAGCCTTCATCTGTTAAAGATTTGTAAGTTATGTATTATTATTAATTGCCACTTTGACTAGAAACAAGCTGATTTTAAACCTGAAAAGAGACTGGGTTTGACCGATCCACTGGACAACGTTGTCTCAAAACGCTCCTCCAGGATGTAGCAGTCGGTGTCCATGAAGTCGTCCAAAAGGATGCAGTCTGTTTCGTCCACAGACCAAGATGAGCCAGGACTAGCCTTTTCCAGCTCAGTCAGCTGCTGGACCAAGCGAGTTACGAGCTCCCGATGATCTGTCCTGCCTGCTCCAGTCTATTGCATTCTGTCTGAAGCCTTCATTCCTCTACCATCTCCCCTTTCCACCGTGTCATCTTCGACTGCACTAATCCTTTTATTTTTGTTAGTCTTCTAAGCCCTTTTCTTTTGTTTGCTGGAGGTGCTTGATGGCTGCCCGAATAGAAGAAAGCTCTCCTGTCACCAGCTCCACAAGGTCTTCAAATGCAGAGACTTCACCTCAAAAAAATAAAAATGTTTAAACATTAGAACAGTGATAGTCACCGTAAAAGTGTAATTTATTTATTTGACCATAGCCCTTTAAGATGTACCATCTCTTTTTCAAAGGGGTTCTGTAATCCACACATGGACAAAAATTATAATATTAATGCAACTATGGTAGTCTTGTTAATTACCAACCATGATGGCATTAGTGTTTTTGAGCACTTAAGCATAAGCTGCAGGACAATAAAATATTACTCAACCATGCATGAATCATTTTAAATAAAACTTTGAGGAAACTGATAGAAGGCAGTTTTACCGATGCTTTCAGTCAAACTGAGCCAGGACTTTCAGCTAAAATGAGCCAGATAGGTTTTTAAAAGGCAAACTTGCAGTATCAGTTTTGGTGCTAGAAATTACATCTAATATGGAGGTGTGTTAAAGGGTAAATGTGTTATATTGTCATAAAGGTTTGTAATTCAGAGACCTACATGTTCTTTTTCAATCCATAGTTTGTAAAGAAATAGTTTCAGATTTGTGCAAAAATCACCAAAAACGGCAAAGTGCAACCTCATCATCACCAACCATCCTTTTCAGTGGTCCGGTGTCTACGCCACCTGGAATGAGAAAAACAATTTTTTCTTCATTATTGTAGAAACACACTTTTATTTCTCATTGCCATTATTATAATAAACACCAAAAACTGGATTTTGAAGTTGTGAACACATTTTCATGAAAAATTTAACGAAAGCCAAGTGGCAATGGGAGCACAGTGTTTTAGCTTCTTTCCACATTTTCTGCCCCCAGTTCCAGACCTCTATAAATAAAAACTAGGGAGTGTCCTTTACTGAACTATTGTGTAGGCTCAAGATCAGAACTAAACAGTTCTCTAAATACATACAATAGCTTTCAACACTACTGTCAGACACATTTAGTCTCCCCTCAGGGATCCTTCTGGGAGCTGCCCAATCTTACAACATTTATGTACCTTTAGAAGAAAGTAAAAATGTTTCCTCAGCTCATCCTCTGTTCAGAGAAGTCACTTTTTTGACAAGGATTAGGGTCAGTGGAGTGTAGTTTAGGTTTATCTTTCTCACCTGCCACTGCCAACTGTTCTGACTCACAAAAGCCAACAAGTCTCCCCTGTAAAGGATTTTTAAGTTATGAGTTAGATGAAATGCAGCTCTGAAAAGAAAAAAGGTCCAATCTCAAACCTTGTCCAGCCCAAAACTGGCTCTGCTTGACTTCGCTGGTCTAAAGGCTGATTTAAGCTTCTCCGTTGGGTGAAGTCCTGGCACATCCTGCCATTGGAGCTTCTCTTCTGAGCTATTCAGGTTCCAGGTGAGTCTAGTCAGTTGCATCAATCACAACCAGATCACAGATCAGCCGTGCGTTTTGACAAAGTGACTTTTGTGCGTAGGAGCACGAGAACGACATGAACACGGTGCAAATTTTCTGGAGAAAAACAAGAGACAGAAGATCCAATAACAGCCTGTGCCAGGAGTTAAAGTAGAGAGAAGTATAAACCAAGCTTACCCTCAAGAGCGATGTAGCAGTCAGAGTCTGTCTTTATCCAGTCCTGTTCTTTTCCTTCACTCAAAAAAACAAAAATGATTGCATTCTGTAAAGGATAAATATATATTACACATACATATATGAAGTTTCTGTAAAAGTGCAATATGTTACACTCAACTCACTACATTTATTATCAATATTTCAAGTTGTAAGGCATTACATTGCCTCTCAAAAGTAGCACAACTATAGAACCCCAATAGTCTTTAAGCCAGCTAATGTAACTCTTGTGTCCCTGTTAAACTGCTTAAAAGTGAAAAATGACAAACTGAGTAAAACTCTCCAAAGGGACACAGGTGTTACTGTTGCACTCATGAAATAAAAGACTCAGTTTTGGGTTTATTCTGGAGATTGTGTCTGTATACTTTAGCACAGTTAATTGTTTTAAGCCATTTATGCTTTATTAAAACCATGTTTTTACTGACAGTTAACTGACATTATCAGGATCAGGATGGCAAAGTAAAATAGCTAACCCACATGTTAGCATTAGCATTAGAGCTAACGTGACTACAAGGAAACATTCACAGATTCAACTAATACAGCAGGATTCATAACTTACCAGTTCAATTTAATTCAAACGCTTGACTCACAAGACAACGTCCCAACAACCAGTCTGGTTCTGCGACAGTAATTTGTAGATTTTTTTATTTCTGAGTAAAAAATTATTACATATAGATGTTTCATCTTACTGACCTACAAGCTCTGTGTCCTGGTTTCTCTCCCACACAAGTGACAGAAGTGAAGTCTGAGCCCCTTTTATACTCAGTCTACCTGCTGTGATTGGCCGACAGGACGACTGGGCGGAGTAGTGGGTGGAAACATGTCATGTGGAGTGGGTAAAAACCTGGGCTGGATCTGGAAGAATTGGGTTTAATCCTGGCTACATTTAGGGTTCTGCACAGTCCAGTTGAATTCTCTAAAACCCTAAACTTTTTATTTGAAGCAGGAAAATATACAGTACAGACCAAAAGTTTGGACACACTTTGTCATTCAAAGAGTCTTCTTTACTTTCATGAACATTGTAGATTCACACTGAAGATATAAACACCATGAATGACCAGGAGGGAGAGTGATGAGCCTCCACAGTCACCAGACCTGAACCCAGTCCAGATGGTTTGAGCTGGACCAGACCTGAACCCAGTCCAGATGGTTTGAGCTGGACCAGACCTGAACCCAGTCCAGATGGTTTTGGGGTTAGCTGAACCGCAGTGTGAAGGAGTTCCCAGAGATGCTCCTTCAAGCATCTCTGGGAACTCCTTCCAGACTGTTGGAGAAGCATTTCAGGTAACTACGGCCCTGTCCCAATATCCACCCTTGTGGCCCTCAAAAGCGCGTTCCCGCTGTGGGGTGCTAGTGCGTAGTGCATCCCAATTGTCACAAACGGCCTTTAGCCCCGCCCTCTTCACGCCCTTCACTGATCTTATTTGTTTCAGGCGAAATCAGTAAATGATCCAAGCTAAAGTGAGCTGTGGCAGTAGTTTAATAACACAGCTGTTCGACTTGATCACGTCAAGTGAAGTGTGGACTGTCCCATTTCCAACATTTACCTGTCCTGCACACTTGTGCAAGTGCACACTTGGCGCACTTTCAGTGAAGTGTGTAGTGTGTGTGTAGTGTGTAGTGTGTAGTGTGTAGTGTGTAGTGTGTAGTGTGTAGTATGGGTATTGGGACAGGGCCTACCTCTTGAAGCTCATCAAGAGAAGAGTGTGAGAGTGTGCAAAGCAGGAATCAAAGCAGGAATCAAAGCAAAAGGTGGCTTCTTTGAAGAACCTAAAAATATACAATTTTTTTTTTCAGTTGTTTCACACTTTTTGGCTGTGTACTATACTTCCACGTGTGTTAATTCATAGCTGATTCTCTATAACTTCTTTGTGTCTGACACAGAGATATTTTGGCCCCATCTGCTGGACACTTGAAGCCATCACAGAACGGTCTACTCTGGGCCAGTTAAACATATCTTGACATCAAAACCTTTATGTGTCTAGTGTCTGATCTGCTGTCCGACGGTTCTGAACTCTCAGTGCTCTTCTGCTGTTGTTAGACAAAGAATTACATTACATAGACAAACATTACATCCTTTGACAGTTTAACGATTGCCAACCCAGTGTGAAACTAAAACAACGGGTGCTTTATTAAAAAGTACAAATAAAATACTACTTTTTGAGGTTGGTTCGGTAGATTACTTGTCAAAGCTTCAGAGACGTTCTAGTAGCCTAACAGTTAAGCTTCAGAAAAGGGCTAGGCTAAGTTTAGAAACAGGCTAAAGTCATGGTTAAGATTAAGGGTTAGGGTTAGTGTTAAGAGGCAGTTTAGTTTAATTAAAACAAAAACATTTAGGGTAGTTGATGGTGTGTTGAAGAAAAAGAAAAGATTGAGTCTGTGATAAATACAAACATCTGGAAGTGTCCTTGGAGCTTGATCAGGTGAAGTTATCTCTACAAAAATTTGTATTATTATTTGTCAATATAATAAAGTGATTTTCATGTAAAGTTTAAAAACATCGTGTTTCCTTTGAAACATGAAGCCTGTGGACGGATGGAAAGTGAAATAAACATCGTCAGAGGAAATGAGCTGCAGCAGGAAGTGAATCCAGAGTTTATTTGGATTAAAACGTCCTTGTTTCCCACAAAATCACTTTCTCCACTTCAAACGAGTTTTTAAGTTTGAAGTTTGAACACAGACACAAGTTTAACACAACTACACACAAGTTAAACACAGAACATCAAAGCCTCTTTTATTCCATTGCGTTTTGTGACAATCTGTAAGAAACATTCAAATAAGTTATTTGGACATATGATAAATTATGTTATTATGTCACTTATATTGATTTCCTGGTTTGTTTACAGTTGCTAGGTAACAGGCTTGACAAACAGAAAACATGAGTAAATATAATCTTGTTCAAACAGTTTGAGTGAAATGTGACGTGACTCACTTTTACATTTTGTAGTTTGGAGAATAGATTCTTCTTTACGAGAGGTGAACGTGTTTCTGACGCTTTACACACTTCTACACACTTCTACACACATTTACACATCTACACAGACGTCACATGGCTTGGTCTGGTCCGGTCTGGTCCGGTCTGGTTTTGTCTGGTTCGGTCTGGTTTGGCCTGGTTCGGTCTGGTTTTGTCTGGTTCGGTCTGGTTTGGTCTGGTTTGGCCTGGTTCGGTCTGGTCCGGTCTGGTTCGGTCCGGTTTGGCAGAGAGACACATGGTCCAACGCGTTCCTTTTTTAAGAGTCGGTTTCATTGGAAGATCTCTGTTTGTAATCAGGAAGATGACGAAGAATCCAAGCTGGAGGAGCCAAGATGGCCACCGCAAAGACGGACAACACCAGGACAGTCTGCTGCAGAAAAATACAGAATAAATAAATAAATAGATTTAGAGACACTTGATTCCTGCAGCCTTGTGTATTTCAGGTTAAGAGTTATGTTTGTAAATCATGTTTTTGAAAGATGTGAAACCAGACCGACAAATGACAAATACACGTTCTGGAGTGGCCAAGTCAAAGTCCTGACTTGAGATGCTGTGGCATGACCTCAAAACAGCAATTTATGCCCAACATCCCAGAATCTGACTGAACTGCAGGAATTTTGTAAAGAGGAATGGTCCAAAATGGATCAGATCGATGTGCCAGACTGATCTGCAACTACAGGAAGCGTCTGGTAGAAGTTATTGCTGCCAAAGGGGGTGTAACCAGATATAAACGTAAGGGTTCACTTACTTATTTCTGGAACTTCTGTCATTGTTTGCATGTTATCCTCATTAAACCTATAAATGTTTGGGTGGTTTTAGTTAAAGCAGACATGTTTTTTTCATCTGTGTGATTTAATATCTAATAATAGAATATATTTTATGGTGATTTTATGCAGAAATGTGAGAAATTTCAAAAGGTTCACACACTTTTTCATGCCGCTGTATGTACAGTGTATGTGCAGTGTATGTTCTGTGTATGTTCTGTGTATGTTCTGTGTATGTTCTGTGTATGTGCTGTGTATGTTCTGTGTATGTTCTGTGTATGTTCTGTGTATGTTCTGTGTATGTTCTGTGTATGTTCTGTGTATGTTCTGTGTATGTGCAGGTCCTGTGCTACTTACCCCGGGGCCGATGTGGTCTTGAGGAGGTTTTCCATAAACTCCAGCTTGAGGCTGAATCCAAATTTTACTCCTGGTCAAGAATCTTGTGACTTTATGAAGTGACATCATCACAACCTCTGCTCCGGTCTGTGATCTGGTCGATGATCCTGTCAGTGGTCTGGTCTCTGGTCCTGTCCGTGGTCCTGATGGGTTCCGGTCGGGCTCCTGTTGGGCTGCTGCTCTCTGGTCCTCCCTGTGGTCCTCTCTGTGGTCCTCTCTGTGATCTGGTCGTGATCCTGTCTCTGGTCCGGTCTCTGCTCCTGTCTGATCCTGTCCGTGGTCTTGACGGCTCCGTCTCTGGTCCTGGTCTGACGGTCGTGCTCTCTCTTTGGTTTGACTGCTCTGTCTCTGCTCCTGTCTCTGGTCCTCTCTGGTCCTCTCTGTGGTCCTGTCTGTGGTCCTGTCGATGATCCTGTCCGTGGTCTTGACAGGTCGCTGCTCTCTGGTCCCTGGTTTGATTCTGCTCCTGGTTTCAGACTCAAAGGGTTTGTGTGGAGGAGGAGCAACAGACCACACACAACGTCTGAAGTGTTTAGGCTCCGGTCATTAAAGACAGAGACAAGAGACAGAGACAAGAGACAGAGACAGAGACACAGAGACAAAGAGACAGAAATGTGCTAACTGTAAGAAAAAGAAAAGTGTTTCCAAATATGTGATTTTTATTTGTCGACTTACATAATTACAAAGATCTTTAAAGTGATTCACTCAAACAGTGTTGTTGTTACAGTGTTTTATAAAGTGTTCCCGTTTCAGCAGCAGAAATAATAAAAGCACAAATCATCAGGAAATCATAAAAGTCTCTTTGTGCTGCGGAGAAACTCTTAAAGGATTTAAAGATAAAGTTAGACTATTTTCTTATTTGCACAAGTTCCTTCAGCAGCTTCGGGTTAACCCAAACCCAAATGACAATAAAACAAAAATAAAACTTGATAAAACTGTAAATACTTTTAAAATAAAGTTTAGAAGCAAAATATCCAGAATAATATTTAGTTTAGATTTTATCAGAGCGAACTATGGACCCAAGACTAAACCAGGTCTAAACCAGCACTAGGACAGGACTAGGACCAGGACTAGGACCAGGACTAGGACCAGATCTAAACCAGGACTAGGACCAGGACTAGGACCAGGACTAGGACCAGTTCAGACCAGGACTGGGTCTTTACTTTAACAATATAAAACAGAAAATATGAGCTAATGAGATAAGAGACCAAACCCAAAGCGACGTTACAGATTTTATCATCAACAAACACCTGGAAGTTCTGCTCTGGATTAGACCGACCAACCGGATCAGACCCGGATCAGACCCGGATCACACCCAAACACCTGGAAGTTCTGCTCTGGATTAGTGTTTTTATAATGTTATCACTTTTCAGCTGATCCACCGTTAATCACCAAGAATGGCACATTATAACCCCGATCAGACCCAGATTAGACCCGGATCAGACCCCGATCAGACCCAGATCAGACCCCGATTAGACCCTGATTAGACCCAGATAGACCCAGATCAGACCCAGATCAGACCCTGATCCCACCCGGTTCTGAATCTCTCTTTGGGCTCAGCTGAAGTGGGAGCGTCCAGGTCCAGATCCAGGTCCAGGTCGGGGGTCCGGTTGGGGGTCCGGTCGGGGGTCCGGTGGTACGGTGAGTTCGGGGAGGGGGGCTGCTCAGGTTGGAGCTGTTTGATGAAAGTTTGATCGAGTCTGAGTCCTAAAACAAAGAAGAACTGTCAGAACTGAATAATCTGGTTACAATCCTCATGAAGACCCACCTCCAGATCAGGGTCCAGCTCCAGCCGAGTGGAAACTCCGCCTCCGAAATCTAGACCAATCACAAGACAGATGAGGAAAGCTGCTCTCATTCTTTACGTTATTAACAAGTTTGTTTAAAGTGAAATCTGAGCCGAGCTTTTGTGAAAACGTCCGATTCAAACGTAAATAGCAACAACTGTGAGAGAAAGTGACTTTAGTGTCGGAGTCAGTGTTTCTGGAGCAGATCTGACGGGTTTAGGGTTTAGGGTTTTTATCCACTCATAAACGTGAATAACATAATAAACAAACTCAAGCCACTGAAATGAGGCTGAACTAAATATAAAACTGTTTCTGATGTTTCTGACTGAACAGAAGTTAAAACACTGAGGAAATGACTCTGGCGCCTGGTGTGTGGTGTTAGACAGGTGTACACGGTATAGACGGGTGTAGACGGGTGTAGATGGGTATATACAGGTGTAGACAGGTGCAGACAGGTGTAGCGGGACTCACCTGACGCTGTCCTGGTGATGTGGCTCTTGCTCCTCTGTTGGTGTCGGGAAATACTGGACAAAGGTCTCGATCGACTCAACGACTCCGGCTCCTGAGGAGCGCTCTGCAGGAGAGAGAGAGAGAGTTCAACAACCGACCTAACAACTGACCCAACAACCAACTCAATCATCAACCAACCCAACAACTAAAACAAAAAATGACCCAAAAACCGACCCATACAACAACTGACCAAATCAACAACCGACTCAACCAACGACGAACCCAACAATCGACCACTCACCACAGACACATACTGACAGGTGCTGACAGGTGCTCACTCACCACAGACACATACTGACAGGTGCTCATGCGCTGATCCCACTACATGCAGCTCCGCCCTAGTCGGCTTCAGAAAATCCCCTCAGAGCCCACGCCCACTGTCTCCGCTCCAGTCCGCTCCGCAGGGCTGCGTTGCCCCGAGGAGCTCAAGAAGAGCATGCACCAAAAACACCAGTTTGTGAAATAAAAGTCCTCGTTGAAGATCAAATAACTATATCAGGAGCACAGACAGATCGCTCTTTAGCTCGGGTCACAACAGTACGACGTGTTTTCCTCCACTGATGGTTAGGCTTTAACTGTTACGAGAACAAACTCAATAACATTTGTGTCCATGTGTCAGTGACATAGTCTGTAGTGAACATTCTGCTGTGTCCAAATATCAAAGAAACTTTATGTAAAACTATGAACTTTTCTGCATCTGATCAATACAAAGTACGCGCGGAGTGATTTTACTTTGTAACTCCAGACATAGTTCACTTTCTGTTTCCTGTTTGGTGCGTTTTGATTGGCGGAGATTGACTTTCCGGACTCGGGCATAGAAGAAAATAGCCTTGATCCGTATTTTGGTCGGGCGGCGACGGAGCTGAGGGAGAGCCCTGAGCAGCGCACACGGAGGATGTGGAACGGTCTTCATTCATTAAAACAGCTGCAACTGATTCGGCAGTCGGAACGGAGCTGTATGTGGTGGGATCAGAGCTTCACTCACCACAGACAGGTGTGACAGGTGCTGACAGGTGCTCACTCACCACAGACAGGTGTGACAGGTGCTGACAGGTGCTCACTCACCACTGGCAGGTCCCGGAGGATCTGCATGCCGTCTCCTGGGCCCATGTGTGAGATGTGGTTGAAGTTTGTTGGTCCTGAGATCATTTTGGACCGAAGCTCTGGATCTCGCAGCATTTCCCTGAAACGACACAGAAAGTACACAGTCTCACTTTAATCTAAACAAAGTTACACAGTCTCACTTTAATCTAAACAGCAGCGGTCCTGGTGGAGTTTAATTATGAGCATTATTGGTTTTATTTGCAGTTTTAAAATAAATATATTTGAAGTGTATTTTACCTTCTCTGTGGTATTATTTGCAGTTATAGTGTGAATATATTTAAAGTGTATTTACCTTCTCTGTTGCTGTCGTTCTTCTTCAGGAAGTTTGAACAAAAACTTTCTTTTGCTTCGAGTTCGAACCATCAGCTTCCTGCTGCTTTCGGGCGTTACCCCCGGCAACGCCAGCTCTTCCTCTCCCCAGACGCCTCCCTCTGTAGAAACACACAGGTTACCCCCGGCAACTCCCTCTCCCCAGACACTTCCCCAGACACATCCAGTAAATAAGTAAATAAAGTAAGCTGTAAAGTCAGCTGTTTGGTGGTCGGGTTGTACAAAAACACTCGACTCAGTGGGGCGGGCTGACTCGGGCTGACTCGGGCTGACCCAGGCTGACTCGGGCTGACCCCGGCTGACCCAGGCTGACTCGGGCTGACCCCGGCTGACTCGGGCTGACTCGGGCTGACCCGGGCTGACCCGAGTGTTACTACCTCACACTCAGATGGTTTACAGCCTCCTCACTCAGTGACCACAGCCGCCCTGGAGCAGCTCAGCAGAGGCCTAAACACCTGGCGCCTCAACCTCCGACCACCACCAAGCGTCCTCTAACCCAGGGTCCTCAAACTTTTCAGTCCAGGGACCCCTTATCGGCTCAAAAATCTTCCAAGGACCCCCTATCACTTTTCACTCTGGTATCACATTAAAATTGGGAAGTTAAAGCTAAGCTATATATCAAATTTGAATAAATGGTTCACTTCTTATGGTAATTTTTACTGGTTTAACTTGTTTATATTCAAAGCTATCCATCTTTTCAATCCAAAATTCTATGTTTAGTATGGTAAATTGTAAGAAACTGTTTTGTTGAAAAAATTACCAATGTTTCAAAAAAAATTGGGGCCCACCTACACATGGCCCAGGGACCCCCAGGGGTCACCAGACCTCACTTTGAGAACCACTGCCCTAACCTCAGGTTATCAGTTGGTGGGAAAACCAGAGTGCCCGGAGAAAACTCAGACACGGGGGGGACATGCAAACTCCAACCAGTGATGCCGCCTCCTCAGACACTTCCCCAGACACATCCAGTAAATAAAGTAAGCTGTAAAGTCAGCTGTTTGGTGGTTAGGGTTGTACAAAAACACTCGACTCAGTGGGGCAGGCTGACTCGGGCTGACTCAGGGTTGACTCGGGCTAACCACTCTGCCACGCCCCCTCCTCAGACTTCTCCCTCCCCAGACACTTCCTCACCTGACTTCTGGAGGTAGATGAGTCTGGGAGGATCAGAGCTGAGCAGGTTCAAGGAGCCGTCAGAGTTTAACGGACGCAGCTGCAAAAACACAAAAGCAGGTTGTGAGCAGGTTTAAACCAGGTCTAAACCAGGTCTAAACCAGGTCTAAACCAGGTCTAAAGCAGGTAAAGCAGGGCTAGGTCTAACCAGGTCTAAACCAGGTCTAAACAAGGTCTAAACCAGGTCTAAACCAGGTCTAAACCAGGTCTAAACTAGGTCTAAACCAGGACTAAACAAGGTCTAAACCAGGTCTAAACCAGGACTAAACCAGGTCTAAACCAGGTCTAAACCAGGACTAAACCAGGTCTAAACCAGGTCTAAACTAGGTCTAGAGCAGGACTAAACTCAGCTGTAATCAGGCTTCTAATACTTAATACCCAGTTGCGTCTGGTCATCGTGTTTCAAACTCCAGAACTAACTCTAACGTGATCTTTCTTTATTTGACTCACATGAATCTAAGCAGCTCATTGGTCGTTTGTAACAAAACTTCTCTAACTTCTTCATATGATTTACATTTGGACTTTCCTCATCGATTCAGCGGAAATTTCCAGTGTTTTCAGTCGGTGTAATAGATTTTTTCATTGATGTTTCCTTTTTTTTTTCACACAGACTATGCCCTTCTCTGATTGGCTCATGGATCTGTCAGTCACGCCCACTGGACCTGACAGGAGGAACTGATCAGGTGGACATTTAATCAGAAACAAGCTGACCTTTCTGATGGGCAGCGTCTGGAGCCACTCGGAGCTGTGCAGGTCGTAGATGTCGACTCCATATTCAGTGTAAACTGTGAGATGAGTCGCACTGGAGCCTGAGGAGACACAAGAGAGTCAGATGCCCTCCCGCGGGTCAGGGAACACAAGAGAGTCAGATGCACTCCCGCGGGTCAGGGAACACAGAGAGTCAGATGCCCTCCCGCGGGTCAGGGAACACAAGAGAGTCAGATGCCCTCCCGCGGGTCAGGGAACACAAGAGAGTCAGATGCACTCCCGCGGGTCAGGGAACACAAGAGAGTCAGATGCCCTCCGCGGGTCAGGGAACACAAGAGAGTCAGATGCACTCCCGCGGGTCAGGGAACACAAGAGAGTCAGACGCCCTCCCGCGGGTCAGGAGACACAGAGAGTCAGATGCCCTCCGCGGGTCAGGGAACACAAGAGAGTCAGATGCCCTCCCGCGGGTCAGGGAACACAAGAGAGTCAGATGCACTCCCGCGGGTCAGGGAACACAAGAGAGTCAGATGCCCTCCCGCGGGTCAGGGAACAATCAAGAACAAACTCAGACAGAAGAATAGAACAGTTTTCAAAAGCCACTTCATTACAACACAAACACTAACTCCTTCATAACAATCTACTGAACCTTATTGTCATCTAAACCGTTTTGGTCGAAGAAAACAACTACAAAGAAATGCTTCTGTGGACAATATACCCACATTTATTTGAGCAGTTTAAGTAAAATAAAAACAAACTCCGAGAAACTGCGTTCAGACCGGACAGCGATGGAAGCGTCTAAAGCATTTAAAGCGTCTAAAGCGTCTAAAGCGTCTAAAGCGTCTAAAGCGTCTAAAGCGTCCAGTGTAAACCTGCGTCTTGAAGCGTGTAGTCTAGGGTCTTGTTCTTAAACGCTCAAACCTGCGGCGGACGCTTTGGCCTCATCAGGTGTTGACGCCAGAGTTAAACACTGCAAACTTTTAACAAACGCAGCGTCCAACAATCAGACTCTGGTCTCCTGTGACGTAGTAACATGTCGTTCTCCTTCCACGTCAAGAAGAAAGAGAACTATTTATTAAAGTCTTTTAATAACTTCTATTAACAAAAGTCGTTTTGAGTTTTTTTTCAAAGACTTGGTCGTTTGTTGCTCTGAACATCTGGCGACACAAAACAAACCACATGGACCTGATCTGGACTGACAAAGCCTCACATGGATCTAAACCTGCTGTAGGACGTGACACTGGAGGAGGACAGAGTGTTTAAACCTGCTGTAGGACGTGACACTGGAGGAGGACAGAGTGTTTAAACCTGCTGTAGGACGTGACACTGGAGGAGGACAGAGTGTTTAAACCTGCTGTAGGACGTGACACTGGAGGAGGACAGAGTGTTTAAACCTGCTGTAGGACGTGACACTGGAGGAGGACAGAGTGTTTAAACCTGCTGTAGGACGTGACACTGGAGGAGGACAGAGTGTTTAAACCTGCTGTAGGACGTGACACTGGAGAGGACAGAGTGTTTAAACCTGCGGACTGACACTGGGAGACAGAGTGTTTAACCTCTGTAGGACGTGACACTGGAGGAGGACAGAGACAGTCTCTCTCTCAGTCATCTGTCCTAGAGCTAAACAAAGCCTGCGATAAAAGCAGGAACACAAAAACGCGCTGGGGCGTTTTGGACGACTTTTGGGGCGTCAACTCTGAAAATTGTTCTGCGTCAAAATACGCTTCAGAATTAGACGCTTCGACGCCGTCGGGCCTGAACGCAACTTTAGGATCGGGGCATTTGAACTTCTCTAGTGATCAATGTGTAATGTTTAGATTGTCTCAGATGCCCTCCCTCTCTCTCAGACTCTCTCAGATGCCCTCCCTCTCTCTCAGACTGCCTCAGATGCCCTCCCTCTCTCTCAGATTACCCCAGATGCCCTCCCTCTCTCTCAGATTACCCCAGATGCCCTCCCTCTCTCTCAGATTACTCCAGATGCCCTCCCTCTCTCTCAGATTACTCCAGATGCCCTCCCTCTCTCTCAGACTCTCTCAGATGCCCTCCCTCTCTCTCAGACTCTCTCAGATGCCCTCCCTCTCTCTCAGACTGTGTCAGATGCCCTCCCTCTCTCTCAGACTGTGTCAGATGCCCTCCCTCTCTCTCAGACTGTGTCAGATGCCCTCCCTCTCTCTCAGACTGTGTCAGATGCCCTCCCTCTCTCTCAGATTACCCCAGATGCCCTCCCTCTCTCTCAGATTACCCCAGATGCCCTCCCTTTCCCTCCCTCACTCACAGAAGGCCGTCGGCGTCCCGGCCCACATCAGTTCTCTGGTTCGGGCTCGTCGGCCCTGATGATCCACATAAACTCCGGTTTGACTGAAGCACAGCAGGATCTGGTCGGATCGGCTCAGCGGAGCGGCGTGCAGAGCGTCCAGAGGCGTCTGCGACAGGAAAACCAGGCTCGGATCCTGAGGCCAGACCAGAGAAACCGGACTGGACTCTCCCTGAAGCGCCAGCAGAGCAAAACCTCCGGGAAATCCAACACAAATCTTGTCTAGAACCATCCCGAGCCACTGGACCGGGCCCGGCGCCTGCACCTCCCACAGTTTACGATAAAACGGCTTCGAACGCATCAGCTCGAAGCACTGGACCTGGAAACAAAAGGTCAGTCAGTCAGTTTATTTTTACATCACATCCAGAGAGAACGAGCTGAAGCAAACACAGACCTGCAGACCTGCTTGTTAAGACTGACAGATCAAAGGAGTTTTAAATGAATTACTCTTATGTTTGGCAGCTCTGGGATGGATCAGGGATAATTCTATGAACTAAACGTATCAGAACAAATGAGCTGCAATAAAACACATCAGGAAACACAAGAACACAGACATGTTCCTGCATCACAGTCGATTCTGTTTTTTAATTACAAAAGGACACAATAAACTCATAATGTGCTGCTTAAGATCCTGAACCCACTTCTGTTTAGACAAATAGTTTAGCATTTTAAAAAGAGTTTAGTCCAGGTTTTGTCGGAGTAAAAGCGGTCCAAAACTAAAGGTTTGGAGGTGGAACCAGGAAGTATGAACACGACAAACTGACCCATGCTCACCCAGAAAAGTGACAGATTCTAGGCTGAGAATCTTCTTTTAATCTGTGTGATGAGTGTCGATCTCTGTGCTGCACAAACACAGTCCTGTCTTAGTCCTGGAAAAGTCCCCAAAACAACCCTGCCAGAGTCTCGTGACCCACACTTTAAAATCAATCAGACCTTTCTGATTTTAAGAAGTAAATCTGGTCAAAAAAGGGTTTGATCTCAATTATTTAGTTTGTTGTGTTATTTGACTGAAATTCATTACAACATGCTGTTTTCTATGTAAATAATATTGTAAACTTACATCATCATTTCGCGGTCCCCACTTTGGGAACCACTGTGCCAATGTCTAAAGTTGCATAAAAAAAAAAAAAAGAAAAGAAAAGCGGCTAAACCAAATCCACCTCAACTTTTATCCAATTCAAACTGTGCAATAAAATGAGAAGATTTAAATTATAGTTATGGTCCTATCTTAGTCCAGGTCAAGAGCAGAGTCTTGTCTTGGTCCTGGTTCAGTCCCAGTCCTGGTCCCTTTGGTTCAGTCCTGGTTCAGTCCTCACCTGTCCGCTTCCACCGGCGGTCACCAGGCACGAGGCTCCTCCGGGTCGCAGAGTTCCGGATGGTCAGCGTCCTGACAGCCTTTAGTCTCGGTGAGTTTAACGTCAAAACTGACTCGGATCCGTCCAGGGCCGTCCAGGACTGAAGATGGACTTGTTTGGTCCGGCACAGACCAGGACCAACAGTTCTCATGAGGAACCAGCTCCACCTGGTGAATCTTCTTAGTGTCTGAGGCTCGAACGATCACTGGAAGAGTCAAAGTCACATCATGAACCAGCTCAAGTTTAAATGTAAGAATGAGAAAAGTGTCTCACCGTCTCGTGTCAGTTCCACACGAACAGGCCTCTTCAGTCCCCAACCACTCGCTCTCGATCTGCAGCAGAACACAAACTCTTTCATTGATCTGAAATCTGATATATTTATGAACAAAAACATTAGTTTGTGAGCTCTGCAGCAACAATATCTTTTTGTACAAAATGCAAAACATGAGCCTGAACAGAGAGAAAGAGAATAGAACTTTATCTAGAACTTCTGTCAACTAAAAAGTGTTATGTTTAGCCTCCACTGCAAAGCCGCTGCTTGGAGCTGAGGTCCAGAGGTTTTAGGTGCAACTCTCAAACCCTGTGGTGGAATCTGGAAATAAGAGACCGTCAGGCTGAAGAGGCAAAAGCTTTGAGCTGAGAGAAGATGGAAAACCTTCAGAGCCTCGGAAAGAAAAGCTTCACTGACATTGTACGAAGCAGGTGGAGAGTTTTGGACTGAGATGTCAGGCAGCAGAAGTAGACTTTAAGAACTTCCTCAATCTCTGCTTCCTCAGGTCTGTCAGGAGGAAGCAGAGACTGAGATCATCCATCACAAAGCTGAAGTCAGAGGCAAGCTCCATGAGGATGAGATCTTAAGTTAAAGCGTTTTCTCTATATCAGACAAGTATCGTAAGAGATGGTTTAATTACCTGACTAGTTCGACGGTTCACTTCCGTCTTCGTCAGAGCGTCGCACGTCGCCTAGGTGACGTGTTTATCAGCTGCTGTTCCAGCGTGGCAGCCCAGCGGACCCGTAAGGTCTACCGGGCTGACCACGCCCCCGCGCTCGGTGGTCGCTGGAGAAGGCTGCTCCACGTACAGGAGAGTTGGAAAGCTCCCTCGTCTCGATTCAAAGTGCGTGGGCTCGCTTCTGATTTCTATTGCTTCTTTGATCCATCGTTTGTATCTGTTGGTTTCTTGATTGATAATCCGCGCATTGTCCAGTCCATAATGTGGTTATCCGTTTGCAGTGGTCTGATATTGCCGACTTCAAATTGTCCTGTTGCGCCCTCTGTCGTTCGGCTCTTGTTAAGCGCCCTGTGGTTTCTTTCTCGCATTCCTTTTTGTGCTCATTTTTCCTGATGTTAAAGCTCTCCCTGTTTCCCGATGTATGATTTTTGGGACAATGCGCGGATTATCAATCAAGAAACCAACAGATACAACGATGGATCAAAGAAGCAATAGAAATCAGAAAGCGAGGCCCACGCACTTTGAATCGAGACGAGGGAGCTTTCCAACTCTCCTGTACGTGGAGCAGCTTCTCCAGCGACCACCGAGCGGCGGGGGCGTGGTCAGCCGTAGACCTTACGGGTCGCTGGGCTGAGCCACACTGGGAACAGCAGCTGATAACACGTCACCTAGCGAGCGTGCGACGCCTCTGACGAAGACGGAAGTGAACCGTCGAAACTAGTCAGGTAATAAACCATCTCTTACCGATACTTGTCTGATATAGAAGAAACGCTTTAACTTAAGTACTTTAAGAAGACATGATGAACATCCTAACCTAGGATGAGATCTGTTCTGGATCTCAAGTCTCTGGGACAGAACTCTGGACAGTTGGCAGACAGCTGAAGTAAACTTAAGAGTGTCTGGGATGAAAATCATCAACTCCAAATCCGAGGTCCTGGTTCTCCACTGAACTTTAAAGTGTGGTAGTTCTGTTCTTACCCAGCAGGGCGGCGCTCAGAGTGTAGTTTGTGTTCTTACCCAGCAGGGCGGCGCTCAGAGTGTTGTTTCAGTTCTTACCCAGCAGCGCGGCGCTCAAGAGTGTAGTTTGTTCTTACCCAGCAGGGCGGGCTCAGAGTGTAGTTCAGTTCTTACCCAGCAGGGCGGCGCTCAGAGTGTAGTTCGTTCTTAGCTCAGAGTGTAGTTGTGTTCTTACCAGCAGGGCGGCGCTCAGAGTGTAGTTGTGTTCTTACCCAGCAGGGCGGCGCTCAGGTGTAGTTGTGTTCTTACCAGCAGGGCGGCGCTCAGAGTGTAGTTGTGTTCTTACCCAGCAGGGCGGCGCTCAGAGTGTGTAGTTGTGTTCTTACCCAGCAGCGCTCGCTTAGCTCAGTGTAGTTGTGTTCTTACCCAGCAGAGGCGGCGCTCAGAGTAGTGTAGTTGTGTTCTTTACCCAGCAGGGCGGCGCTCAGAGTGTAGTTCAGTTCTTACCCAGCAGGGCGGCGCTCAGAGTGTAGTTGTGTTCTTACAGCAGGGCGCTCAGAGTGTAGTTGTGTTCGCAGCAGGGCGCGCAGTGTGTTCTTACCCAGGCGGCGCTCAGAGTGTGTAGTTGTTCTTACCCAGCAGGGCGGCGCTCAGAGTGTGTAGTTGTGTTTTTACCCAGCAGGGCGGCGCTCAGAGTGTGTAGTTGTTCTTACCCAGCAGGGCGGCTCTTACCCAGCAGGGCGGCGCTCAGAGTGTGTAGTTGTGAGTGCTCAGGGTGTAGTTTGTTCTTACCCAGCAGGGCGGCGCTCAGAGTGTAGTTGTTCTTTCAGTTGTGTTCTTACCCAGCAGGGCGGCGCTCAGAGTGTGTAGTTCTGTTCTTACCCAGCAGGGCGGCGCTCAGAGTGCTCTTGATCATGGGCAGTGAAGGATCGTACACCTCCAGGGGGCGCTGCACTGGCTTCTGCAGGAGACCGTTCTGTCTCAGAAGAACATGAAGACTTTCCAGAACCTTCAGCCACTTCCTCTGCTCCTGCTCCGAGTCGGCCAGAACCAGGACCGAGACCGGGACCAGACTGGACTCACGAGAGCCCACCTACAAAAGACTCGAGTCAGGACTAAGGGTCTAAACTGGGTCTAATCTGGGTCTGAACTGGGTCTGAACCAGGACCTACCTGGACCTTGAAGATGCAGGGAACATCTTTTCGAGGAGCATGGATCACATCAGAGGGCATCACTGAGCAGACGGAGAAGAACTCATCCCTGAAACGAGACCAGAGCCAGGACTGAACCCAGAGCCAGGATTGAACCTGACTTTCAATTAACATTGAACTTGTGCAAATGTGACAAATAAACTTCTCTAAACCAGTGGTTCTCAATCTGGGGTTAGGACAAACATAGGGGTCATGAAAGGATTTGGGTTTGACATCATTCAACTGTAATGATAGAATAAGATTCATACTTACAAGTCCATCAATTAATTTATCTAGGCTAATGGCTACAAAATAATATCAAAGAATAAACTGTAGTCATTGTGTGGGGTGACTACATTTTGTAGGGTTAGGGTTAGGGGTCACAAATGCCTATGGTTCTTATTTTGGGGGTCGCGACTAAAAAAGATTGAGAACACCAATCAAAACTACCTAAATTACCCAGTAATGAACCAAGTCTAAATCGACCTGAGATCGAGCACTGAGGAGGCGGAGTTTTCTGAGGAGGCGGGGTTTTCTGAGGAGGCGGAGTTACGTGAGGAGGCGGGGTTTTCTGAGGAGGCGGAGTTACGTGAGGGGGCGGAGTTACCTTAAGTCCAGCACTGAGGAGGCGGAGTTTCCAGGCTGAGTGGATTTTCCTTCAGGAACGTCGTAGAAAAAACAGTCGACAGTCGGAGATCACGGCCCAAACTCTCTGCCAGCCTTTCTTCACTCCACTGGGCTTCGGAACCTGCAGAAGAACCAGGTCAGAACCGGGTCAAGAACGGGTCAGAACCAGGTCAAAACCAGGTCAGAACCAGAGCTAAACAAGAGAACATCTACAGAATATGACTTTCATGTGGGGGACAAAGGGACTGACCCGGACGTAGCCTTTGTAGGCGGTGCCGATGCCTCTCTGGACGTCGACGCCCGCCGGCCGAAGCTCTGACGGGATTGGACAGATCTGAGGGGCGTGGTCTCGGCACGTCACATGACACACAAAAGAGCAGACTGAGAAAAAAAATCAGACAGTATTTTAAATTAAAGAAAGTGTCACTTGTCAGGTCTAAAACAGGACTAAAAGCAGGACTAAAGCAGGTCTAAAACAGGACTAAAACAGGACTAAACAGGACTAAAACAGGACTAAAACAGGACTAAAACAGGACTCTAAAAAGGACTAAACAGGACTAAAAACAGGACTAAAACACTAAAGCAGGACTAAAAGCAGGACTAAAGCAGGACTGACTAAAGCAGGACTAAACAGGACTAAAACAGGACTAAAACAGGACTAAAACAGGACTAAAACAGGACTAAAACAGGACTAAAGCAGGACTAAAACAGGACTAAAAGGCAGGACTAAAACAGGACTAAAGCAGGACTAAAGCAGGACTAGGACTACTAAAGCAGGACTAAAACAGGCTAAAACAGGACTAAAGCAGGACTAAAACAGGACTCTAAAGGACTAAAACAGGACTAACACTAAACAGGACTAAACAGGACTAAAGCAGGACTAAAACAGGACTAAAACAGGACTAAACAGGACTAAACAGGACTACTAAAAACAGGACTAAACAGGACTAAAACAGGAAAACAGGACTAAACAGGACTAAACAGGACTAAAGCAGGACTAAACAGGACTAAACAGACTAAAGCAGGACTAAAACAGACTAAAGCAGGACTAGGACTAAAGCAGGACTAAAACAGGACTAAAGGACTAAAGCAGGACTAAAGCAGGACTAGGACTAAAACAGGACTAAAGCAGGACTAAAACAGGACTAAAAGCAGGACTAACAGGACTAAAACAGGACTAAACAGGACTAAAGCAGGACTAAAACAGGACTAAAGCAGGACTAAACAGGACTAAAACAGACTAAAGACTAAAGGACTAAAACAGGACTAAAACAGGACTAAAACAGGACTAAAGCAGGACTAAAAGGACTAAAACAGGACTAACAGGACTAAAACAGGACTAAAGCAGGACTAAAACAGGACTAAAACAGGACTAAAAGCAGGACTAAAACAGGACTAAAAAACAGGACTAAAGCAGGACTAAAGCAGGACTAAAACAGGTCTAAACTAGGCCCTCTGGTCTCACCCTCGCAGCCGTAGCCTTGTCGGGTCAGACCGGTCATCACGGCGCTGCAGTGGCTGCACTGAGGCGGAGAACTGAACGTTTTGATGCTGAGCTGATGAGCTTTGGGCTGAAAAACAAACACGAGCATGAGACACGAGGGTTTGAACTGTTCGCCGCGTCGTTGAAGGGCAGAGCTGCGTGTTAGTTTCAGACTCATATATATTATGAACGATAATCCAGCCTGACGTTTTTCAAACATGATTTTGATAAAATAAATTAGTTCTTTTACCTGCAGGGGGGCGTGGCCTGTGGCAGAGGAGGCGTGGCCTATGGAAGGGGCAGGTTGTTCTGGGGCAGGTGGTGACATCACTTCCTGTTGCTCAGGTGAGGCGACAGGTGAAGGGGGAGTGGCCTCTTTGGGGGAGGAGTCTAATCCGACGGCTGAAAAAAAACACAAAAGAACTGTAAAAATCTGCCTTTAAAGTCACAATCCGACTAACCCTAACCCCACAGCCTGATGGGACACGCCCCTAAACCCCACAGCCTGATGGGACACGCCCCTAAACCCCACAGCCTGATGGGACACAACCCTAAACCCCACAGCCTGATGGGACACAACCCTAAACCCCACAGCCTGATGGGTAGTTGTAAATGTTGGACTCACTTTAAACGTCAGGTCCGGAGCCAGAGGAGACGTGTTAAAATACTCGAAGATCGAGTCTTGGAAGTCCAGGTTCAGACCTAAAGAAAGAGACTGAAGTTATTCATAATAAAAGTGTTTGTCAATCTGTGAACTGAACATGAACATAACGACTCCAGTCTGTTTTAATTCCTGTTAATTATTTCTATTATTAAAGTGTCTTCCAACAATAAAAAACTAAACTGTAAATAAAAACTATAAGAAAAAGTGGGATCTGGGAATAAAAGACTGACTTCTCCAGCCTGCGTTGCCATGACGATCAGGAGTGTTTGGACTTTACCAGAATAAACACAGACTTTGTCTTTTAATAATCGTTTAAACATCGTCCTGAATCAAAATGAATCTGTGGCAGTTTCTTCCAGGTTAAAGTCATGTAAACGCCGCTCCACAGACCTGAGCTGGTCCAGGTTAAAGTCATGTAAACGCGCTCCACAGCCTGAGCTGGTCCGGTTAAAACATGTCTCACAGACCTGAGCTGGTCCAGGTTAAAGTCATGTAAACGCCGCTCCACAGACTGAGCTGGTCGGTTTAACATGTAAACGCCGCTCCACAGACCTGAGCTGGTCCGTCATGTAAACGCCCTCCACAGACCTGAGCTGGTCCGGGTTAAACATGTAAACGCCGCTCCACAGACCTGAGCTGGTCCAGGTTAAAACATGTAAACGCCGCTCCACAGACCTGAGCTGGTCCAGGTTAAACATGTAAACGCCGCTCCACAGACCTGAGCTGGTCCGGGTTAGTCATGTAAACGCCGCTCCACAGACCTGAGCTGGTCCAGGTTAAACATGTAAACGCCGCTCCACAGACCTGACTGGTCCAGGTTAAAGTCATGTAAACGCCGCTCCACAGACCTGAGCTGGTCCAGGTTAAAGTCATGTAAACGCCGCTCCACAGACCTGAGCTGGTCCGGGTTAGTAACATGTAAACGCCGCTCCACAGACCTGAGCTGGTCCAGGTTAGTAACATGTAAACGCCGCTCCACAGACCTGAGCTGGTCCAGGTTAAAGTCATGTAAACGCCGCTCCACAGACCTGAGCTGGTCCAGGTTTAAAGTCATGTAAACGCCGCTCCACAGACCTGAGCTGGTCCGGGTTAGTACACATGTAAACGCCGCTCCACAGACCTGAGCTGGTCCGGGGTAAACGCCGCTCCACAGACTGAGCTGGTCCGGTTTAAAGTCATGTAAACGCCGCTCCACAGACCTGAGCTGGTCCAGGTTAAAGTCATGTAAACGCCGCTCCACAGACCTGAGCTGGTCCGGGTTAATAAACATGTAAACGCCGCTCCACAGACCTGAGCTGGTCCGGGTTTAAACATATAAACGCCGCTCCACAGACCTGAGCTGGTCCGGGTCAGATCCACTTCTTTCTGCAGAGTTTCCAGTTGGTCTTGAGTCTTTTTGCTCTTTTCTTCCAGATCTTTCACTTTACTGAAACAGAAACATTTATATGTTTTTTAGTTTGATTATTGTCGTGACCCTGGTGTGACCCCAGCGTGACCTCTGACCTCTCCAGCCCGGCGCAGTGACCTTTGACCTTCCGCAGCTCTTCTTGAAGCAGTTGTTTGGCTCTGATTTCTGCGTCGAGCGCCGACTGAAGCTCCAAGCGCACCGACATGTCCAGCTTCTGTGAGCGCCGCACTTTCCACAAAGGATCCTAAAACACAGAATTATAAATAAATATATTTATGTATAAATAAATAATCAATGTCTTTCCACAAAGGATCCTGGAAAACATTTAAAATAATATATATATTTAAGTATGAATAAATAATAAACATGTCTTTCACAAAGGATCCTGAAAAACACAGAATTATAATTAAATAAATATATTTATGTATACACAAATAATAAAAATATGCCTCCACAAAGGATCCTGGAAAACACAGAATTATAAATTAATATATTTATGTATAAATAAATAATAAACATGTCTTTCCACAAAGGATCCTGTAATATAAAGCATAAATAATAATAGGGTTGAAATGAAAAAAAAAAACATTTTCATTTCTAAATAAACACAAAGGATGTACATATATCAGAGTCATGATAAGGTGGTTTTCTCATGATTAAGGTGTTATTCTCATGATTAAGGTTGTTATTTCTCATGATATGATGTTATTCTCATGATTAAGGTTATTCTCATGATTATGATGTTATTCTCATGATTAAGGTGGTTATTCTCATGATTTGTGTTATTCTCATGATTATGATGTTATTCTCATGATTAAGGTGGTTTTCTCATGATTAAGGTGGTTATTCTCATGATTAAGGTTTTATTCTCATGATTATGATGTTATTCTCATGATTAAGGTGGTTATTCTCATGATTCTGATGTTATTCTCATATTATGATGTTATTCTCATGATTAAGGTGTTATTCTCATGATTATGACGGTATTCTCATGATTAGGTGTTATTCTCATGATTATGACGTTATTCTCATGATTAGTGGTTATTCTCATGGTTAAGGTGTGATTAATGATGTTTTATTCTCATGAATTAAGGGTGGTTTTCTCATGATTATGTGTTATTCTCATGATTATATGTTATTCTCATGATTAAGGTGGTAATTCTGATGATTAAGGTGGTTATTCTCATGATTAAGGTTTATTCTCAATGATTATGATGTTATTCTCATGATATGATGTTGATTATCATGATTATGAATGTTTATTCTCATGATTAAGGTGGTTATTCTCATGATTATGACGGTATTTCTCATGATTAAGGTGGTTATCTCAATGATTATGTGTTATTCTCATGATTAAGGTGGTTATTCTGATGATTATGGTGTTATTCTCATAATTAAATTGGTTTATTCTTATGATTATGATGTTATTCTCATATTATGATGTTATTCTATGATGGTTATTCTCATGATAAGGTGTTATTCTATGATAGGTGGTTATTCTATGATTAAGGTGGTTATTCTCATGATTAAGGTGGTTATTTCTTATTATGGATGATTAAGGTGGTTATTCTCTCATGATTAAGGTGGTTAATTCTCATGATTAAGGTGGATATTCTATGATTAAGGTGGTTATTCTCATATTATGAGTATCTCATGATTAAGGTGTTATTCTCATTGATTAGTGTCTGTACCATGTTTCTTGGGCCGAGACTGATGGTTTTCAGGTTTTCCAGTTCTTCGGTCATTTTTGAAGCCAAAGCCTGAAGGTATCCACGAGCGTCTTTCTCATCGCTCACCCTGGAACACAAACACAGGAACACATCACCCAGATGCCCTCCCAGAGCCTCAGATTCACTCAGATGCCCTCCCAGAGCTCAGATTCACTCAGATGCCCTCCCAGAGACCTCAGATGCCCTCCCACAGCTCAGATTCACTCAGATGCCCTCCCAAGCTTCAGATTCACTCAGATGCCCTCCCAGAGCCTCAGATTCACTCAGATGCCCTCCCAAGCTTCAGATTCACTCAGATGCCCTCCCAAGCCTCAGATCGACCCAGATGCCCTCCCGTTCTTACCACTGGATGATTTCGGCGATCTGAGCTTCCCAGTGACAAACGTTCTCCTTTTTGGACGAAATCTCCTGAAGCTCGTCTTCCAACTGTCGATTCTGCTCCGTCAGACGATCCACGAAGGAACACAGCTGAGAAGAGAGAAGAACCGAAGAGAACGTGGAGAGAAGGTTAGAACAACGAGAGAAAAACGTCAGAAGAACGTGAGGAGAACGTGAGAACATTTAGAGACAGAGACAGGGGCAGACCTTGTCAGATTCTGAGGTGAGTTTTCGGTTTTCTTCTGTTAGAAGTTTCTTCTCTCGTTCATGTTTGTCCTTCAGAGCCGTGAGCGCCTCCTGCAGGTCACTGTGTCTAAACACACAACATAATATGACAAAGAGCAGCTTCACACAGGCCCCTCCCCCCTCCTCCCCTCTGGCCCCTTCCCCTCCTGGCCCCTCCCCCTCCTCCCTCTGGCCCCTCCCCCTCAGGCCCCCCTCTGACCCTCCTGACCCCTCCCCTTCTCCCTCTGGCGCCTCCTCCCTCGGCCCCTCCTCTCTGGCCTCACCCCTCCCCTCCTCCCCCTCCTGGCCCCTCCCCCCCCTCCCTCAGGCCCCCCCTCCCCCTCCTGCCCCTCCTGGCCCCTCCCCCCTCCCTCTGGCCCCTCCTCCCTCTGGCCCCTCCCCCTCTGGCCCCTCCCCCTCCTGACTCCTCCCACACACCTGTCCTGATTGGCCAGCTCCAGTCGCTCCCTCAGGCTGCGCAGCCCTGATTGGCCGACAGCTGAGCGCTCTCTGATTGGTGGAGCTGTGAGCGCAGGTCTTTGATCTCGGCGCAGTGGGCGGAGTCTCGCCGCTGCAGCTCCTCCTGATTGGCCAGAGTACGATCCAGTTCTGCCTTTAGTCTCCGTAGCTCCGCCCCCTGAGGAGGATTATGCTCCGCCTCCAGCGTCTGATTGGTTCAAACACAAAATGTATCAATAAACCTAAAAACTAATAAGAGACGTTCACTTTTTTCAGTGAAAATATATCGACGTTCAGTCGTTTCAATGGGACATTTGGCTCTATTTAACTTATCAGAAAAGTTTATTTTAATGTGAGTGTCTGGGTTTACGCTGCAGCACTTTGGAGAAAACTGACGCTCAAAAACAGGTTAGGTTAGGATTCGACTGAAAGATATTTATATAAACAGTTAAAATGTCGGTTGTGTTTCTTTCCTTTTATGATTCAAACGATTATTTTTGATAAAGACGTGAAACAGTTTGTAAAAGTATTTTTTCACATTTTTCAATCAAAATAGGACAATAAAATATAAATATGTTAGAACTATTTGTACCTTTGAAGTTTGAAGTTCTCGTCCAAACGCTTCGCTGTTTTCTCTGAGTTTCTTCTCTTTTGCAGCTCAGAACGAGACTCGTCCAACAGCGCCTCCAGCTGGAACGCAAGAGAACTGCATCAACAACAGCTCCTCCAACTGGCAAACTACAGAACTGCATCAACGACAGCCTCCGGTGTTTCAAAGACTCTGGATCATGTTCAAACTCTCTATCGTTCTCTGACTCTGGTTCTGTTCTCATGTTCTCTCTGACTCTGGTTCATAATCTCTGACTCTGGTTCATGTTCTCTGACTCTGGTTCTCTGACTCTGGTTCACGTTCTCTGACTCTGGTTCATGTTCTCACTCTGGTTCATGTTCTCTGACTCTGGTTCTCACTCTGTTCTTCTCTGACTCTGGTTCATGTTCTGATCTCTGACTCTGTTCATGTCTCTGACTCTGTTTCTGACTCTGTTCTCTGACTCTGGTTCATGTTCTCTGACTCTGGTTCACATTCTCTGACTCTGGTCCTTGTTCTCTGACTCTCTCTGACTCTGGATCATGTTCTCTGACTCTGGATCATGTTCTCTGACTCTGGTTCACGTTCTCTGACTCTGGTTCATGTTCTCTCACTCTGGTTGTTCTCTGACTCTGGTTCATGTTCTCTGACTCTGGTTCACGTTCTCTGACTCTGGTTCATGTTCTCTCTGGTTCTCTGGTTCTCTGACTCTGGTTCATGTTCTCTGACTCTGGTTCATGTTCTCTGACTCTCTGGACTCTGGTTCATGTCTCTGACTCTGGTCATGTTCTCACTCTGGACGTTCTCCTCACCTCTCGGACTCGGGCCTGGTTCTCCGGTTCTCCTCGGCTCCTCGCTGCAGACTCTGGAGCTCCTCCTGCTGGTCCCTGATGGTCCCGGTTCAGTCTCTTCTCGTTGGTCTTCAGCTGGTCCACGTTTTCGGAGAGATCGGAGAACTCGGACATGGCTTGTTTACGAAGTTTGTGAGCTTCTCTCAGCTCTTTGTTCTGAGCCCGAAGACGATCCAGAGACTCCTGCAGCTGCTGTGGGTCAGAGACGGTCAGAGTCAGAGTTTGTCTTCTCTGTTTGTTTTGTTACTGTTTGTTTGTTTGTTTGTTTTGTACCTTGTGCGTTTCCTCTTTTCCCTGCTTCAGACCTTTCATTTGTTCTCCAGCGTTCGCAGTTTGGAGGCGGAGCTTTCGTCCTGACGCAGAGAGACCGCCTCCTCCAGCTGCTTCTCCAGCCTATCAGAGTCTGTCAAGGGTTTAAACGGACCAATCAGAGGCTGTGAAGGGTTTAAACCGGCCAATCACAGAGCAGAATCTCACCTGACAGTTTCTTCTTCAGACGCTCGATTTCTTCGTTCAGTTTTTTTATTTCTTTTTCTCGAGACAAAGTTCCAGATCGACTCTGAGCCTGAGAAAACTCTGAAACACAAATTATTTCACAAAAATCTTTAACCTTTATTAACTTAAACTGTTTAAGTGAAACGTGACTTTTTCAAAAACATTAAAAGTTTATTTAAAACATGAAATAAAACTTGTTTTTGTGGGTTAATTCTGACCTGAAAGTTTCCGGTGCAGCTCCTGTTTCTCTCGCTCCAGTTTTTGGATCTTCTGCTCAAGCTCCGCCCCCAAGGACACGCCCTCACCTGTCGCACCTGTCGAGATCAGGCCACGCCCACTCGGACAGGTGTAAGTGAAGCCCACGAACGGAAGCTGCTGCCCCGAGAAACTGGACTGAGCGACGGGAGCGCTGACCTCCTGAAGACAGAGAAACAAACCAGGTCTAAACCAGGTCTAAACCAGGACAGATCCAGGTCTAAGCCAGGACTAAACCAGGACAGATCCAGGACAATCTAGGTCTAAGCCAGGACTAAACCAGGGCTGACCTAGGTCTAAACCAGGACTTACGGGTTCTTCAGCGCCTCCTCGTCCACGTCGAAGTTGGAGGTGTCGGTTGGAGAGGAGACTTCGGGATGTACGGAGCGCAGTGGATCTGATCTGGTCCCAGTCGATCCCGGAGAAGAACTGATGCTCTTTAAAGTCCTGAAGCCCTCTGAGACCGAGTCTGGACTCTCGAGGACAAAGCAGGCGCTGGATCAAGTCCCGAGCAGTGTCCGAGACGTCAGTCACGTGAGCTGGGAAAGCCAGACGGTCCTGAGGAGGAGGAAGAGAACAGGTTAAAACCAGACGGTCCTGAAGAGAAGAAGAGAACAGAGTTAAAACCAGACGGTCCTGAAGAGAACAGTGTTAAAACCAGACGGTCCTGATGAGAACAGGGTTAAAACTAGACGGTCTGAAAGAACAGGGTTAACCAGACGGTCCTGAAGAGAACAGGGTTAACCAGACGGTCCTGAGAGAACAGGGTTAAACCAGACGGTTCCTGAAGAACAGGGTTAAAACCAGACGGTCCTGAAGAGAACAGGTTAACCCTACTACCGAGCCCCGCCTGATCAGGCGACTCTGTGACGCACACATACGGCGGACATCAGCTAAGACACCAGTCACCAAAAATCCATTAATGTGGCACACCAAATTAAACAGCACCGCTGTGGCTACAAGGCTATCTAGACTATTTTCACCGTTCACAAACACAACTCAGATGACAGCCAAGCAAACACCTCAAAACCAAATCCTCCGACAGAGATTTGGCGAACCCACTCGCGGCATTTCAGCTCTAAAAGCCGCGATACCTTACAATACCGCGACAAGCCACCATTCAAAAGAAAGCAGAAACTCTACAGATTCCAAAAATGTAAGCCTCAGCACTGTACACCAAAGCACCGCAAAGATATAAGCCAGCGCATAAGATCACAAAACACTGCTTTTCAAACCTGCATTAGTAAAATTTGTCTTACCTTGGTCGTCTTGCCGTGAAAAGTTTATTCCATTGATAATCAAAAGCTATTTTCTGTTGCGCCCGGCTCTTGTGCATCACTCAAAACAGTCCGTTTGATAATTCCTGTATTTTTAGTTCCTAGGGACGTCTTACGCTGCAACAGTGGTGATGACCATCACTTTTGCATGTCTTCGTTTACCGCCCTCTGGTTGGCTGACAGTGTTGTCAATCTTGTATATTGCAAGTTATAGACTTATTCTATTGGCTTTCCGGATTCCAAAGAGGGGTCAATCATGTATATTGGCCAATCCGCTGGGAGAGGAGATTCCAAGCGTAAAACAAAGATCCTTTGTGCGTAAAGAGCATATGACGCGCGGCGCTAAGAGCGCACACGGCAAGATAAATTATTCTACTTCTCCGTGGTTGCTAACGACAAAACATGTCTAAACGGGTGCAGAAGAAACGAGTCACGGTGGAAAAAGCACGAAAAGTGATTGAGGAGGATAGTGATCACCATGGTTTGTGCATGTGGCTCCTCATATGAAAATGACGATCTTTGATTCCCCCAAACCGCGAAAGTGACTACGTCAGAAAGGTACGTAATGTAAACAAAACAGCAAAGGCCCATTATACTACTACTACTACTACTACTACTACTACTACTACTACTACTACTACTAATACTACTACTAATACTGCTACTAATAATAATAAAAATAATTTATTTACAACAATAATAAATAAGTAACAATTGCATTGTTCATTCACTTCTCAGTCTGTGGTGTAGCAGTAGAGAAATAACTTTATTATAATTTGTTAGATTATATTATTGTAGAAGTTTATTGTGCAGCTTTTTTTTTTTTTTTTTTTTTTTTTTTTCGTTTTTTTGTCTGTTATACTTTTCATATTTCATTTTCATAAACATATATTTACATTACTGCAAAAAAAAAAAAAAAAAAAAAATCAAAAATGTCAAAAATATTTTCTTTAGATCTACTAAACACCATTAGTGATATAAAAATGAATTATATAACTTTTACATGACAGAAATGCAAATGGCACTATGTGTGCCAAATGGTGCCAAATGGTGCCAAAATGGAAAACGCCTAAATTTTCTGTACTAAAATCTCTCTATTTTTGATCTGCTTCATCTAATCACTTTCAAACTTTGCAGAGATCATGTTCACATGTTGTATTTCCATTTTATGAAGTAAAAAGGCAATGTTATCAACATTCCAAAGAGTTATTCATCATAAACATGTTTTTTTTTAGGCGAGACAAAAAAAATCATAATTTTGCTGTGTTTCATCTTAATTATCTCTTTATCAGTAACACATACATGGATAAATGACATATCAAATTATTCTGCTGAATGAGCACTTTACAGTGGTACAAAAAGCTTTCAAATACACCTTGGGGTTGCTGAATTAGGCCAATTTATAAATGGATATACATTTTTCGAAAATCAGTATTCAAAAAAGGCTTAGGTAGGATAGGGTTAACCAGACGGTCCTGAAGAACAGGTTAAAACCAGACGTCCTGATGAGAAACAGGGTTAAAACCTGACGGTCTGAAAGAGAACACAGGGTTAAGAACCAGACGGTCCTATGAGAACAGGTTAAAACAGACGGTCCTGAAGAGAGGTAAAAAACCAACGGTTATGAGAACAGGTTAAAACCGACGGTCCCTGAAGAGAACAGAGTTAAAAACAGACGGTCCTGAAGGAACATTAAACCAGACGGTCCCTGATGGAACAGGTTAAAACAGACGGTCCTGAAAGAGAACAGGGAAAGACAACGGTTGAAGAGAACAGGGTTCGCTGACGGTCCTGAAGAGAACGGGTTACCAACTCCTGATGAAACAGGTTAAAAAGCGGTCCTGAGGAGAGAAGAACAGAGTTAAAACAGACGGTCCTGAAGACAAGGTTAAACCAACGGTCCTAGAGAAAGAGAACAAGTTAAAAACAGACGGTCCTGAAGGAGAACAGGGTTAAAACCAGACGGGTCTGATGAGAACGGTTAAAACCAACGGTCCTGAGGAGAACAGGTTAAAACCAGACGGTCCTGGAGGAGGAAGAAGAGAACAGAGTTAAAAAGACGGTCCCTGAAGAGACAGGGTTAAAACCAGACGGTCCTGATGAGACAGGGTTAAAACCAGACGGTCTTGAAGAGAACAGGGTTAAACAGACGGTCCTGGAGAACAGGGTTTACAGACGTCCTGAAGAGAACAGGGTTAAAAACCAGACGGTCCCTGAAGAGAACAGGGTTAAACCTGACGGTCCTGAGAGAACAGGGTTAAAACAGACGGTCCTGAGGAGAAGAGAACAGGTAAATCAGACGGTCCTGAAGAGGAACAGGGATAAACCAGACGGTCCTGAAGAGAACAGGTTAAAACCAGACGGTCCTCGAGAGAGGTTAAAACCAGACGGTCCTGATGAGAACAGGATAAACCAGACGGTCCCTGAAGAGAACAGGGTTTAAAACCAGACGGTCCTGAAGAGAACAGGGTAAACCAGACGGTCCTGAAGAGAACAGGTTAACCGGACGTCCTGAAGAGAACAGGTTAAAACCAGACGGTCCTGAGGAGAACAGGGTTAAAACCCCACGGTCCTGAGAGAGAACAGGTTAAACCGAACGGTCCTGGAAGAAACGAAGGGAACCAGACGTCTGATAGGGTTAAACCAGACGGTCCTGAGAGAACAGGGTTAAAACTGACGGTCCTGAGGAAGCAGGGCAGACGGTCCTGAGAGATAGGGTTAAAACCAGACGGTCCTGAGGAGGAAGAGAACAGGGAACCAGACGGTCCTTAAAACCAACGGTCCCAGACCAACGGTCCTGAAGAGAACAGGTTAAAACCAGACGTCCTGAAGAGAACAGTTAAACCAGAGGTCCTGGTTAAAACCAGACGTCCTGAGAGAAAGGGTTAAAACCAGACGGTCCTGAAGAGAACAGGGTTAACCAGACGGTCCTGAGGAGAGGGTTAGGGTTAAAACCACGCCACTTTAAACTTTAGCTCACACCCACTTTAGACCACGCCCCTTTAGTCACACCCACTATAGGCCACGCCCAACTTCACCAGAGGAGAGCCAGAGAACGTTGAACTTTAATGGTCTTTAAGGTTTAAACCAGTGAGGTGTGTAGTTTAATTTGATCAACACCAATTAAAACCTGAATAAAATGCCTTCAAACATCTTTTGTCCAATTCAATTAGTTTCAATTCAATATATTTTTGTACAGCCCAGAATCAAACAACAGTCATCTCAAAGGACTTCACAGGAACAGGGAGGTTTGAGTCCATGATAGGTTGGGACCAAGGTTGTTTTTAGTGGTGCGATCTCAGGCTGACATAAAATCACACTTTTATTGAATCTAACGTAAGAGCGTTTGTTTTCTACGTTTCAGCTTCACAGTCAAACTAACGAGACCTGTGGCTGCTGCACCAACGCTCTGGCGTCACGTACGTCTGCGCGACGACGCTGAGCACGTTCATGTGTCTGTGGTCAGGAGACAACGCGCCTGGGCGACTGGTCCAACTCAGAATATTCAACACTCAAACAAGCTGTTTTTTAAAAGCTGTGACTCCCGAAAAACTATTTACTTATCAGACAAGTTACAACAAAAGGTGTGAAAATGCAGAAGAGTTGGACTCAAGAGTTGTGTGTTTTCTGTTCTTGTTTTCAACTCTGTCCATGTTTCTGTGGCTCTCAGGTTTTATTGTATTAAAAAATAACAAATAGATAATATTATAAAGCCTGCTATGCATTTTACTGATCTGGAGCTTGATTTTATATTCCTGTTGACAGAAGTTGGCCACATGTATTTGATTGCACGTTAATAATATAATGATATCATATTGATTATTATTAGACAATATAAATGATGACTGGCTCTGTACTGACCATAAAACCACAAAGAAATGAGTCAGGAGCCGCCTCTGGTTTAAACTAACTCACTGTTTTCACATTTTCAGCTCTAAATATAAAAATGAGATGCATGTTTAGCGTCAGTTTATAAATCTGCTTCAGACCTGTTTAAATCCGGCCTCAGACCTGCTCCGGTCCAGATTTAGACCAAACTGGGACAAGCACCAGGAGACTGAGGCAGATCCAGGTCTTTGTGAAACTGAAGGTGACGATGGTCCGTTCACTTTTATCTTTATATCTTTGTTTAAAAAAAACATGATCAAACTATTTTATATTTCTCTTTGTATCATGTTTCCAAAAACTTTTGAAGAAACAACAACATAAAATCTATTATCACCTTTAAATACAGTTTCTTATGTAACTATCAAAATATATTTAGCTGACGTTTTCCTCCAGATCATCCACTATAGGTTCTTTTAGACTTTTCTGAAGTATTTGATTTTCAACATTATGTAAATATGTAAATATGGATTTAACGATGCACTATTGAGTTTATAGAACCTAAATATTTGGATTATAGTTGATGTGTTTTATTGTATTTTCTGTGTATTGTTGCACATTTGAATCTAGAAAGTTCAGTTTGTGAAGTTTGTTTTGTTCACTGACAAAGCAGTAAAACCTTTCTGATTCTGAGGTTTGTTAATATTTGAAACAAACTGAAAACAATGAATTCATTTAACCCCTTATGAGGTGGACGTTAATTAATTCATTTTTGCCCTCCATCTAATAAAAATCAACTCTCAAGCTCTCTGGAAAGTTAAAAATAAAATCTAATGTAAGCCTTCTTATTCACAGTCAAATCAACCATTCTCGGATCAGATCAGAATCAGTTTTTACTCTAAACTTACAAATAAAAAAATACCTAAAAAATTCTTCATAATTTAATAGAATTTTTAATGAGCTCGGCTAAACTTTTAAAGTTAATACAGGTTTTATTAAAACTATTTTTAGTGAAAATAGCTTCAGATTTGAAGAGGAATTGTCCAAACCCAAATATACCAGACCTAGTGTCGTTCTGTCCCAGACTGTGACTGCTGTTATACTGATTCTTACATTTACCCAAAAACATTTTAGGTGAACTTTAAAACTGATGTTCTTTTGTGCAGAGCTTGTTCTCACTTCAAACTAGAGTCAGTCAGACATCAGAGCTAAAACTACAGAGACTCACTTCACAACGAGTCCAGACGTGTGTTTGAGCTCCAAAGGATCAGGAACAGTTTACATCGAAGGGGTTAAACAAAAGTGACTTTAAAATGAAAATGTTCCTCAGGGGTCGATCTTGGGACCATTGTTATTCTTTATTTATATGAATGACTTTCTCGCTACTTTTACGTTTCTGTTTGCAGATTTAGATAAATATATGAACATTCTAATAAAATTCAATTAAGACTTCTGTAAATATTCAGAAATATAATAATGATTCTGGTAAAAATATGAAAATAAAACAAAAGACTCATAGAACAGTATAACAAAGATCGAGTTTAGAAGGAAAACACGTTTGAACATTAATGATGTAACAAAAGAAAACTACATTTAGTGGCATCAAAAGTTAAATAACGGCCCATTGTAAGTGTCTGTTAACTTAATATTCAGTCAGAGTTTTCCTTTTTTAGATTTTGTATTATTGAGTAAATCCTTTAACAAAACTCTGCTGCAGCCACTGACACAGGGTTAAAGGAGGATTGTAGCTGGTCGGAGCAGGATTTATCGGTCTAGAGCAGGATTCTAACCAGTTTACCAGTACCTGGTGGTTCATGATCTTGCCGTACGTCTCCAGCAGCGACTCGGCGTAGAACGGTGTTTCTCCGTAAAGCATCTCGTAGACGCAGACGCCTAAACTCCACCAGTCGCACTCGGGACCGTATCTGCCCCGGCCGGCTTCCATCGCCTGAAGAATCTCCGGAGAAATGTAGTCTGGAGTCCCCACGGCCACCGAGGACTGGACCTGAGGACAGAGACAGGGTTAGAACAGACCAGAGCCAGGACTGAGACTGGACCTGAGACCAGAACAGAACCGCTGACTGACTGAGACTGGACCTGAGACCAGTACTAGGGTTAGAACAAAACTACAGATTTTCAGCATTACAACAACTAACTAAACAAAACTAAAACAGGACTAATGGTGTTTTCAGACCTAGTCGGTCTAAGTTAAACAGTCCAGAATTTGTTTTCCTCGGAGAGTTTGGACTTTTTTTTAAAGACAAGCGAACTCTGATCCGAAACAAACAAACCAAGACCACTTCTTCAGGTCTTCTGGTGTGAATCACTTATGGTCTGAAAACAAACAGCCTCGATCCGAAACAAACGCAAAAAACATGCTCTTTTATGGACTTGACGAGCCACCGTCACAAGGCACAGAGAGACAGGAGAAGCACCGGGACAAGAGCATATCCTACAGCTGTCCTACACCTACACCTGTCCTACAGCTGTCCTACCCTACACTGTCCTACACCTACACCTATCCTACAGCTGTCCTACACCTACACCTTCCTACAGCTGTCCTACACCTACACCTTCCTACAGCTGTCCTACACCTACACCTATCCTACAGCTGTCCTACAGAGACAGAGCCGCTCATAACTGTGGTTTTGTCTTTGTGATTGTTGCATATGCCAGATTATGGTAAATAGTCTCTTTTTATATAGTGCTTTTCCACCTTACAAGGCACTCAAAGCGCTTTACAGTCAGGGATCCACTCACCCAGTGTAACAGACACTGAGGCAGTGTGGGTTAAGTGTCTTGCCCAAGAACACAACGACAATCCACTTTTGTCGTCCCACTGTTGCTCCTGGTGTTCTAACGGTCTCCCATCCAAGTACTAACCAGGCTCTTTCTTGCTTAGCTTCTGAGATCTGAAGTGATCAGGTTTTGACAAACAGGTATGGCCACATTATCAACCTACTGAAGCATAATCTCCCACCTACGCTGTTTATTCTGTTGTCTACATTGGTCTGAAAATCAAATAAAACACTTTCATTCTTGTGATGTTAAACCTGCGTGTTTGCACAATAAACAGCAGAACAGTAACACTTGGAGCCTTCTTTTCACTTTTCCACACTGACAAACACAGACCTAATCCTAAATCTATGAAAGAACCATGAGGCCGTTATGATAATGAACGAATAATGAGCTGCTACTTTACTATAAAACCACTTTTATCCACAAACGCTTCTTCTAGCTCCGCCCCCACGTCAGATCTGTCCAATGAGAGCGCTGGTTCTCACATACGGTATGTGAGTCTGCTTACGTTTTAAAGTCCACGTGAGAATACGAACCTAATCAGCTGAAAAAAATAAAGTCCGGATCGGATAAAAACAAGCACACTTCTGCACTTTTCTGGTCTGAATACACCCGAAAACAGGATGAATGTAGGACTGAAGCGGGACTCACGGTGCCGTCTTTGAGCATTCTCAGACAAGAGCCAAAGTCGGCCAATCGGATGTGTCCGTTCACGTCCAGCAGAACGTTGTCTGGTTTAATGTCTCTGAAAAACACAAAGTCAAGTCAGTCAAGGTTTCAGACAAAATGAAGCTTTTCTCTGTGAAAGTGTCTTCAGAGGTGGATGTGATGAAGAGGGCGGGGTCAGGGGTCTCAGGGGGCGTGGTCAGCGTCAGGGGGCGGGGCTAACTCACCTGTGCACGTAGCCCTGCTGGTGGATGGAGTGAATGGCCAGAACCATCTCAGCCACGTAAAACTTGGACATTTCTTCAGGAAGTCGATCTTCAAACTTACTCAGGAGAGTCAGAAGGTCTCCGCCCACGTAGTAATCCATCACCAGGTACTGGGGATCAATAATCAATCAATAATCCATCACCAGGTACTAGGGATCAATAATCAGTGATCAATAATCCATCACCAGGTACTGGGGATCAATAATCAATCAATAATCCATCACCAGGTACTGGGGATCAATAATCAATCAATAATCCATCACCAGGTACTGGGGATCAATAATCAATAATCAGTAATCAATAATCCATCACCAGGTACTGGGATCAATAATCAATCAATAATCCATCACCAGGTACTAAGGATCAATAATCAATCAATAATCCATCACCAGGTACTAAGGATCAATAATCAATAATCAGTAATCCAATAATCCACCACCAGGTACTGGGGATCAATAATCAATCAATAATCCATCACCAGGTACTAGGGATCAATAATCAATCAATAATCCATCACCAGGTACTAGGGATCAATAATCAATCAATAATCCATCACCCAGGTACTGGGGATCAATAATCAATCAATAATCCATCACCAGGTACTGGGATCAATAACCAATAAACAGGTCTAGCTGCTTATTTTCCCTTCAAGATGTTTTTTATTCACTTTGTATAAAATAGAATCATAAAATCTCATGTGACTATTTTATCTAAACATTTAAAACTAACGATGAGTCTCGATCTCCAGGAGACCCTGCACTGACTCACGCTCCTGCTCCCAGTAAAACTACAGACTCCACATGGACTCCTGCTCCTGTTCAGTAAAACTACAGACTCCACATGGACTCCTGCTCCTGTTCAGTAAAACTACAGACTCCACATGGACTCCTGCTCCTGTTCAGTAAAAACTACAGACTCCACGTGGACTCCTGCTCCTGTTCAGTAAAAACTACAGGAACTCCACATGGAACTCCTGCTCCTGTTCAGTAAAACTACAGACTCCACATGGACTCCTGCTCCTGTTCAGTAAAACTACAGACTCCACGTGGACTCCTGCTCCTGTTCAGTAAAAACTACAGACTCCACATGGACTCCCTGCTCCTGTTCAGTAAAACTAAGACTCCACATGGACTCCTGCTCCTGTTCAGTAAAACTACAGACTCCACGTGGACTCCTGCTCCTGTTCAGTAAAACTACAGACTCACAGTGGACTCGTGCTCCTGTTCAGTAAAACTACAGACTCCCACATGGACTCCTGCTCCTGTTCAGTAAAACTACAGACTCCACGTGGACTCCTGCTCCTGTTCAGTAAAACTACAGACTCCACATGGACTCCTGCTCCTGTCAGTAAAACTACAGACTCCACGACTCCTGCTCCTGTTCAGTAAAACTACAGACTCCCACGTGGACTCCTGCTCCTGTTCAGTAAAACTACAGACTCCACGTGGACTCCTGCTCCTGTCAGTAAAACTACAGACTCCACGTGGACTCCTGCTCCTGTTCAGTAAAACTACAGACTCCACGTGGACTCCTGCTCCTGTTCAGTAAAACTACAGACTCCACATGACTCCTGCTCCTGTTCAGTAAAACTACAGACTCCACGTGGACTCCTGCTCCTGTTCAGTAAAACTACAGACTCCACGTGGACTCCTGCTCCTGTTCAGTAAAACTACAGACTCCACATGGACTCCTGCTCCTGTTCAGTAAAACTACAGACTCCACATGGACTCCTGCTCCTGTTCAGTAAAACTACAGACTCCACATGGACTCCTGCTCCTGTTCAGTAAAACTACAGACTCCACATGGACTCCTGCTCCTGTTCAGTAAAACTACAGACTCCACATGGACTCCTGCTCCTGTTCAGTAAAACTACAGACTCCACATGGACTCCTGCTCCTCTGCTTGCTCAATAGTTGTGGACAGATTATTACGGCTTTTTAGACTTTTGCTGTAAATATTTGCTCGTGATGATTTATATAGCTGTTTAACCGCAGAGTGAAGCTGAACAAAACATCGTAGAATCGTATTTTGGCCGTAGAGAGTTAGAAATCCCTTGCGCTGAGAGCTGGAGCGTGAGGCAGATTCTGACTCGCCTCAAATGGGCTTTGTACAAACTCCATTTACTATAAGATTAACTCACTAAAAACTCTTACTTTCACATAATATTCTCTTTCTTGACAATTAGAAGACAAAGCAGTTGAAAAAAGTACGTCTACAAACATATTTTATCACATTTTTGTGGAGAAACAGTGCATGAACGCGCCTTGTTCATTGTGTCTGTGTCTGCGCAGGTCTGATGAGTTATATCAACAAGTCCTGGAGATTTTGAAATTTTAAACTATAAAACTTAGTGAATACGAAACATTTTACACACAAAATATGTCATAATTCGGCTTATAAACATCAAGAGTTTTGTCCTCATTTGGTGTAGCACTGCCTCACCTGGCTGCATGTCGCTGCGTGTTTGAAATATGATTGATCCAAACGTGTGAGTGAAGTCTTATTGATCTGGAGAACGTTCAGATGTGACGTGAACAAACTGACGATCACTTATTACGATGAGAACACAGACCTAGTTTAGAGCTTTGGTTTGAAACTGGTCGAGACAGAAATGTTCAAGACAAACATGAGTCGTCCTGGAAAGAGCAGCAGCATCATCAGGCCTATTGTTATGAACATGATTATAATAAATACCAGATAGTTGTCGTCTTGAAAAGCGTAGTGCAGAGTCGTGATCCACTGAGAGTCTCCTTTCACCAGAACATCCCTCTCTTCTTTAAAACAGGCCGTCTGCAACAGAAACACTTATTATACACTTATTACAACTGTTATAACGACTGTCTGCAACAGAAACACGTATTATACACTTATTACAACTGTTATAACGACTGTCTGCAACAGAAACACTTATTATACACTTATTACAACTGTTATAACGACACGTCTGCAACAGAAACAGTTATTATACACTTATTACAACTGTTATTACAACCGTTATAAACGACCGTCTGCAACAGAAACACTTATTATACACTTATTACAACTGTTATAACGACCGTCTGCAACAGAAACACTTATTATGCACTTATTACAACTGTTATAACGACTGTCTGCAACAGAAACACTTATTATACACTTATTACAACTGTTATAACGACTGTCTGCAACAGAAACACTTATTATACACTTATTACAACTGTTATAACGACCGTCTGCAACAGAAACACTTATTATTCACTATTACAACCGTTATAACAACCGTCTGTAACAGAAACACTTATTATGCACTTATTACAACTGTTATAACGACCGCTATAACAACCGTCTGCAACAGAACCACTTATTATACACTTATTACAACTGTTATAACAACAGTCTGTAACAGAACCACTTATTATACACTTATTACAACCGTTATAACGACAGTCTGCAACAGAAACACTTATTATTCACTTATTACAACCGTTATATAACAAACCGTCTGTAACAGAAACACTTATTATACACTTATTACAACTGTTATAACGACTGTCTGCAACAGAAACACTTATTATACACTTATTACAACCGTTATAACAACAGTCTGCAACAGAAGTCTGGTCTCTCTGACTCTGTGTTAGTCAAACGTCTCTAAACCTGGAGGAAAATCACACTTTTCTAGAGGATGTTCAGAGTTTCTAATGGAAGTCAATGGGACAAAACAAGAGGACAAAACTACAAACTGCTTCTGCACAAAAACTACAAAACCATCCAAGAGTTTGAACATGTCCAAGGCTGGAAGAAAAGAAACTAACAAATCCACTTTAGATTCACATTTTCACCTTTTACAAGTCTGGACAAACAATCAAACCAACACAACACAAGAGGATTCACATATTTAAGCACAAACAGTTTGAAACATAAATATTATACTATAACTTTACAGCCGTTAAAACAGTGGAGTAAAAGTCTCTAACAGGAGATCAGGGACACAAAGGGTTAAGTAAAAACATCGTTATGAATAATTGTAATAACTCACCTCGGCTCTCTTTAACATTTCCCACTTGTTGAGGATTTTCATGGCAAAAACTCTTTCTGTGTTTTTTAACTTCACCACGGCAACCTGAGGAAAGGAAACAAGGAGGTAGGAGATGAGGAGATGAGGAGTTAGGAGATGAGGAAAGAAGGAGGTAGGAAACAAGGAGGTAGGAGATGAGGAGATGAGGAGGTAGGAGATGAGGAAACAAGGAGGTAGGAGACAAGGAGATGAGGAGTTAGGAGACGAGGAAACAAGGAGGTAGGAGACGAGGAAACGAGAAACTTCAATCACATTTCTGAGTCACATGACCAAGGTGTGTCACATGTTACGCCTCAGACAGGAATGAAGAGTGAGTCACAGACCTGGACTAGACCGGGACTAAAGCAGGACTAAAACAGGACTAAAGCAGGACTAAAACAGGACTAAAACAGGTCTAAAACAGGACTAAAGCAGGACTAAACCAGGTCTAAAACAGGACCAGACTCACCTCTCCAAAAGCTCCTCGGCCGATCACTTTGAGAATTTCGAAATCGTCTCGATGCAAACGCAGCTCTTTAACTCTCTGAGTGAACGAACCCACTGCAACACAAGAGACAAGAGACATGAGACAGGTGCAGGCAGGTGTTAGACAGGTGTAGACAAGTGTAGACAGGTGCAGACAGGTGTAGACAGGTGTTAGACAGGTGCAGTGACAGGTGTAGACAGGTGTTTTTGACAACTGTATTTAAATGAATCTTCATTTGTAAAACAAAAGGTTCTTGGGTTTGTGTGACCAGCAGAAAGCACCAGATTTGTTGTTTATTTTAATGCAACATTTAAAAAACCTGCATAATTACACAAAAGTGTATAATATGACCTCAGGCTCACACAAAAAAGGCTCCGGCGAGCTCCGGCGTCCGGCCAAAACTTGAAACCAACAAAACATTTTCAGAGCGGATCCACCGGACTGGACTGTGTGTGAGTAAGTCACTCTCAGCCTTTTCAAGCTAAGTAAAGTCTCCTGTGGCTGCACAGGAGCTGCACCGGAGCTGGACCGGAGCTGGACCGGAGCTGGACCGGAGCTGGACCCGAGGCAGTGTGAGCCCGCGGTGACAGAAGTTAGGACGGTTGCACATTTATTAATGTATTAATATATTTATTGATAATGTGTTAATATGTAATGCTTTTGAGTGTGTATTTGTTATATTGATTTTTTTTGTTGCTCTCAACTGCTCGGGGACTGCAGATGGAAAGCTAGGACAATGTGTCTTTGCACATTTAGAGAAGCGTGCAGGAGGCGGGACTCGGGCTCCTTAAGCCCCTCCCCTTTAGAGGGTTAGTTAGGGTAAAACTCCTAAAGTCACATTTACAGTGATTTAGAGATGAAAGGCTTAAAGACAGAGACAGTGAAAGGAGCAGGGACAGGTGCAGAGACAGGTGTAGACAGGAGCATAGACAGGAGCAGTGACAGGTGCAGACAAGTGTAGACAGGTGCAGACAGGTGTTAAGACAGGTGTAGACAGGTGCTGACAGGCGCTCACCGTTCTGGAGGAAGTCCTGGACATGTTTCTCTCGTTTCAGAGGCGTCTGGCTGCACTCGGAGCAGAAACACAACAGAAGATCCAACAGAGTCTCCACAGACACAGCCTCAGCGCCAGGGTCTGACAGGAGCAACGACAGGGCCTGCAGGCGCTGCTCCGCCGAGGGCCCTGCCGCCGGGGTCCCTGCCGACGGGGGTCCCTGCAGACGACATCCTGAGACCGGATCAGGACCTGGACCAGAGCTGGACCTGGACCGGAGCAGGACCTGGACCGGAGCAGGACCTGGACCAGAGCAGAACCAGTGATGCAGCTGTTAGTGAAGGTCATTAGAAGCTGAGTAAAAGGGGGCGTGTCTTCAGTTTTTGCTTCAGTTTGGCCTAAAACCACGTGATCTGTGAATGTGAAGCTTTACTTTTGGGAAGATGACGTCATCGCTTCATTTACAGCGACGCTTCACTCACACTTTCACTTTTATCTACACTCAAGGAAAAAAGAAACACAACATTTTAATATTCTAACCTTCCTTCTAAAACTCTTCCATTAGTAAAACATGTTCCATCCTGATGTGAGTCCATATTGGGCTGATACAGACTTGACTGATTGTGAGAACCATAAAGAGTGCATTACAGGTGGTTTATGACTTTTAGCGCTGGTTAACTGTGCTCAAGTCTTCTCTATAAAAGGCACCAGAATGAAGCCAAAAACACACGATTGTCTCCACCAGAGAGGGATGGAGCTATGGACCCTAACCCTAACCGCCCTCGTACTGGTGGCCCCCGTGTAACGACCGCCCTCGTACTGGTGGCCCCCGTGTAACGACCGCCCTCGTACTGGTGGCCCCGTGTAACCACCGCCCTCGTACTGGTGGCCCCCGTGTAACGACCGCCCTCGTACTGGTGACCCCCGTGTAACGACCGCCCTCGTACTGGTGGCCCCCGTGTAACGACCGCTGCACAAGACCAACCGCCCCCCCGCACATCTCCGTGACAGGTTCAGCCTCCACCAGGTCCACAGCCGAGGCCATTGGGACACACCACAGGCCAGTGTAGAACAGAACCATCTGTAATCACCTCTGTGCTGACGATATTCCACCAGATCAGACACATGTTGGATCAGTGCTTAGAGCTCTGGTCCAATGGTCACTCACATCGTCGTTGGTCCCAATGGTCCCCGAAACTCCCAAAACTGAGTGTTGCGTGGCTTTTTAGTTTTTAGTTTGTTTAATTTACAAAATAAGGCCTGTTTAACCCACTTACTGTGGTGTAGGTTGTTAGAAGTTCAATGAGCAAATGAGCCGATCTTAAACAGTTTCAAGGTTTTTTTGTACAATTTCTGCAAAGTTTGTAAAGCGAGAGACATGGTGGTTGTTTCATGGCACCGTTTGGCAGAGCTGGTTCAGAAAGTGTTTTATTTTGACTCAGGCTCTGAGCTTTGTTCTGATGCAGAATCTGGTCTGGGAAAATTCAGAATTAATATGTTGAATTTTAATATTAAAGGATTCATGGAAATCTAAGTTTCATTTGAAAGTGGCACTTCTCCACTTAAAGTTAAAGTCTGTACCTTTGGGTAAATATATAAGTATACATGCGTAAAGTTCAGTTTAGTTTATTTGTCCAGCCCAAAATCACAACAGCAGTTCTCTCAGACGACTTCACGATTGTTGATTCAGTAAATAAAACTATCAGACAATCAAACAATGAAACAGAGAACTTTATGTGTTGGCTACAGACGTATAATAGATGAATATAGATGAGTGATTGTCTCAGTAAAACAGGGTTGTGTTTGGTTCCAGGCTCATGGAGCTCGAGTGGCTCAGGAGGCTTCACTAGCAGCAGTTTTATGATTATGAACTAATTATTAACACTAAACTGGTGTAAATATGACGGTTCAAGAGAGAATCGAGTGTTTTACTGACGTCACTTCAGTCTGTGGTATAAAAACTGTTTCATCTGTGGTGTAGAGGTGTTTATGTCATAAATAATCACACATCTGTAATGATTCTGTAAAGGCCTGAGTCTGATCAACACAACTCTTCAGAACTCTACAAAGTCTGATTAAAACTCAACCTGACACAGAGAATAAAACAATAATATTTACACTTCTGAACCTGGTCTAAACCAGGACTAAACCTGGTCTAAACCAGGTCTAAACCAGGTCTAAACCAGGTCTAAACCTGGTCTAAACCAGGACTAAACCTGGACTAAACTAAGACTCAACCTGACGCAGAGAATAAAACAATAATAATTACACTTCTGAACCTGGTCTAAACCAGGTCTAAACCTGGTCTAAACCAGGACTAAACCAGGACTAAACCAGGACTAAACCTGGTCTAAACCAGGTCTAAACCTGGTCTAAACCAGGACTAAACCTGGACTAAACTAAGACTCAACCTGACACAGAGAATAAAACAATAATAATTACACTTAATGACACTTCCTCCTGTTTGTGCCTCCGGCTTTTTCTGCTGCAAATATTCAAGAAATGTTCAAGACTTTTACTGAGCTTTACGTGTGTCCAGGTCAGACTAAACCTGGACCAAACCTGGTCTAAACCTGGACCAAACCTGGTCTAAACCTGGACCAAACCTGGTCTAAACCTGGACCAAACCTGGTCTAAACCTGGACTAAACCTGGACTAAACCTGGACCAAACCTGGTCTAAACCTGGTCTAAACCTGGACTAAACCTGGACTAAACCTGGACTAAATCAGGACCACATCAGGACTAAACCAGGACCAAACCTGGTCTAAACCTGGACCAAACCTGGTCTAAACCTGGTCTAAACCAGGACTACACCTGGACTAAACCTGGACTAAACCTGGACTAAACTAGGTCTAAACCAGGACTAAACCTGGTCTAAACCTGGACCAAACCAGGTCTAAACCAGGACTACACCTGGACTACACCTGGACTAAACCAGGACTAACCTGGACTAAACCTGGACTAAATCAGGACCACATCAGGACTAAACCAGGACCAAAACAAGACTAAACCAGGACCACAACAAGACCAGCCCAGGTCTGGCCCGGCCCCACAGAGGCGGGTCTCTCTGACTCACAGTCCGCTCCTGGAGCCTGTGTTTCGGCCTTGTTTCCTCTCTCACTGCGCTGCTCCGGAGCTCCGGGATCAGCGGGGCCTCGCTCTGACTCTGGCCGCTCTGAGGCGCTTCTGGAGCGGCTACAGTCCCGCTCAAACCTCGGGCCTGAGGTTTGGTCTGGAGGTCTTCAGTCTCGGACCTGGGCTCAGACTAAACCGGATTTAGACCAGGTCCGGGCCAGGTCCAGACCGGGACTAGGTGGATCGTGCGGGCACGCGCAGCTCCATGGCACTGGGACACAGGCGCGCGCACGGACAGGACAGATGCGCGTACACGAGGAGCGGGCACGAGGCCTGGTCCGGTTCTGGTTCTTGTCCTGGATCAGGATCTGGGTTTGGTCCGAGTCCGGCGGAGATTTGGGAAATGGCCGACAGCGGGAGCGCGCGACAAGCTGGACACGAGCACGCGCACCTCCGCCTCTGACCCGCCACAATAAAAGCCTCAAATAAAAGCCACAATAAAAGCCTCAAATAAAAGCCACAATAAAAGCCTAAAAAAAGCCTCAAATAAATACAAATGAAGTGTGAAGAGAATATTTAAATCTTCAGGTGTTTTAAGTGAATGTATGTACTGTAAGTTTGTGAGAGATCTGGTGACTGGAGAGTAGTGGCCTGTGGATGAATTTTAAGATGAAAGAGGATTTGTATTTTGTACTTTGCACTTACTGTTTTTATAAGCTGTGGTGTTGCTGGGCTTTTTTTTGTTTCCAGCAAGGGACAAAGGATGAAAATTAGCACTGGCTATAATCCTGTATATTTACAGGTGTGGGATTTGCTCCCCATGCCTCTGTTCTTAATATGCATTGTCCCTTTATTAAAAAACAAACAAACAAACAAACAAAAGTGTCTCTGTCTCTGCACCTGTCAGTCCTGCACCTGTCTCTGCACCTGTCAGCCCTGCTCCTGTCAGTCCTGCACCTGTCAGTCCTGCTCCTGTCAGTCCTGCACCTGTCAGTCCTGCTCCTGTCAGTCCTGCACCTGTCAGTCCTGCACCTGTCAGTCCTGCACCTGTCAGTCCTGCTCCTGTCAGTCCTGCTCCTGTCAGTCCTGCTCCTGTCAGTCCTGCTCCTGTCAGTCCTGCTCCTGTCAGTCCTGCACCTGTCAGCCCTGCTCCTGTCAGTCCTGCTCCTGTCAGCCCTGCTCCTGTCAGTCCTGCTCCTGTCAGTCCTGCACCTGTCAGTCCTGCTCCTGTCAGTCCTGCTCCTGTCAGAGATGAAATGAAGCGGACTTTTATTGTGAAAGGACACCTTCACATACCGGAAGTGCATCCGCGCTGCTGCACGCGCGCTTGACTCTCGGGAACACGCACGCTGGACCGGAAACGGAAGGGAGGGGTGACGTCACGGCGCCAGTGAGTGACAGCTCCAGGAAAAAAAACAAAAAAACATTCCTGTTCCTAAAACTTCTGATTTGTTTTGACTTTTACAACAAACAAACAAACAAACAAACAAACATAAAACAAACAAACAAAGATAAAACAATTCAGTTCATTTATTTTAATTTTAATAAAAAACAAAACAAAGAAAAATAAAATGATTCAAAATGATGAACAAAAGTGTGGTGCATTTTACAATGAATTACAGACGTGAAAAGTGACACATTTACCTTAGAATTAAAACTTTTATCTTTAAAGCTGCACCTGTCAGAGCTGCACCTGTCAGAGCTGCACCTGTCAGAGCTGCACCTGTCAGAGCTGCACCTGTCAGAGCTGCACCTGTCACCTGTCAGAGCTGCACCTGTCAGAGCTGCACCTGTCAGAGCTGCACCTGTCAGAGCTGCACCTGTCAGAGCTGCACCTGTCACCTGTCAGAGCTGCACCTGTCAGAGCTGCACCTGTCACCTGTCAGACCTGCACCTGTCAGAGCTGCACCTGTCAGAGCTGCACCTGTCAGAGCTGCACCTGTCAGAGCTGCACCTGTCAGAGCTGCACCTGTCAGAGCTGCACCTGTCAGAGCTGCACCTGTCAGGACCGGTTGAGCTGATTTTCTAAAGAAAGTTGGACTCTTGGTTTGACTCTTTAGACGTGGTTCTGATATTTTAGTCAAAATAAAAGTGAAAAGTGGAACATGTGGAGTTTATTTAAGAACAGACAAAATAATCTTTCTACAATCTTTTTTATATGTATAAGAACAAGCCACGCCCCCAAAACCCCAAAGCTCTATGGGAGTGAAAGATCATTCATCTGCGTCACAATATGTTAGATTCAAATTAGGATTGAGTTCAAAGGGAAACAAGCAAAAAACATGTCTATCATGATCTAAACCCCAAAGTCTCCACCTGCTGCTCCACCTGCTGCTCCACCTGTGTTCTCCAAAGTTCAAAGTCTCTCTTTTATCTTTCCTTTTCCCATTTAGGTGTCTTTAAGTTGATTGGTCTTCTAGTCTTTGGTTCGTGCCAGTTTTGGGCGTCACAGGTTACCCCACTGGTCACTTGGTGATCTCATCCAAGTTAAAACACAGTGACCAAAGCCAAAGCAAGTGTGACAGTTCAGAGGTCAACTGGAAGAGAGTCCTTTCTCCAAACACACATTAACCCTTAACCTAGTCCTTACAAATGCATTTTGAAAAGATAAGTTGAATCATTTAAAAGATTACAAATGATCAAAACACGTTAACACAATGTGATTTTCACAAATGTTTTTGTTAATTTGCTTGAATAAAACTTCACTTTCTTAAACGCCTGAGCTGATGGTCGCTCCTGATCAAAGAATCTGTTTTACGACTAAACTCATCCTAACACACGACTGAAGAGAGAGTCTCCGGGTCTGGACACGAGTGAAGTCGATTGAGTCGATTTAGGTCGAATCAAACTGAGCTTTGTTAGAATAAGAGGCTTTAAGTCTGACTTTACTTCCTCTGACTGTGAACAGACAAATCTACTTTTACTACGCTCACACCGTCCAATCAGAAGAGCAGGGGAAATGAGAACAGAATATTTAACAACCGTCTCGTCTCTGATTTGACCCTAAAGACAGTTGGGTGCTTTCCTTTTCTTTACTTTCTCCTTTGTGGGCGGAGTATTGTTTTTGACTTTGACAGCTGATTGGTCGAGACGCTCTTCTATCTGTAAACACGTGAAGCATTAGAAACACATTAGAAACACATTAGAAACACATTAGAAACACACGACAGGACAGAGGTTTGAACAGAGACACACTGGACCTTCTCCAGGAGCGTTCTGTAGATCTTCGACTCAGACACGTCTAGATCCGACTGGAACCGGATCTTCACAGAGCTCCGCTTCACTAAAACACAGAAACACTTTATCAACACATTTAATTATTGTACAAATATTATATTCAACTGTACGATCGGTTCTTTTCCCTTTTATACCCTCCACCACTGTAATGTCTTTTCCTGCTTTATCACACTGTCTCTTAATGTCTGTATGCCTGCTGTATGTTGCAATAAATAAAAAAAAAAAACAAAAAAAAAACAAAAAAAACTTTAAATTATTGTAAAGAACTTCCTTTATAAAAGTATTTAGCTGAGTCTTAAGAGATAGGTCTGTGCGGCGCCCTCAGGTGGACAAAGTGTAGAGCAGATAAGATAGGCTTTATTTATCTTATCTGGTGTCGGAGGAGAATCTCTTTAGGTCCTACAGACTCTATAGGTCCTACAGACTCTATAGGTCCTACAGACTCTATAGGTCCTACAGACTCTATAGGTCCTACAGACTCTTTAGGTCCTACAGACTCTTTAGGTCCTACAGACTCTATAGGTCCTACAGACTCTTTAGGTCCTACAGACTCTTTAGGTCCTACAGACTCTATAGGTCCTACAGACTCTTTAGGTTCAAGAGGTCCTATGATGACAAAAATATCAAGACTCATTACGTCGCCCGGATTGGCGTCACCGGGGCCCCACCCTGGAGCCAGGCCTGGTGGCCGGGTCTTTGCCCACGGGACCCGGCCGGGCCCAGCCCGAAAAGGCCCACACCCGCAGGAAGGACCATAGGGGTCGGGTGCAGGTGTGAGGCGGGGAGCGGGCGTGGGCCTGCTCAAAGCCCACAGCTCAGAGACATGTGTTGGAGTTCACTCTGGTAGACGAGAGGTCGTGTCCCTGCGCCTTCAGGTCGGGGACAGGTCTCTCACTGTTGTGTCGCCTACGGGCCAAACAACAGTGCAGAGTACCCGGCCTTCTTGGAGTCCCTGGGAGGGGTACTGGACAGTGCACCCACCGGGGACTTGGAGACTTCAACGCCCACGTGGGCAATGCCAGTGACACTTGGAGAGGGGTGATTGGGAGGAATGGCCCCCCGATCTTAAGCCGAGCGGTGTTCTGTTATTGGACTTCTGTGCTAGCCACAGTTTGTCCATAACGAACACCATGTTCCAGCACAAGGGTGTCCATCAGTGCACATGGCAAGTTTTCACAAGGTCTTTGATAAATTTCAGTCTGGCTTTCGACAAAAGCACTCCACGGAAACTCTTGTCAGGGTGCAGAACGATATCTTGATGGCATCTGATAGTGGGAAATGTACGGCGTTGGTACTGTTAGACCTTAGTGTGGCATTTGGGCATTTGACACTGTGGATCATGCTATTCTGCTAAAAAGACTTTACAGTATTGGACTCTTGGGTTGTGCACTTAGTTGGTTCAGTTTGTATCTTTCGCAAAGGACTTTCTCAGTGGTATCTGGCTCCAGCCACTTCTTCTCAGAACGCCTCGGGATCATCCCGGAAGAGCTGGAGGAGGTGTGGGTGGACAGGGAGGTCTGGGCGTCCTTGCTCAGACTGCTGTCCCCGCGACCGACCTCGGATAAAGCAGAAGAAAATGGATGGACTTTTTAGGTCCTACAGACTCTTCATGTGTCATGTGTATTACTAGGGCTGTAGCAGAAGAAGGGTCGTCTCTACATGTGTGTGTTACATGTGTGTGTTACGTGTTTGTTACATGTATGTTGTGTGTGTTACCGGGGCTGTAGCAGAAGAAGGGCCGTCTCTGGGTACAGGGGTGAAGTATATTAAATTTATGTGTGATGATTTGCCTATTCTTCGCTGTATTTTCCCACTGTTATATCAGTGACCTTGCAACTTGTTTTTGTGGAACACTGTGGGATAGAGCAGGGAGTGCTTCATTCTCTCAAAACATTTGGAGGGAGAGAATGAAGCACATACACAGAGCCGGCGCCTCCGTGTGTCTGAGCTGGCCACTCACTCGCACGGGACGGGCTGTGTCTAGATAGTTAAAGGGGGGAAGCCCCTTCTCACGTTAGAGTCTGCCGAGGGTTTCGATCGGACGCCCGGCCGGTTTAAGCGCTCTGCCGTGGGTTGTTGGCTCTCCAGCCCGGTGTCAGCGGTAAGGAAACTTTCTTTTATGCTTGTGCTTGCTTAAACCATTGAGTTGTGATTTGATTGTAACAATGTTGAGCGGGGAATAAAAGGACACATTTATTCTAGCTTTCGTTGTTTGTGATTCCTGAATTTTGACTACTTCCTCAGACCTGGTTTAAAGGTGTAAATGTTATAAAACAAGGGGTGTGTTACATGTGTGTCACATGTGTGTTACGTGTATGTCAGGTGTGTTATGTGTGTGTTACCGGGGCTGTAGCAGAAGAAGGGCCGTCTCTGGCTGCAGCTCTCCGCTCTCCAGCCGTGGTTCTCGTCCTCCACCACACACAAGTCAAAGTTCTCGGTGTAACTAACCCAGTTTGTGAAGTGAACGGAGCTGAGATCAGACCAGAGCCAGGACACAGACGGTTCATCGATCCACATGTTCCACACGTCCATGAGCACTTCCTGGTTCTCGGCTTCGCTCTGGACCAGGGCCAGGTCTGTGTAGTGAGTTCTGCAGTACTGCTGAGCCACAGACCAGCTGTAATAGTACAACGTCACCACATGGAAGGTTTTAGGAACTGAATCTGTGAAAACAAAAGTCACTGGATCAAGTCTGAAGATGGACTTGAGAAGGTTCTTTTGGGTTGTCAGCATTAGGTTTGGGTATTTTGATTCCTAAATGAAGTTAGACAGTGAAATAACATTTTACAACACACACACAAAAACACGTAGAGGCAGATTTCCACAGTGAGACAGTCAGAGACTCAGGGTAAATGTCCTGAACGTACTAAAGCAGCTTCATGAAGACACAGAAGAAGCTGAGTCTTACCCGTGTAACACACAAAGAAGCGCTCCAGGAGCACGGTTCTCTGCCCCAGTGTCCGTCAGTCGAAGCTACAAACGCACAGCCTGTAGACGAGGTGTCAGGACCCCAGTTTGAGTACACTGCAGGAGAGTAGAGTCCGATCCAGGCGTCTCCGAACTGTCCTCCTGTCCTCTGCAGTCGACTCATGTCCTCAGAGCTGCTGATGGTTGCCAGGTCTGTGTAGGTCTTTCTGCAGAACTGTTGAGCTTCAGTCCAGGTCAGGTTCATGTTGATGAGTGGAACTGTTTTATCATCTCCTGAGCACGAGCGTCGTCGCCAAAGAACTGGAACAAAACACATCAAGTCACGAAAGAGTCGTCCCAAAGAACTGGAACAAAACACATCAAAAGTCACAAAAGAGTCGTCCCACAGAACTGGAACAAAACACAATCAAGTCACAAAGAGTCGTCCACAGAACTGGAACAAACACATCAAAGTCACAAAAGAGTCGTCCCACAGAACTGGAACAAAACACATTCAAGTCACAAAAGAGTCGTCCCAAAGAACTGGAACAAAACACAATCAAAGTCACAAGAGTCGTCTCACAGAACTGGAACAAAACACATCAAGTCACAAAAGAGTCTCCACAGAACTGGAACAAAAACAATCAAGTCAAAAGAGTCGTCCACAGAACTGGAAAAAACACAATCAAGTCACAAAGAGTCGTCCCACAGAACTGGAACAAAACACATCAAAGTCACAAAAGAGTCGTCCCACAGAACTGAACAAAACACATCAAAGTCACAAAAGAGTCGTCCCAAAGAACTGGAACAAAACACATTCAAGTCACAAAAGAGTCGTCCCACAGAACTGGAACAAAACACATCAAGTCACAAAAGAGTCGTCCCACAGAACTGGAACACAAACACAATCAAAGTCACAAAAGAGTCGTCCCACAGAACTGGACAAAACACATCAAGTCACAAAAGAGTCGTCCCAAAGAACTGGAACAAAACACATTCAAGTCACAAAAGAGTCGTCCACAGAACTGGAACAAAACACATCAAGTCACAAAAGAGTCGTCCCAAGAACTGGAACAAACACAATCAAGTCACAAAAGAGTCGTCCCACAGAACTGGAACAAAACACATCAAGTCACAAAAAGTCGTCCCACAGAACTGGAACAAAACACAATCAAGTCACAAAAGAGTCGTCCCAAAAGAACTGGAACAAAACACAATCAAGTCACAAAAGAGTCGTCCCACAGAACTGGAACAAAACACATCAAAGTCACAAAAGAGTCGTCCCAAAGAACTGGAACAAAACACATCAAAGTCACAAAAGAGTCGTCCCACAGAACTGGAACAAAACACATCAAAGTCACAAAAGAGTCGTCCCACAGAACTGGAACAAAACACATCAAAGTCACAAAAGAGTCGTCCACAGAACTGGAACAAAAACATCAAAGTCACAAAAGAGTCGTCCCAAAGAACTGGAACAAAACACATTTAAGATACATTAGTACAAAAGTCAGTTTTTAAGGTCAGAAACAACATAATTTATAGGTTTTCTCACCGCTCAAGAAGGAAATCACAAGCACTTTGCCAACCATTTTGTCCCTCCACAGCAGGACGAGTGTCTCTTCCACAGGACCAGTGTCTCTGTCTCTTCCACAGGAACCAGTGTCTCTTCCACAGGACCAGGTCTCTTCCACGGGACCAGTGTCTCTTCCACAGGACCAGTGTCTCTTCCACGGACCAGTGTCTCTTCCACAGGACCAGTGTCTCTTCTACAGGACGAGTGTCTCTTCCACAGGACGAGTGTCTCTTCACAGCGAGTGTCTCCTCCACAGACGAGTGTCTCTTCCACAGGACCAGTGTCTCTTCCACAGGACCAGTGTCTCTTCCACAGGACCAGTGTCTCTTCCACAGCGACCAGTGTCTCCTCCACAGGACCAGTGTCTCTTCCACGGGACCAGTGTCTCTTCTACAGGACGAGTGTCTCTTCCACAGGACCAGTGTCTCTTCTACAGGACGAGTGTCTCTTCCACAGGACCAGTGTCTCTGAAGTGAATCTCTGTGATAAATGTGGAAGAATCGATGCAAAGCAGCAGGACTCAAGTGATTCTATAAACAAAACACAGCATCCATCTCACTCTGAAACTAGGACAAGGCCAGGACAGGACCAGGACAGGACCAGGACCATAACCAGGACCATAACCAGGACCAGGACCAGTTCTTTGTGGTCCTTTGGTTGATATTGTGCTTCTGAGATCTGATGAATCAGACAACAGAAGTGGTGTTGTAAATAAGATCAACAGATCGAGGAGGAGGAGGATAGTGGCTTTGTCAGTTTTCATTTTAAATCATGATTAGGGTTTGTACAATAATAAAAGTTATGTAAGCGTCCAAAAGTTTATAAATTATCTTTTTTATTTTTTCTATAAACGAGAGACATGAGACTTTGTGTTTTACAGGTTCAGGTTTTTAGGACGAAGGAAAAGGGAGGATGAGAAAACCCAGTTTTACTTTATCGACTTGTGACCTGTCATATATTTGTCCTCAGAAAGAATATTTTTGAATCAAATGACACACTTTAGTTATTGAATTGACATTTGCTTTTGAAAAAATACCTGCTAGTTACTTTGGTTAATGATTTAAGACTAACATTTGTAAGTAATGTGGTAAGTAATGTGTAAGTAATTGTAAGTAAGTATAAAGTATGTAAGTAAGTCAATGTGTAACGTAACGTAAGTGTAAGTAATTTAAGTAATGTGTAAGTAACATGTAAGTAACGTGTAAGTAATAATTAAGTAATGTGTAAGTAACATGTAAGTAAACGTGTAAGTAATATTAAGTAATGGTAAGTACACAGGTAAGGGCTTTATTCAAAAGTTTTATTTAATCCTTGACAGAAACAAACTAAAACAAAGTTAAACAGATCAAACGAGACGAACGACAAAAACATGATTTTGTTTTTTGTGTTTTAGAAAATAAAAGAATCCTGTTGAAGCATTTAGAAATGCCTCAGAGCTAACAAAGCTAACAAAGCTAACAAAGCTAACAAAGCTAACAAAGCTAACAAAGCTAACAAAGTAATGTCACATTTTCACTTTGAATCCCACACATGCAATAGTTTTTCTTTCACATTATTTTGGCTTAAAAAATAAAAGCTGCTTTCACAGGACACAAAGTTTAACAAAGTGTTTTACAAAACCAAAGTCACCACAAACAAAAGCTCATGTGAGTGAAAGAAACAGGATAAAGGATTTACTCTGGACCATTTAAAATGACCTGAAGCGTTTAGAAAGTCAAACTAGCGAGAACACTGTGACGTTTGTAAAGACACAAACATCTGCTTTACATGTTTGAATCTTAAATCTGCACAAACCTGGATGCAAAGGAGCTGATTTGAGTTGAGTTCAGGTTTACACACACGTTATTGTCTCTGACCACTTCCGTCTCTGACCAGTGTCTCTGACCAGTGTCCCTGACCAGTGTCTCTGAGTGTGTGTCTCTGAGCGTCTCTAGTGTCTCTGAGTGTCTCTGACCAGTGTCTCTGACCAGTGTCTCTGACCAGTGTCTCTGAGTCTCTGAGTCTCTGACCAGTCCCTGACCAGTGTCTCTGAGCGTCTCTGAGCGTCTCCTCCGGGACAGTCACACGAATTAGGTCAGTTTATTTTGTAAAGCCCAAAACCACAAAGACTCTGAGGACGTCAAATTATCAAACAGTCAATGGTCAAAAATAAACAGGCAAAGGTCCCAGAGCATCTTCTGTCCTTAGGACCCTCCTTCTGTCCTTAGACCCTCCTTCTGTCCTGTCCTTAGACCTCCTTCTGTCCTTAGTCTTTTCCTTCTGTCCTTAGACTCTCCTTCTGTCCTTAGACCCTCCTTTGTCTTAGACCCTGTCATTAGACTCTCCTTCTGTCCTTAGTCCTCCTCTTTTTAGTCCTGAAACTTCTGTTTGAGAAGTTTTACCCGGCTTAAGTCTGGTAGGTCCGGGGCTGGTCTGGGATCTGGACATTAGACTCGGTCCTGGTCTGGGTCCTGGTCTGGGTCCCGGTCTGGGTCCTGGTCTGGGTCCTGGTCTGGGTCCCGGTCTGGGTCCTGGTCTGGGTCCCGGTCTGGGTCCTGGTCTGGGTCCCGGTCTGGGTCCTGGTCTGGGTCTGGTCTGGGTCCCTGTCTGGTCTGGTCTGGGTCCCTGTCTGGGTCCCCGGTCTGGGTCCTGGTCTGGGTCCCTGTCTGGGTCCGGTCTGGGTCCTGGTCTGGGTCCTGGTCTGGGTCCGGTCTGGGTCCGGTCTGGGTCCTGGTCTGGTCCTGGTCTGGGTTTGTCCCTGATAAACTCGTCTTCGCTCTGAAACGGCCAAACACAGATCTTTTCTCGAGTGGTGGGAGAGCGGATCTGGACTAAGCTTTGGTCGTGATTCTGGTTCTGATCCGGTTCAGGTCCAGTCTCTGGTCTGGACTCGGTCTCGTGCAATGGTCTGGGATCTGGACTGGTCCTGGTTTGGTTCTCGGCTCAGATTTAGAAGTTTGTTTTGATTCAAACTTATTTTTCACAAATGCAAACGTCGTCTGCCTCTGGTCAGTTTGTGGTCCTGGTCTGGTTTGTGGTCCTGGTCTGGTCTGTGGTCCTGGTCCTGTTTGTGGTCCTGGTCCGGCCTGTGGTCCTGGTCTGGTCTGTGGTCCTGGTCCTGTTTGTGGTCTTGGTTGGGTTTGAGCTGCACCAGATTTATCGTTGAGTCATTAGAACTTGATCTTTTCACGCTGAATTTCTCTTTCGCTCGGAGAAACCTCGACTTGTTCTGAAGCTCCATCGGGTCTGTGGTCCGGTCTGTGGTTCGGTTCAGATGATCTTTCTGGTCTGTGGTCTGGTTCAGAGGATCTTTCTGGTCCTGTTGGTCTATGGTCTGGAGAAGTTCGACCTCAGAGTCTGACACAGATCTAGTCCTGGTTTTTGTGGTGAACCTCAGATGTTCTTCTGGACCTGGGCTGGAGCTACAGGTTCTAGGTTTGATTCTTGGACCAGGTTCTGATCTGAGGTTTTTCTCAGGACTTTGATTTGCCTCGAGTCTCATTTTGATTTGTTTAAACGTGAGTTTGAGTCTGGATTCTGCTCCGGTTTCACTGGGACCAAACGGACTTGAGTCTTGGGCGAGATACAGATCAGGTCTAAGGTCAGGTCCGTGGTCTGGTCCATGGTCTGGTCCACAGTCCAGTCCATGGTCTGGTCTACAGTCCAGTCCATGGTCTGGTTCAGAGTCAGGTCTCAGTCCTGTTTCAGATGCCGGTCTTGCTCTTAGTCCAGATTCAGATCCGCTGGTCTCCGGTTTAAGTGTTTCTTCAGACTTTCCATCTTTGGTTTGTGAAGGCTCAGTTTCTGTTTGTGGCCTAGTCCTGGTTCTGGTTCTGGTCCTGGTCCTGGTCCTGGTCCTGGATCTGGTCTGGAACTCAGAGTTTGGGTCTGACTGTGACTGGACTTTAGTTTGATGAATCTGTTTTTCTGGTTTTCTTTCAGATTCTTCAGAACGTTTCTTCTCAAACCTTCGTGTTGCTTCTCGAACGCTCGGCCCAGACTTCAGTCCAGGAGGGTTTTCTGTTGCAAGTCTGAAGTCTGGTTGTAATCCTGGACTTGAACCGGACTCTTGTTGGTCTGGACTTTGAAGACCGTCTAGTTTATTTGTGATTTTCGAGACTACATTTCTGCGGCTTGATTCATTTAGTTTTTCTGAGACGTTTTTTTGAGGTTGAGACTTCGGCCAATCACAGCTCTTTAGGTCTTCAGACTTTGGCCAATCACAGCTCTTTTGGTCTTCAGACTTTGGCCAATCACAGCTCTTTTGGTCTTCAGACTTTGGCCAATCACAGCTCTTTTGGTCTTCAGACTTTGGCCAATCACAGCTCTTTTGGTCTTCAGACTTCGGCCAATCACAGCTCTTTTGGTCTTCAGACTTCAGCCAATCACAGCTCTTTTGTTCGTCAGACTTTGGCCAATCACAGCTTTTTTGGTCGTCAGACTTCGACCAATCACAGCTCTCCAGACCTGAAGGAAAAAAAGAAGTTTAGTCTCAGGTTCTAAACTCTTACTTGAACAAAGCCTCCTCCACCTTTTGTAATTTAAAAAAAAAATTTTTCTAACCGTTTCAAAACATTAAAGATGTTTGTATGTAAGTGTTTTATGTGATGGATTGACTCAGCGCTCTCAAATCTCAAACTCTCTCGTCTTTGTAAAGTGTTTGTCAAAGTGAGCAGGGACCGGCTGGTCAGGTAAGTATTTAACCGGACATGAAATGTTATTTACACAGTGTTCAAACGGGACGTAAGTATGGAGAAGGTCTATTTGGGCCGATGAAAACGAAGACGAACAAGAGTTACAACAACCGCTGTGTGAATGCCGTGTGAAGGCCGTACGAAGGTCGTACGAAGGCCGTACGAAGGTTGTACGAAGGCCGAACGAAGACCGTACGAAGGCTGTTCGAAGGCCGTATGAAGGCCTACGAAGGCCGTACGAAGGCCGTACGAAGGCCGTACGAAGGCCGAACGAAGGCCGTACGAAGGCCGAACGAAGGCCGTACGAAGGCCGAACGAAGGCCGTACGAAGGCCGTACGTCACTCTTAAAGCAGCTTTTGTGAACCAGGGCAGGACTTTAGCTTCTGTTCTCTGTCAGAGTTAGAGAACAACTCACACAGAACTTACGCTTCGTCATTTTCATCAAACATCACATCACACACATGAACACTTCGTTAGTTCAGAGACTGGAGCCGTTTGGATCGTGTGAATGTTCTTTTACATCGGAGCTTCAAACATACGTAAACAGACTTGAACAGACAGAGACCGATATCTGAAACTCACCAGGACAGTTCTCCTCTGAGTCCCAGCTCCGGACTAAACCTGGTCTGGACCTGCCGAGGGGAGGGGTCCTGGGGGGAGGAGTCCTGGGGGGAGGAGTCCTGGAGCTTCTCACACTCCTGGATCTAGTCCGGGTCTTTGTAGAGTTCTTCTGGCTGAACCTTCGGGCCAAAACCTGGACTTTGGGCTGAGACGAGTCCTCTTCATCATCAGCTTCACAACTAGAAACAAAACCAGGTCAAAACCGGGTCAAAAGTACATATAAAGTACATTTAAAGCAGGACTAAAGTCGGTCTAAAGCAGGACTAAAGCAGGACTAAAGCAGGACTAAAGCGGTCTAAAGCAGGACTAAAGCAGGACTAAAGCAGACTAAAGCAGGACTAAAGCAGGACTAAAGCTGGTCTAAAGCAGGACTAAAGCTGGTCTAAAGCCGGTCTAAAGCAGGACTAAAGCAACACTAGAGCGGACTAAAGCAGGACTAAAGCAGGACTAAAGTCGGACTAAAGCTGGTCTAAAGCTGGTCTAAAGCTGGTCTAACGCCGAACTAAAGTCGGTCTAAAGCAGACTAAAGCCGGTCTGGACCAGCACCTGTATGAAGAAGCTCTGGCTCTGGTCTTGACTCTGGTTTTCGCCTGGATTTGTCGGTCGAGTTTTCTCCAGATCTGGATTGTCTCAGACCAGGGCCTGAAGTCCTCAGACCCGGACTGGTCCTGCTGCTGGTCTGTGGATCTGAGGCCTAGGTCTAGGTCTGGGTCTTCATCTAGTCTGGTTTTCTGTGCATCTTGATTTTGATCCGGTTTATGAGTCGAGTCTTGGCTCTGATCTGGTTTCTGAGCCGGGTCTTGGCTCTGATCCGGTTTATGAGTCGAGTCCTGGCTCTGATCCGGTTTATGAGTCGAGTCTTGGCTCTGATCCCGTCTCAGAGCTGGTTCCTGGTTCAAGCTGGTCCTGGCTGAGGTCTCATTGGTCTCATGTTTCTCTGAGTTGATTCTGGAGACCGAGGTCTGGACCAGGCCTGTGGGGATGTGGTCCAGACTGTCCCTCCTGCTGGTCCTGGTTCTGGTCCCGGTCTGGGTCTCGTAGTAAGTCCGGATCTTCTCCATCAGCAGCTGGTCTTTGAGTGACAGGCTGGAGTCCCGCCTCCTGAGACCCGAGTCCCCGCCTCCCGAGGTCCGAGTCCCGCCTCCCGAGGTCCTCACCTGGTTCTGAACCAAAGACCGGATCAGAACCACAGACCGGGTCCTGCACAAACCAAAAACAGATTTCGATGAAACTGGAAAGACCAGTCAGGTCTGTGGAAAGTCAGGTCTTAATCCGGTCAGAGTCCGGTCAGAGTCGGGTCTGAGTCAGGTCAGAGTCGGGTCTGAGTCAGGTCTTAGTCCGGTCAGAGTCGGGTCTGAGTCGGGTCTGAGTCAGGTCAGAGTCGGGTCTTAGTCCGGTCTGAGTCAGGTCAGAGTCGGGTCTTAGTCCGGTCAGAGTCGGGTCTGAGTCAGGTCTCACTGGAGCAGGATTCCCGGGCGCTCCTCCTGGTCCGGTCCTGGTCTGGTCTTGTCCTGGTGAAGTCCAGCTGAAGGTCTTGGTCTGGACCTGACCCTGGTCCAGGATCGGTTCTGCTAAAAGATCTTCTTCTGACTCCGAGTCCGAGCTCAGAGTCCGACAGTCCGAGTCCAGGTTCTGACCCTGGTCCAGACCTGGGTCTTGGGTTCTGTCGGCAGGTCCAAAGTCCTGAAGAAAACGGAGAAAAGTTAAAAAGTTATTCTCCACAGAAAAGACTCATGAGTGACATTTTACAAACTAAAGAACGACTCCTCTGAACAAGACAAATGTGAGAAATGGTCAGAGTCTAAAATAAAGCACAAGATGCTTTTGTCCAAAAGAAAATTACAAAAACAGTAAAAGACGGTGTAGTCCCTCATTCATCCAGGAGGGATCCATAGTAGAAGTCTTCAAACTTCGAAACGTCTTGATCTTCGGAAACACTGTCCAGATGACACTTTGAAGACTTCTACTATAAAAAAGAGTAAAACCAATGTTCCTGTTCGATCTGGAGCTTGTGCTGTTTCTGGTTTGTTCAGAAACTTGAAGGATTTTATCATGAAACTCAAAGTGTCGTAATAAAGAGTTTTTACCAGGTCCAGGTCCAAGTTCTGCTCAATGTTCTGCTCAGGGACTTTTACCTGGTCCAGGTCCAGGTTCTGCTCAGGGACTTTTACCTGGTCCAGCTCCAGGTTCTGCTCAGGGACTGGGTGTTTTTGGTCCGGTTCTGGGGTCTCAGCTGGTCTTGGTTCTGGTTTGGTCCGACTCTCACTGCAGAGAAACACAAGGAGCTCTAAACCGGTTCTGATCCGGGTTTGGGACAGATATCGGCTGGTCTGATATCGGCCGATACCTCGGTGAAGCGAAGACTTGAGCTGCTCCTCTGGGCTGGACTTGAGTCGACCTGAAACAGAACCGGGTAAGAACCAGGACCGGTCTCAACAAAAACTAGTCTAAAACCGGGTTCAGACTGCCTCCAGTCCAGACCCGATCCAGACCTGGTCCAGACTGTCCAATCCAGACCCTGTCCAGACCCTGGTCAGACCCTGGTCGACCGATCCAGACCCAGATCCAGACCGATCCAGAGGTCCAGACCCTGGTCCGGACCTGATCCAGACCGACGACCTTGGTCCAGATCCAGGCCAGACCTGGTCCAGACCTGTCCAGATCCAGACCCATCCAGACCCTGGTCCAGACCCTGGTCCGGACCTGCCTGGGCGTGGTCGTGGTCACTCGCAGACCGAAGTGTTCGTCCGCACAGAGACCGCCGACATCACGAGATCAGAGCGATTCACGACAGTTACACTCGACGTGATTCAGTCCACCATCGTCACAAACGAGGTCAAACGAATCCCTCAGGAGGTATTTTATTCTATTTAGAATTGTGTTTTTTATGCCTGAGTTTATAAAACCTTAACCTTTCCTCAGAGGCGTTCGATGTTTTACAAACGATTATCGACATAAATCTGTTCTGAAAATACAATTAAAGCTTCTGCAAAAGAGTTTGTTCATCAACAAGAATCAACAACCACAAAGTGGTTAGTTCGACTAAAACCAGTTTATTTTACCCAGCGGTCTGGAAAAAGTTCCTTCCAATGGAAACGATCCAAACGACCGGAGTTTGTTAAACCGGACGGATCGTTGTTACTCTTCAAAACGCTGGACTGGAGGCAGTGTGAGGCCGGTGTAAAGAATATAAACTCACCAAAAGGATTCTGGTCCAGAAACAAGTCCTGAGCCTGGAACATAAACCAGGTCTGAGCCAGAACAGAGCCAGGTCTGAGCCAGGACTAAACCAGGACTAAACCAGGACTAAACCAGGTCTAAACTAGGACTAAACTAGGACTAAAACAGGACTAAACCAGGACTAAACCAGGACTAAACTAGGACTAAAACAGGACTAAACTAGGACTAAACCAGGACTAAACCAGGTCTAAACTAGGACTAAACTAGGACTAAAACAGGACTAAACCAGGACTAAACTAGGACTAAACCAGGACTAAACTAGGACTAAACCTGGACTAAACCAGGACTTACTTTCTGGGGGATCACGGCTCGGTGATTCTCTAAAATAATGTGTTTGATGTGATGAGCCCAGAGTTGTTTCTCTTCCACAGAACGAGCCTCAAACAGACAGAAGAGCGTAAGTGTGGGCGGGGCTTAGGCGGTGTGGGCGGGGCTTACACAGTGTAGGGCGGGGCTAACACTCACCTGTAACGTGATTGGCTGTTTGGGGCGTTTGTAGTGAGTGACGCTGAAGCTCAAAGAATCTCGAGCGTTTTCGATCAACATCAGAGTCGAGCACTAAAGAGAGAGAGGGTTAGTCTGGGCTGTCCTGGGACGGTCTAAGCTGGCCTGGGACAGTCTGAGCTGGCCTGGGACAGTCTGAGCTGGTCTGGGACAGTCTGAGCTGGCCTGGGACGGTCTGAGCTGGCCTGGGACAATCTGAGCTGGCCTGGGACGGTCTGAGCTGGCCTGGGACGGTCTGAGCTGGTCTGGGACGGTCTGAGCTGGCCTGGGACGGTCTGAGCTGGTCTGGGACGGTCTGAGCTGGCCTGGGACTGTCTGAGCTGGTCTGGGACAGTCAGACTAACTCACCGTGATGTGGTTCTCGTTGGCTCTCGTTGGTTCTGACTCACTGTGATGTGGTTCTTGTTGGTTCTTGTTGGTTCTAACTCACCCTGACGTGGTTCTCGTTGGTTCTTGTTGGTTCTGACTCACCCTGACGTGGTTCTCGTTGGTTCTTGTTGGTTCTGACTCACCGTGATGTGGTTCTCGTTGGTTCTTGTTGGTTCTAACTCACCCTGACGTGGTTCTCGTTGGTTCTTGTTGGTTCAGACTCACCGTGATGTGGTTCTCGTTGGTTCTTGTTGGTTCTGACTCACCCTGACGTGGCCCTGAGCACCCTAACTCACCGTGATGTGGTTCTTGTAGACGTAGTTCTCGTTCTTCTTCTTGGCCAGCAGCAGAACTTTGTGGAACAGGAAAAGGTTCCTCTGGTTCTTCTGTCGACTCAGTTTGAAAGTTCCCTCCAGAACCAGATCTCCGAACGTGGTCAAGTCCGGACCTTTCCAGTTCAGCAGCAGAGACTGGACCTCCTGAGACCGAAAACAGAACCGGGTCAAGACCAGGGTCAGGACCAGAGAAAGACCGGGTCAGGACCAGAGAAAGACCAGAGTCAGGACTGGGACCAGAACAAGACCGGGTCAGGACCAGAGAAAGACCGAGTCAAGAACAGGACCAGAGGAAAAACCGAGGAGAACCAAGACAGGAACAGGACCAGAAGAAAACTGGACCAGAGGAAGACCAGGGTTAGGACCAGGGTCAAGAACAGGACCAGAGGAGAAGTGGGACCAGGATCAGGACTAGAACAGGTCTAGACAGAGACTCACTTGGACTCGGACGCTGGACTCGTGACGTCTCTTCATCTCGTTAATGAACCAGGCCACGGTCGTCATGGAAACCACCGCCGCCTCCACGATGTCTCCGCCCACTTCGGCCTGGTCCCAGTGAGTCCGGATCTCCTGAAGACCAGAGACCAGAGGTTAGTCCCAGTCCCAGACCTGTCCCCGCAGTCCCAGTCCCAGTCCCAGTCCCAGACCTGCAGCAGGAGGTGGTACTTCAGGACTCGTTGGACCGGTTTCAGGAGGTACGATCCCAGAGGCAGAGGAGTTTTCAGGATCTGCTGACGACGGCGCAGGAACGAGGCCCAAGTCTGGTCTCTGAGGATCTGGGCCAAAACCTGGACCGACCTGGGACCAGAACCAGAGTTAGACCTGCTCAGATCCTCCTTAAACCTGTCCAGACGCTGTAGACCGGTCCAGACTGGTCCAGACCCGGTCCAGGGCCACGTACCGGGGGTAGTTGGTGCAGTAGGTGGTGTAGATCTCAAAGTCTTCGCTCTGAAACAGAACAGAACCGGTGAACTCGTGGTGAGGGGGTGTTAAACCTTCAGAGTCTCGTTACCTTCAGGACAAAACATCGAGCGACTTCCACAGGATCCTGTCCACATCGCTCCAGGTCCAGGAGGAGGTCACTGCGGCAGAAACCGGGACTAGAACCAGGTCTGAACCGGGTCTGAACCGGGACTAGAACCGTGTCTGAACCGGGACTAGAACCGGGTCTGAACCGGGACTAGAGCCAGAACTAAAACCAGAACTAGAACTGGTCTACAGCAGAACTAAACCAGGTCCAGGAGGAGGTCACTGCGGCAGAAACCGGGACTAGAACCAGGTCTGAACCGGGTCTGAACTGGGACTAGAACCGGGTCTGAACCAGGTCTAGAACCGGAACTATAACCAGTGTACAACAGGTCTACAGCAGGACTAAAGCTGGATTAAACCAGGACTAAAACCAGCACTACAGAAGGACTAGACCAAGACTAAACCAGGACTAAACCAGGACTAGACAAGGACTAAGACTAGACCAGGACTAGACCAGGACCAGGACTGACCTGTTGAACTCGTAGATTTCCTCGATGTTCCCAAACAAAGCACAAACCTGCTCAGGCCCAAAGCTCAGCTCTGATTGGTCGATGATGTGGCCCAGGTAATCCTGCACCAATCAGAACGAGACGATGAGTATGACATCACTGTGAACGCTGTGGGCCAATCAGGACTAAAGCAGGTCTAAGCAGAACTAAAGCAGGTCTAAAGCAGGTCTAAACCGGGACTAAACCGGGACTAAACCAGGTCTAAACCAGGTCTAAACCAGGACTAAGCCAGGTCTAAACCAGGACTAAACCAGGACTAAACCAGGTCTAAACCAGGTCTACATAAATCAGGTCTAAAGCAGGACTAAACCAGGTCTAAACCAGGTCTAAAGCAGGTCTGAAGCAGGACTAAACCAGGTCTAAAGCAGGACTAAACCAGGTCTAAACCAGGACTAAACCAGGTCTAAACCAGGACAAAACCAGGTCTAAACCAGGTCTACATGAACCAGGTCGAAACCAGGTCTAAACCAGGTCTAAAGCAGGACTAAACCAGGTCTAAACCAGGTCTACATAAACCAGGTCGAAACCAGGTCTAAACCAGGTCTAAAGCAGGACTAAACCAGGTCTAAATCAGGTCTGAAGCAGGACAAAACCAGGACTAAACCAGGTCTAAACCAGGACTAAACCAGGACTAAACCAGGTCTGCGTCCCACCTGGACGATCATCTTCAGGTCTCTGACATAAACTCTCTCAGTCTCGATGATTTCTAGAACGACTCGATCCAAATACGAAAATCCAGGACTCGGAGACATGATCCTGCAGAGAACAAGACCCAGGTCAGACCGAGCTCAGACCCAGGTCAGACCGAGCTCAGACCCAGGTCAGACCGTAAGGTCGATAAGGGTCAGACTTTACAGAGTTTTAAAACATAGAAACATGCCAAAGGCTAAATCTAATATTCTGTTTAAAATGTAAAGACTAACTTAATTATAGTAATAAAATTGTTATAAATGCAATTGAATAGATACTGTAACAAACATCAGCATTCTCCCATCGAGTTTCTCTCCATCGAGTTTCTCTCCCATCGAGTTTCTCTCCCATCGAGTTTCTTCCCATCGAGTTTCTCTCCCATCGAGTTTCTCTCCCATTGAGTTTCTCTCCATCGAGTTTATTTCCATCGAGTTTCTCTCCATCGAGTTTCTCTCCATCGAGTTTCTCTCCATCGAGTTTCTCTCCATCGAGTTTCTCTCCCATCGAGTTTATTTCCATCGAGTTTATCTCCGTCGAGTTTCTCTCCCATTGAGTTTCTCTCCATCGAGTTTATTTCCATCGAGTTTCTCTCCATCGAGTTTCTCTCCCATCGAGTTTCTCTCCATCGAGTTTCTCTCCATCGAGTTCTCTCCATCGAGTTTATCTCCATCGAGTTTCTCTCCATCGAGTTTATCTCCATCGAGTTTCTCTCCATCGAGTTTCTCTCCATCGAGTTTCTCTCCCATCGAGTTTCTCTCCCATCGAGTTTCTTTCCATCGAGTTTCTCTCCATCGAGTTTCTCTCCCATCGAGTTTCTTTCCATCGAGTTTCTCTCCATCGAGTTTCTCTCCCATCGAGTTTCTTTCCATCGAGTTTCTCTCCATCGAGTTTCTCTCCCATCGAGTTTCTCTCCCATCGAGTTTATTTCCATCGAGTTTCTCTCCCATCGAGTTTCTCTCCCATCGAGTTTCTTTCCATCGAGTTTCTCTCCATCGAGTTTCTCTCCATCGAGTTTCTCTCCCATCGAGTTTATTTCCATCGAGTTTCTCTCCCATCGAGTTTCTCTCCCATCGAGTTTTCTTTCCATCGAGTTTCTCTCCATCGAGTTTCTCTCCCATCGAGTTTATCTCCATCGAGTTTATTTCCATCGAGTTTCTCTCCCATCGAGTTTCTTTCCATCGAGTTTATCTTTTACAGCCCAAATTAAGGTTAGCAGCTAACATTAGCATCTTCACGGCTAACAGCTCAGTTCTGAGTGTTTAGTTTATTCTCCGACTCAACAGTGAGTTTAAGCGGTTCATTAACGTCTTTACTTCAGTCGTGTTGTTTACAGTTAAAGACCTGATGTTGTCCGTGCTGTTTTTTCTGATTTCACAGTGAATTGTGGTCCATATTGACCGTTCTAGTGCCATCGATGCTCACTACTGTTACAGATGCATTGTGGGACATTTTGAGTCACTACTTTTGACCCACTGGACATTCGGACACCACTACAAAATGGCGTGACCCCTGAATAGTGACCTGTAGTAGTTAGGGCGCACATTCGGACACAGCCATAGTGTTTGAAAGAAGTGACTCTATGAAAGAGCTTTTGTAGTTTATTTAATCGTCTTTTTGCTCTGTATTTTCATTATTTAAAATGAACTCAAACTCTCACCTGCACCAGAGTCTCTCCTGACCTTTGTCTTGGATACAAACGCAGACCAAACTAGACCAGACCAGACCAGACCAGACCACAGTGGTTACCAAAGTGGGGGTCGCAAGATGAGTTCAAGATGTAATTTTACATTATGAATTGTTTTTAATCTGTTTTTATAACTTTAGCATCAGGTTTGACTTTAAACTGGTCGTATAAAGCATTCATTCTACAAAAACGTGGATTTTAGACCATTTGAAAGGTTTACAACTTGAGATTTTTAAAGGCATTCATTTGTTTCCACTCTGGGGGTCATGAGTTGGTTACATCAATTATTATGTTGGTCCCGGTCGGAAAAGTTTGGGAACCACTGCCGTCCCATACCAGACCAGACCAGACCATACCATGCCATACCAGACCAGACCAGACCAGACCAGACCAGATCAGACCATGCCAGACCAGATCAGACCATGCCAGACATGGTTCTCTACTGGAGACCGAGTTTCTCTGATCAGTGATCAATACTTACAGATTATAAGAGTTTATAGAGAGTTAAGAGCAGCTCTGTGATTGGACAGAGCAGGTCACATGACGCAGTTACACATTGTTATGATCAGAGACACGCAGGTCTTTAGTGTCGCTTCTGGATGTTTACTCTGAGTCAAACACACTATTGATCACTCTAAACACACTATTGATCACTTTTAAACACACATTATTGATCATCTTCATGTTTAATTATAATGATTGTCTTTGTTCCAGTGAAATATTCTGATAAAAGTCATTTGTTTCTTACCTTCGTCTCGTCTTCGTCTAAATCGGTTTAATCCTGATCCTTTGATTGACAAGTGAAAGCAGGGGGCGGGGCCTAATCCCGTGATTGGCAGCTCAGAGGGCGGCTTTAATCCAATTATAGTAAGAGCCTAAGTCCCGCCTCCTGCTGCTGCCTGGACCAATCAGAAACGCAAAGACATGAAAACGACAGAAACACTTTACATTGCAATAGATAACTTTAATAAAAACTTTACAGACGATTGTCATGGCAACAAAGGAACAAAAATTAGTGCTTTTTAAGTCCTGGTTTAGTCCAGGTTTAGTCCAGGTTTAGTCCTGCTTTAGTCCTGGTTAAGTCCTGCTTTAGTCCTGGTTTAGTCCTGCTTTAGTCCTGTTTTAGTCCTGCTTTAGTCCTGTTTTAGTCCTGCTTTAGTCCTGGTTAAGTCCTGCTTTAGTCCTGGTTTAGTCCTGCTTTAGTCCTGTTTTAGTCCAGGTTTAGTCCTGTTTTAGTCCTGTTTTAGTCCTGTTTTAGTCCTGCTTTAGTCCTGCTTTAGTCCTGCTTTAGTCCTGCTTTAGTCCTGGTTTAGTCCTGCTTTAGTCCTGTTTTAGTCCTGTTTTAGTCCTGCTTTAGTCCTGCTTTAGTCCTGTTTTAGTCCTGTTTTAGTCCTGCTTTAGTCCTGGTTTAGTCCTGGTTTAGTCCTGTTTTAGTCCTGCTTTAGTCCTGCTTTAGTCCTGTTTTAGTCCAGGTTTAGTCCTGTTTTAGTCCTGCTTTAGTCCGGTTTTAGTCCTGTTTTAGTCCAGGTTTAGTCCTGTTTTAGTCCTGCTTAGTCCTGTTTAGTCCAGGTTTTAGTCCTGTTTTAGTCCAGGTTTAGTCCTGCTTTAGTCCTGTTTTAGTCCAGGTTTAGTCTGTTTTAGTCTGCTTTAGTCCAGTTTTAGTCCTGTTTTAGTCCAGGTTTAGTCCTGTTTTAGTCCGCTTTAGTCCTGTTTTAGTCCAGGTTTTAGACCTGTTTTAGTCCAGGTTTAGTCCAGGTTCAGTCCTGCTTTGTCCTGGTTTAGTCCTGCTTTAGTCCTGTTTTAGTCCAGGTTTAGACCTGTTTTAGTCCTGGTTTAGTCCTGTTTTAGTCCTGCTTTAGTCCGGTTTTAGTCCTGTTTTAGTCCAGGTTTAGTCCTGTTTTAGTCTGCTTTAGTCCTGGTTTAGTCCTGCTTTAGTCCTGCTTTAGTCCGGTTTTAGTCCTGGTTTAGTCCTGCTTTAGACTGTTTTAGTCCTGCTTTAGACTGTTTTAGTCCTGTTTTAGTCCTGCTTTAGTCCTGTTTTAGTACAGGTTTAGTCCTGTTTTAGTCCCGCTTTAGTCCTGCTTTAGTCCTGTTTTAGTCCAGGTTTAGTCCTGTTTTAGTCCCGCTTTAGTCCTGTTTTAGTCCAGGTTTTAGATCTGTTTTAGTCCAGGTTTAGTCCAGGTTCAGTCCTGCTTTGTCCTGGTTTAGTCCTGCTTTAGTCCTGTTTTAGTCCTGCTTTAGTCCTGTTTTAGTCCAGGTTTTAGACCTGTTTTAGTCCAGGTTTAGTCCTGTTTTGTCCTGGTTTAGTCTGAGTAGTTTTTGGTTCAGGTGTGAGGTGCACAGTGCTGTATCTTCTTGATTGTCTTTCATGAACCTCGTGCTCTGATGCTTCTGTTGGGTTCTGTGGTTGTGCACCGGTGCTGCAGTGTGTCCTCCTGGGTTCTCCTGGGTTCTGGTTGGTTCTCCTGGGTTCTCCTGGGTTCTGGTTGGTTTCTCTTGGTTCTCCTTGGTTCTGGTTCTAATCGGTTCTGGTCTGATACTCAGACTCAGACTCTCTTGTTGTGCACGGTGCTGCAGTGTGTCCTCATGTCCTTCCTCAGTCTGAACTTCTCTCCACAGACGGAGCAGACGTAAAGGTGGACCTCCATGTGCTGCTCCAGCTGCTCTGCTCCTGGAAACATCTGGAAACACACCTGAAGAACAAGAGAGAGAGAACGTGAGAGAACGTGAGGAAACATCTGGAAACACACCTGAAGAACAAGAACAAGAACAAGAGAGAGAATGAGAGAGAATGAGAGGAAACATCTGGAAACACACCTGAGGAACAAGAACAAGAGAGAGAACGTGAGGAAACATCTGGAAACACACCTGAGGAACATGAACAAGAACAAGAACAAGAGAGAGAACATGAGAGAACGTGAGGAAACATCTGGAAACACACCTGAAGAACAAGAACAAGAACAAGAGAGAGAATGAGAGAGAACGTGAGAGAGAACATGAGAGAGAACGTGAGGAAACATGGAAACACACCTGAAGAACAGAAAAGAGGAGAATGAGAGAGAAGTGAGAAACATCTGAAACACACCTGAAGAACAAGAACAAGAACAAGAGAGAGAACATGAGAGAATGAGAGGAAACATCTGGAAACACACCTGAAGAACAAGAACAAGAACATGAGAGAGAACATGAGAGAATGAGAGGAAACATCTGGAAACACACCTGAAGAACAAGAACAAGAACATGAGAGAGAACATGAGAGAATGAGAGGAAACATCTGGAAACACACCTGAAGAACAAGAACAAGAACATGAGAGAGAACATGAGAAAACATGAGGAAACATCTGGAAACACACCTGAGGAACACGAACAAGAACAAGAGAGAGAATGAGAGAGAATGAGAGGAAACATCTGGAAACACACCTGAGGAACATGAACAAGAACAAGAGAGAGAATGAGAGAGAACGTGAGAGAGAACATGAGAGAGAACGTGAGGAAACATCTGGAAACACACCTGAAGAACAAGAACAAGAGCGAGATGAGAGAGAACGTGAGGAAACATCTGGAAACACACCTGAAGAACAAGAACAGAACAAGAGAGAGAACATGAGAGAATGAGAGGAAACATCTGGAAACACACCTGAAGAACAAGAACAAGAACATGAGAGAGAACATGAGAGAATGAGAGGAAACATCTGGAAACACACCTGAAGAACAAGAACAAGAACATGAGAGAGAACATGAGAGAATGAGAGGAAACATCTGGAAACACACCTGAAGAACAAGAACAAGAACATGAGAGAGAACATGAGAAACGTGAGGAAACATCTGGAAACACGCCTGAGAAGAACAGAGCCTTCTATTAGACAAAGAGTAAGAATGAACGGCCATTGAGCTTTGAGAGCTGAGATCCTTTAGTTCAGATGGAGTTTTAGCTTTGGCTGACACTCAGAGCAGACTTCAGGTGGACCCGCGAGTGGTCACACTGTCTTAGTTTGACCAAAAGAGCAGGTGAAGTATTAACACAATGTCTCGTTCACTTCAGTAAATCAAACTCTCCACAGTCAGATTTATTCTTTTATACCATTGCTTTTAACTTGATTATTTCAGAGTGTGCAGTCAGAAATAAGATGAACTGGACATTTACAGTTAACTGCACTTTGGGAACGTGCAAGTAAACTGCCCTCATAGGCTAGGGAACATTGGTAGAACTTGATTTAAACGTCTAAGAAGTCTGCAGTCACTTGTGTCTTTTTGTTCTTTGGTCTTTTTTCTGTTCACATGATGTTTGTGTAAATTATGTGTTAAAGCCTGTGTCCTTCTGTTTCCAATACAAATGTCTCCTGCGCATAGGCACCGTTTTATGTTTTTTGCGTGGGTGCCCAAAATAGACGACATGTGCACGCGCGACACGTGCACGCGCATCATTTGCACGTGTCTTTTTTCGTGCGATCATTTTGTTTCTTTTCTACCTATGCTGCAACTTCTTCTGGCTCGCGCTGGCGCGTTCTTTTCCCAGTCAACAGAATCCATGCATTGAACCAGGTTTAGTCCAGGTTTAGTCCAGGTTTAGTCCTGTTTAGTCCAGTTTAGTCCAGGTTTAGTCCAGTTTAGTCCAGGTTTAGTCCAGGTTTAGTCCTGGTTTAGTCCTGGTTTAGTCCAGGTTTAGTCCGGTTTAGTCCAGGTTTAGTCCAGGTTTAGTCCAGGTTTAGTCCTGGTTTAGTCCTGGTTTAGTCCAGGTTTAGTCCGGTTTAGTCCAGGTTTAGTCCTGGTTAGTCCAGGTTTAGTCCGGTTTAGTCCAGGTTTAGTCCAGGTTTAGTCCAGGTTTAGTCCAGGTTTAGTCCTGGTTTAGTCCAGGTTTAGTCCAGTTTAGTCCAGGTTTAGTCCTGGTTTAGTCCAGGTTTAGTCCCGGTTTAGTCCAGGTTTAGTCCAGGTTTAGTCCTGGTTAGTACTGGTTTAGTCCTGGTTTAGACCTGTTTTAGTCCAGGTTTAGTCCTGGTTTAGTCCTGGTTTAGTCCTGGTTCAGTACCTGGTTTAGTCCTGCTTTAGTCCAGGTTTAGTCCTGTTTTAGTCCAGGTTTAGTCCTGGTTTCAGTACCTGGTTTAGTCCTGGTTTAGTCCTGCTTTAGTCCAGGTTTAGTCCAGGTTTAGTCCTGGTTTAGTCCAGGTTTAGTCCTGGTTTAGGTCCAGGTTTAGTCCATGGCTTTAGCTCCTGTTCCAGCCCACGTCCCCCCTGGGAGATCAGACGGTTTAGCCTGGTTTAGACTGGTTTAGACCTGGTAGACTGGTTTAGACCTGGTCCTGGTTCAGACCGGTTGACCTGTTTAAGACCGGCAGTCCGTTAGACCTGGTTTAGACCGGTTCAGGCTGGTTTAGACCTGGTTTAGACCTGGTTCAGTCCTGGTTTAGACCTGGTTTAGACCCTGGTTTAGACCTGGTTTAGACCTGGTTCAGTCCTGGTTTAGACCTGGTTTAGTCTTCTTTGCATTAGCATTGCCTTGGTGCATGTCCTGGTGCAGTGTCAGCTGTCTCTGCCCAGAAAACCCTGTTTGTGTTTGGTGTTAGTCCTGGTTAGTCCTGGTTTAGACTGGTTTAGACCTGGTTTAGTCTGGTTTAGACCTGGTTTAGACCTGTTGTTGGTTTAGACCTGTTTAGACCTGGTTCTTACCCTGGTGCATGTCCTGGTGCAGTGTCAGCTGTCTCTGCCTCAGAAAACCCTGTTTGTGTTTGGTGTTAGTCCTGGTTCAGTCCTGGTTAGTCCTGGTTAGACTGGTTAGTCCTGGTTTAGACCTGGTTCAGACCTGTTCTTACCCTGGTGCATGTCCTGGTGCAGTCTCAGCTGTCTCTGCCTCAGAAAACCCTTGCCGCAGGTCAAACAGGTTTAGTGTTTGTGCTTGGTGTTAGTCCTGGTTCAGTCCTGGTTCAGTCCTGGTGTCAGACCTGGCTCAGACCTGGCTCAGACCTGGTTCAGACCTGGTTCTTACCCTGGTGCATGTCCTGGTGCAGTCTCAGCTGTCTCTGAGAAACCCTTGCCAGGTCAAACAGGTTCTGGGTTAGTCCAGTTCAGTCCTGGTTCAGTCCTGGTTCAGTCCTGGTTCAGTCCTGGTTCAGTCCTGGTTCAGACCGCTCAGCTGGTTCAGACTAGACCTGGTTCAGTCCTGTCATCCTGGCTCGTTCAGTCCTGGTTCAGTCCGTAGTCTGGTTCAGTTGGTCAGACCGCTCAGACTGGTCAGACGTCAGACCTGGTTCTTACCCTGGTGCATGTCCTGGTGCAGTCTCAGCTGTCTCTGCCTCAGAAATCCCTTGCCGCAGGTCAAACAGGTGAACTGTTTGTGCTTGGTGTGGACCGTGTAATGTTCTCGAAGATGACATCGCTGGAAGAAGCCACGCCCACAGATTCCACAGAAGTGACGTCGCCGAGGCTCGTCCAATGAGAACGCTGCAGGAACCAGGCCGGCCAATGAGACGCCGGCGTTCTGAAGAGGCGGGACAAACAGAAGCATCAGGCAGAAGCAGAAAGAATATTTTTAAACATGTTTTTTGACAAAAATCTCATTGCTGTTAATTTATCTTTTGTGTTTCCTTATCCTTTGATAAGTTCTTGAAGTAGGCTCTAAAACATCTCCATGGTAATATGGACCACACCTCATACTATCCAGACTTTGTTGCTCATGACAAGGCTCCAAGGATCTGTAATCTTTGATGTATTTTAGTGTTTTGTCTTCATCTCTGCTCGGTTGGGCCTGTCAGGTGTGTGTTCAGGTGTGTTCATGTGTGTTGATAGGTTGCGTTCACCTCACACGGCTCCAGCAGGTGACAGGCCTCCAGCTCTTCCTCCTCATGGTCTTCCTCCTCAGACTCTTCCTCCTGGTTCTCTGGGTTCTCCTGCAGCTCTACAATCTCCTGTGGCCCATGAACAAACAAGAAACAAACATTCATCATGAAGAAAAGTCCAAGTCCAGACCTGAATCTGGTCCAAAGGCTGGTCCAGGTTCTCCTGTGGTCCAGACCTTCACGTTAGAATCATTTAAAACCTGACTACTCTTCCTCAGGTGGATTATTGATCATGTGTTTTGTGTTTGAAGCTGCTGTTCCTGTTACAAACATGAATCATGAAGAAAAGTAAAAGTCCAGACCTGGCTGTGGTCCAAAGGCAGGTCCTGGGCAGGTCCCTGGCTCAGGTCCTGGTTCAGATCCTGGTCCCGGTCCTGGTTCTGGTCCGGGTTGTGGCCGCAGCTCTGAGCGTGCTCCTGCAGCTGTCGACCTTTGATCAGAACCTGTCCACAGCGACCGCAGGCGCACATGTGACTGGTGTGGTCCGAGAGGTAGTGTCCCGACAGGTCCTGGCCCTGAAACAGAGGTCACAGAGGTCAAAGAGAGGTCACAGAGAGGTCACAGAGACGTTACAGCATATTTGAGATCTTTACAGAAGTTTAACTAAAACAAGAAAATGTGGCTGTAAAGAAAAATACACCAGATTGTAATCCCAATGTTCCCTTACGAGTTCAGGGGGCGTGGCCAGAGTTTAAAAATGTCCCGTGACCTCTGACCTCAGACATTAGACTCTCAGACACAGTTTTATCTTCAAAACTCACAAACCCTGTTCGTGAAACTCTGAGGTGTTTTTATTAAAGTCTGAGGAGAAACGACAGACTGACCTTGAGCTCGAGGCCACACAGCTCACAGCGACAGTCCTGCTCATGGTCCTGGTCCTGGTCCTGGTCCAGGCCCGGCTCCAGTTTGATCCTCTTGGCCTTGCTCTGGTCCTGGTCCTGGCTCTGGTCCTGGTTTCTCTGGGACCTGCTGGACTCGGGTTCGTCCGGTTCGGCCTTCACGCTCACAGATCCGGGTTCGGTCTTGACTCGGGCCGGTTCCGGGCTGGACTCTGTGTCTGTGTGGTAGATCCGGGCCTGGTCTCGGCTCAGGTCTCGGCCCGGGTCTCGGCTCTGGTCCCGGCCCGGCTCTCGGACTTGGGGCAGGTTCTTGCGGTTGGTGCAGGTCAGGATGTGTTCGATCAGAAGCTTCTCGCAGCTGAAGACGAAGCCGCAGTCGTCGCAGGTGAAAGTTCGTCCGAAGCGAGGTCGTTCTTTCAGACGCTCCGAGGATTTACGAAGAGTTCTCCTGAGGTCGCACGGCTCCAGGCCTCGCCAGCAGGGGGCGCAATGAGCCCGGGGAGGTCCTCCACGGAGATGGGACGACTGCGACGACACCAAGATAGAAACAGGGTCAGAACGAGATCAAGAACAAGAGTTACAACGAGAACAGAGACTACGGACTGACCTGTTTCCTGTGGAGCTGCTGGTCTCAGGTCCAGGTCTGATCTCTGGTCCAGGTCTGGGTTCTGGTCCAGGTCTGGTCTCAGGTCCTGGTCTGGGTTCTGGTCCAGGTCTGGAGGGGAACATTCGGACTCCAAACATGAGTCTGGACACACAGTTTGGAGCCTGAACGGGACAAAGTTCCTCCAGAGTCTCGGGGACGTAGTACATCTGCAGCTGCTGCATGGACGACTTCAGCTCCTCCAGGTCCAGACTGTGAAAGAGAACCAGAACTATATCAGAGAGGAACTATCAGAGAGGAACTGTCAGCTCCTCCAGGTCCAGGCTGAAACAAGAACCAGAACTATATCAGAGAGGAACTATCAGAGGAACTATCAGAGAGGGACTACCAGCTCCTCCAGGTCCAGACTGAAACAAGAACAGGAACCATCAGAGGGGAACTGTCAGAGAGGAACCATCAGCTCCTCCAGGTCCAGACTGAAAAAAGAACCAGAACTATATCAGAGAGGAACTACAGCTCCTCCAGGTCCAGGCTGAAACCAGAACCAGAACTATCAGAGGAACCATCAGAGGAACTGTCTAGGGCTGTAGTCCTTTAGTCGATTAATCGGTCGATGGGATCTTAGTCGACCAATTTCCTTTAGATACATTATAAAGTTTTTTCTTGAACAGGAAAAAAAATTTGCGATTTGGAACGGATTATTGGTGCAATCTGTCGTTTTATACATAAATAACATGTTGTCTATTCATTTTGTGTATAAATGGTTGTTTTTGCTTCATCTCCAATGGATTTTTAGTCTTTATGTATGAGTCGGATAAATAGAAGAAAACATACTTTGTAGTTTCAAAGTTTTAGCCATGTCCCCTTTTTAGTCGATTAATCGACCGATGGGGTGTACCTTTAGTCGATTAATCGGTCGATGGGATGTACCTTTAGTCGATTAATCGGTCGATGGGGTGTACCTTTAGTCGATTAATCGACCGATGGGATGTATCTTTAGTCGATTAATCGGTCGATGGGATGTATCTTTAGTCGATTAATCGGTCGATGGGATGTATCTTTAGTCGATTAATCGACCGATGGGATGTATCTTTAGTCGATTAATCGACCGATGGGATGTATCTTTAGTCGATTAATCGACCGATGGATGTACCTTTAGTCGATTAATCGACCGATGGGATGTATCTTTAGTCGATTAATCGGTCGATGGGATGTATCTTTAGTCGATTAATCGACCGATGGGATGTATCTTTAGTCGATTAATCGGTCGATGGGATGTATCTTTAGTCGATTAATCGGTCGATGGGATGTACCTTTAGTCGATTAATCGACCGATGGGATGTACCTTTAGTCGATTAATCGACCGATGGGATGTATCTTTAGTCGATTAATCGGTCGATGGGATGTATCTTTAGTCGATTAATCGGTCGATGGGATGTATCTTTAGTCGATTAATCGGTCGATGGGATGTATCTTTAGTCGATTAATCGACCGATGGGATGTATCTTTAGTCGATTAATCGACCGATGGGATGTATCTTTAGTCGATTAATCGACCGATGGGATGTACCTTTAGTCGATTAATCGACCGATGGGATGTATCTTTAGTCGATTAATCGGTCGATGGGATGTATCTTTAGTCGATTAATCGGTCGATGGGATGTATCTTTAGTCGATTAATCGGTCGATGGGATGTACCTTTAGTCGATTAATCGGTCGATGGGATGTATCTTTAGTCGATTAATCGACCGATGGGATGTATCTTTAGTCGATTAATCGTCGATGGGATGTATCTTTAGTCGATTAATCGGTCGATGGGATGTATCTTTAGTCGATTAATCGACCGATGGGATGTATCTTTAGTCGATTAATCGGTCGATGGGATGTATCTTTAGTCGATTAATCGACCGATGGGATGTATCTTTAGTCGATTAATCGACCGATGGGATGTATCTTTAGTCGATTAATCGGTCGATGGGATGTATCTTTAGTCGATTAATCGGTCGATGGGATGTACCTTTAGTCGATTAAGTATTTCTTTAGTCAACTACTGCCCTAGAACTGTCAGAGAGGAACTATCAGAGAGGAACTATCAGAGAGGAACTATCAGAGAGGAACTGTCAGAGAGGAACTATTAGAGAAGAACTGTCAGCTCCTCCAGGTCCAGGCTGAGGACTAGGGCTGCCGTGATAACCACAATAAAATAGAATAATTTCAGCTGCACAAGATTTCAAGCAGCCGCGGTAATCGCATTTTGCGTTTTATAAGGTTTTGGTATTTAACTCCAGGACTGAGCGAGTCTGAGCCCTGGAGACGCTGGAATACGTGGACAATGAGGAAAAGTCCCTCTGCCTTTTCAGAACGCTTTTATAGGTTTCTGTTGAGTTTTGTGTGATCGATAAAACTTTCCCTCAGTCTGACTCGTGCTGACGCTTTATGGTTTATTTATTTACGTCAATGAGACATAAAACATACAACACACAGTTTATTTACGTGGCAGGTCAACACGAGTTGCATTTTCCACAAACAAAGTGATGTGTATCATGTAATCTTACCTGTAAACAGAAGATCTGTGGACTATAGTAACTTTAAAGGGGCTGTACTGTGTAAGATTGAGAGGAATTTTAATGATCACATATAGTCCACAAACATTTAAATCATATTTATTCTTTACAACATGAATACTTAAGAGAGCACTGTTAACCAATCCACATCAGTGATACATTTATACTAGGGATGGGACGATTCACCAAGTCACGATTCGATTCGATTTTCGATTTTGCCATCACGATTTTCGATTTTCTTCGATTTTGTTAATAGATATCTAAAACTATCTATGTTATTTATTTTTACATTTATTTTTGTACATATATTAGTTTGTGAACTGGCAACTCTAACATTTCTTGCTTCATTTTGAGAATGCGGGCTTCATTTGTGCTTTTATGTAAAAAGCAATGACTTTTCTTATTTTTCCTGTAAGTTTGTAAATGTGTCTGATGGACACTGCATGTTTGGCAGACACATTGCAAAGTGCACAGTGCAAAACACCCAAGATTTGGCCCTAACCCTTATATTAACAGCATTAATGTTACTTTCTTACATTGTTACATTGTGTCAGGGACACAGTTATTTTTCCTAATTAACTTCCATTCATGTTTTACTTCTGTCAGTGCTTCTGAGAGGTTCTGACTTGTACGAGACTCATACATGCGTGTCTGCAACACTTTAGTCTACTCTTTATCAATGTAGTGGACCGTCATCGTAATAAAACTCTTCGTAGCTCTGGAAGTCCACCCATCAGCTGTCAGCGCAACATATTCACGTGCAGTCTGGTCTTGCTCACGTTCACGCTTTGTTTCTTCAAACATCGCGGGTATTACGGTGTTACTGAAGTGTTTTGGGCTCGGAGTTTACAGCAAGGCTCGGCGGTGTTAAACGTGCTTAAAGCCTGCGCGTTCAACAGCGTGAACAAGACTAAACGGCTGCATGTCATTAGCGATAAACTTCCCAATAGACAGTTTTCTTACCGCTAGCATCATCCTTGACACTAAATCCAACGTGTTCCCAAACACCGGAGCGATATGAAGTTAAGGTTGAATCTGAGCGGCGCCAGCGTCTCCTCCACTTCTTTTCCCCACACACAACACTCTTCTGCGCACGCGCTCACTCGTTCCCCTTGTCAACAAAACGCCGCTGCCGCTACATGTGCATTTTAGCGCAAAATCGTTCGAACTATGCAACGATCGGATCGAAGGGCCAGGATCGAACGATTCGACTCTTTTTGCAGAATCGTTCCATCCCTAATTTATACGTATTTGAAATGTTTTATTACGGGCCGGAATGTGGATCATTGACACTAGATGGCAGCATACTTAATAGGCAAAATGCATGTGAAAGGCTCCCTCTGGTGTTCAAAAGTGGAAATCACTTTGTTTGTTTGTTTTTCTTACATAGTGCCCCTTTAATCCACTCAAAACCAATCACAGGTACGAAGAGGCTGCCGCTGTGTCCACATCAGCTCACAGTTATAACGAAAGGTTGAAGCAAAAACTATTTGATCCAAACCTGAGGGTAATCGTCTCTCCTTCGATCCAGACAAAGTGTAATGTAGTGTTTATAATCCAGCGTGTACGTGGAGCAGCGTTCCCGTACGGATGCTGCCACACGAGTCTGCAGCGAAACAAACTTATTGATGATCCGCAGCCCAAACGGGAAAGAGATCCAACCTTCTATAATCATCCTCTTATGTCCATGAAAACGTGTAAATCATCTCCCGTTAACTCATCTCTGACTATCTACAGTTCTCCTGCTGATGGTATTTTTTATCGATACTTGTTCAAATTAGTTTTGTGATCAGTTTTAGTATTGATCAGTTTTAGTATTGATCAGTTTTAGTATTGATCAGTTTTAGAGTTGATCAGTTTTAGAGTTGATCAGTTTTAGTATTGATCAGTTTTAGAGTTGATCAGTTTTAGAGTTGATCAGTTTTAGTATTGATCAGTTTTAGAGTTGATCAGTTTTAGTATTGATCAGTTTTAGAGTTGATCAGTTTTAGAGTTGATCAGTTTTAGTATTGATCAGTTTTAGGGCGACACGGTGGCGCAAGTGGTTAGCGCTCTGGCCTCATAGCAAGAAGGTCCTGGGTTCGACTCCCGGGCCGCCCGGGCCTTTCTATGTGGAGTTTGCATGTTCTCCCCGTGTCTGCGTAGGTTTCCTCCTACAACTAAAAACATGTCCATTAATGCCTCCCCTGACCCTTCCCCAGGGCTCTCCTGCAAAAGAGATTCTGAATCTCAGTGGGACTTCCCTGGTTAAATAAAGGTACATTAATTAATTAAATTAATTTAGTATTGATCAGTTTTAGTATTGATCAGTTTTAGTATTGATCAGTTTTAGAGTTGATCAGTTTTAGTATTGATCAGTTTTAGTATTGATCAGTTTTAGAGTTGATCAGTTTTAGAGTTGATCAGTTTTAGAGTTGATCAGTTTTAGTATTGATCAGTTTTAGTATTGATCAGTTTTAGAGTTGATCAGTTTTAGAGTTGATCAGTTTTAGTATTGATCAGTTTTAGTATTGATCAGTTTTAGAGTTGATCAGAACTCTAAAATCTGACTCTCCAGAAGCGACGTTACATTTGCTCAAATTTCTCAAAAAAATCGTGTATTTAAGTCGCTTTTGTTCTAAACAACTAATCGATAAAAGAATCGTTAGTTGCAGCCCTAGCTGTTTGTAACACACTGACCCGTGTGTGTTTGTGTGTTGTTTGTTTGTGTTCTAAAGGCTCTTTCACACCAGCCGAGGGTCGCCCGTCTCACGTGTGTTTGGTGTGAATGGGTCTGTCGGGGGTCAGAGGTCGTGAAGGTGCGGTCGCTAGTTGCCGCAGATGTTTGATTGGCCCATGGCTCCAGGAGAACCAGCCAATCAGTGCGCAAGAAAATAGTGCAGAAAACCGAAAATGACACTTATGGAAAAACAGTATTTACCCGAGCATGGATTGTTGTTATTTGCCGGGTTCAAACGAGACGTAAGTACGGAGAAGAATGGCTACTATTTGGTCTGAGGAAAACAAAGATGGAGGAGTACAGCTGTAGTACGAAGGCTGGACTGTAGCGGGAAATACAAGTTGAGCCTAATCCGTGAGGTAAGATAAAAATCTGTTCACCACAGACTCACGCGTAACTTCTGTTTTGTCTTTTTGGTCAAGCGTTACATCACACACATGCTCACTCTGTGTTTGTTCACCGACTGTTGGCTGTTTGGATCGTGTTTGTGTGAATGTTTTTTTCACATCGATGCCCCAAAGAGACTAGAACAGACGTCGCTCCTCCTACTGACAGAGACTGGGAGTTGTGTTGGTGTGAAAGAGCCTTTACTTGTTTTACCTGTGCGTGGTGTGTGTTGTGCATTACTCTGACCTGTTATAGTCCACGGGGTAGGGCCATTTATTTGCGAAAAAAAAGCACAGCTCTTAAGTACTTTTTTGGGTAGAGGACACCCTATGGCATGTAGAAACAGTGGTCTTAAGTGTCCTGGGGGGGGCACCTGGCTTTTAGGCTCAAAAATGTGCAATCGGAGCAGCGCTATTTTAGGAAAATGTGAAAAATCACATTTTTGGGCGTGGTGAGGTCAATTTTAGGACTACAGTGATGAAATTTCACACAAACCATGTTCTTTTAATGAGGAAATGTGTGACAAAATTTGGTGGCTTACCATTAAAGAATCTATGGTTATTGTGACAAATATCATAAAAGACGAAGCAAAAATACCTTTCACGGAACTACCATAAGACACTTTAAACATTTAATACAGGACAAATTATTAAATGATGGGATGATTTTGCACATACAAAATTTCCTCATGCTCTTGGCTTTGATTTGAGGGGTTGATGATGTTTCTACCTTTAATAATGTGGATGTTATAGTAGTTTTGCTAGACTCGCTCCCTGCCTCACAAAAGCCAGTTCTGCTTCTATAGGTCTGTGACTCTTACTCAGTGTGCTCACATGCTACAAGAATTACAATGCAAAATGTGCCTTTTAACATTTTTATTCCACAGATCAAGCAATGGTACAATTATATTATTATAGTAAATGGTAAATGGTCTCTATTTATATAGTGCTTTTCCACCTTACAAGGCACTCAAAGCGCTTTTACAGTCAGGGATCCACTCACCCAGTGTAACAGACACTGAGGCAATGTGGGTTAAGTGTCTTGCCCAAGGACACAACGACAATCCACTTTTGTCGTCCCACTGTGGCTCCTGGTGTTCCAGCGATCTCATCCAAGTACTATTCAGGCCCTATCTGGCTTAGCTTCTGAGATCTGACGGGATCAGGTAGGTATGGCCACATTATAAATGAACTTTGCTGCATGCTAATAAGGTGATGTAAATAACATCTTAATACTGATACAATTCTTCCTCTTCAATCTAAAGGTCCACATTTTCATCATCAGTGACTTCTTCAGGAGATTCATCAACCTCTTCATCCACCTTGGCTGCCTTATTGGATTGGTAGTAGAGGTTGTCAGGTCCTTGGTGTCCTGGAAACCAGAGCCGTCGGAGTCTGCCCTGTGCCATGATCCATCCATGTGTCGTGAAACACTGCACATCTGATCATTGACAAGTTTCAGCATTTTTCCACTTTTGGAAGCTGCATTGGTCCTCTGAAACATGGATCAGATACTTGCTCGCCTCAAATCCCTTCCCCCTAAAACACATTCCTTTGATTTATGACTGAACATCAAGCTCAGCAACACCAAACTGAAGACTGATAAAATCAGATGGTGTTTGAGAGCAAGACATTTCATTCAGAACTGTTTCCACAGGATGAATTGCCATGTAAAAAGTGTGACAATAATGTGTTTATACTGTAAATGTTGGGTGTAGAGCTTCATGAACTGCTCAGACTTTGGTAAGTTAGCTGAGGGACCATGATCAGACCTGAAAATATCAGGCATCACATACACAACGTCCAAATGCTCTGGACATTAACCAGAAGCACACACAAGCTTCAGACTGATTGGACAAAATTCCCGCCAAAGTAGGAGGGAACTTTGCCCAGTAGAAGCCCAACACCCAACTCATAAAATTCCCAGTTCAGTTTTGGACACTCTCGGGAGTTTCCCTTTTGCAGCCTCTATTATGGAGCTATTTGTTAGCACCTAAGAAACAGCCCTTAGGCCTCCGGTGCAGGACGATGGAACAAAATGACAGCATGGGCAGCAAGAATTGGTAGCAAGATGTGTGCCACCAAATTCTTCCATTTTATCTTCTCAAGCAGAACCTTCTTGCTTGTGATAATGTTGCTGGATCAAAAGACTTCATACATACATACATACATACATACATACATACATACATACATACATACATACATGCATACATGCATACATGCATGTATGCATGCATCTACAACAGTGCCCATTTAGCTGACATTGAAGTCTGGGATCCAGAGAAGCATGTGTAGTAGTTTTTATTAATTTCATTGTTTTGATACTGGCCTCACACGCGGGCACCAAATTATGTGATTATTTTAGTAGTTAAAACATATTTTAACCTGGCCTCAAATGCGGGCACCAATATGTCCTTTTATTAAAGATTTATCTGACTTATGTAAGGTGGGACACAGAACAGTGAGTACAGATAAAGCTTCAGGATTTGATGAATAGCATCAAAATATAAATTAATTGTTTGGGGCACCACTCATCAAAGTGAGAAATAGTTGATTCCAATACCCAATCCTTTAATTGTTAACAATTATTAATGAATTTGTCTAAGCTGAAGGTTGTAAGATCTTTCCATTGACTCCATTCTGAAAATTAATCATGCACTTTACCAAAATAAGGTGTGGTTTCAAAGATTTACTGACCAAAACATTACATGCAGTACTTAAACTAAATATGCAGATGAGTTTCCTTAAATGCACAATAAGAGACTAGACTGTTTATCTAAATCTATTTGCATTATCTGTGTCTACCAGCCAATGTGACAGCTTCATACGACCATTGGAAATGGCTGAATCTTTCTTTCTTCAGAAGATGTTGGCTGTGAGGAGCTGAGCTGCTCGCTGCACTGAGCACATGGTGGCTGAGGGTCGGAGGGTAGACAGTGGCTGACGTTGCAAAATGTCTGTTTGCTTGAGCTTGCCTCCTTGTCCAGAGCCAAAAATGTGGAGAAGAGATGAAGTTTTGGGGTGTTGGCCCATCTCTTTGTCCTTTCATCTCTGTATTTGTAAAGGATGAAAATTCTGAAAATTCTCAAAAGAACCAGTTTTGGCTCCCTGCATCTTTGTGGCTCTTTGCTTGGCTTACAAGAACCATGAGTCCAAAAGATTTGGTCCAGGGCCCATGCTGTCATTCTGTTCCATCGTCCTGCACCGGAGGCCTAAGGCCTGTCTCTTAGGTGCACATGTTAACAAAGGAGCTCCATAAGAGAGGCTGCAAAAGGGAAACTCCTGAGAAAAAAACTGAACTGGGAATTTATGAGTTGGGTGTTGGGCTTCTACTGGGCAAAGTTCCCTCCTACTTTGGCGGGAATTTTGTCCAATCAGTCTGAAGCTTGTGTGTGCTTCTGGTTAATGTCCAGAGCATTTGGACGTTGTGTATGTGATGCCTGATATTTTCAGGTCTGATCATGGTCCCTCAGCTAACTTACCAAAGTCTGAGCAGTTCATGAAGCCTACACCCAACATTTACAGTATAAACACATTATTGTCACACTTTTTACATGGCATTCATCCTGTGGAAACAGTTCTGAATAAATGTCTTGCTCTCAAACACCATCTGATTTTATCAGTCTTCAGTTTGGTGTTGCTGAGCTTGATGTTCAGTCATAAATCAAAGGAATGTGTTTTAGGGGGAAGGGATTTGAGGCAGCAAGTATCTGATCCCATGTTTCAGAGGACCATGCAGCTTCCAAAAAGTGGAAAAATGCTGAAACTTGTCAATGATCAGATGTGCAGTGTTTCACGACACATGGATGGATCATGGCACAGGGCAGACTCCGACGGCTCTGGTTTCCAGGACACCAAGGACCTGACAACCTCTACTACCAATCCAATAAGGCAGCCAAGGTGGATGAAGAGGTTGATGAATCTCCTGAAGAAGTCACTGATGATGAATGTGGACTTAGATTGAAGAGGAAGAATTGTATCAGTATTAAGATGTTATTTACATCACCTTATTAGCATGCAGCAAAGTTCATTTATAATGTGGCCATACCCTACCTGATCCCGTCAGATCTCAGAAGCTAAGCCAGATAGGGCCTGAATAGTACTTGGATGAGATCGCTGGAACACCAGGAGCCACAGTGGGACGACAAAAGTGGATTGTCGTTGTGTCCTTGGGCAAGACACTTAACCCACATTGCCTCAGTGTCTGTTACACTGGGTGAGTGGATCCCTGACTGTAAAAGCGCTTTGAGTGCCTTGTAAGGTGGAAAAGCACTATATAAATAGAGACCATTTACCATTTACTATAATAATATAATTGTACCATTGCTTGATCTGTGGAATAAAATGTTAAAAGGCACATTTTGCATTGTAATTCTTGTAGCATGTGAGCACACTGAGTAAGAGTCACAGACCTATAGAAGCAGAACTGGCTTTTGTGAGGCAGGGAGCGAGTCTAGCAAAACTACTATAACATCCACATTATTAAAGGTAGAAACATCATCAACCCCTCAAATCAAAGCCAAGGGCATGTGGAAATTTTGTATGTGCAAAATCATCCCATCATTTAATAATTTGTCCTGTATTAAATGTTTAAAGTGTCTTATGGTAGTTCCGTGAAAGGTATTTTTGCTTCGTCTTTTATGATATTTGTCACAATAACCATAGATTCTTTAATGGTAAAGCCACCAAATTTTGTCACACATTTCTCATTAAAAGAACATGGTTTGTGTGAAATTTCATCGCTGTAGTCCTAAAATTGACCTCACCACGCCCAAAATGTGATTTTTCACATTTTCCTAAAATAGCGCTGCTCCGATTGCACATTTTTGAGCCTAAAAGCCAGGTGCCCCCCCAGGACACTTAAGACCACTGTTTCTACATGCCATAGGGTGTCCTCTACCCAAAAAAGTACTTAAGAGCTGTGCTTTTTTTTCGCAAATAAATGGCCCTACCCCGGGGTCTATTAGTGTTGTTTGTGCGTGCTGTTAGTATGTGTTACACTGACCTGTGTGTGTTGTTAGTATGTGTTGTTCTGACCTGTGTGTGTTGTTAGTATGTGTTACACTGACCTGTGCGTGGTGGCGATGCGTCCCCGGTACATGAACTGCAGCACGCGGTCGAAGCTGTGCGCGCTGACGCCGGTGTGACTCAGGTCCACGCTCTGCTGCCCCCTGCAGTCCGTCTGAATGAACAACATCCTGAAGAACGCGCTGCACGCCGCCAGAACCGCTTTGTGCGCCCGAAACTGAGTGTCCCCGATGGAAACCAGCGCGTCGCAGAGAAAACCCCACTCTCTCTGCGCGTCCAGCTGCTCGAGCAGGTGGTCAGCGTGTGGGGAGGGCATCTGGAGGAAAACAACACAGACACAGAGTAAAAACAACACAGACACGAGTTACAGCTGCTCCAGGAGGAAAACAACACAGACACAGGGTTAAAACAACACACACACGAGTTACAGCTGCTCCAGGAGGTGGTCAGCGTGTGGGGAGGGCATCTGGAGGAAAACAACACACACACAGGGTTAAAACAACACAGACACAGAGTTAAAACAATACACACACAGGGTTAAAACAACACAGACACAGAGTTAAAACAATACACACACAGGGTTAAAACAACACAGACACAGAGTTAAAACAATACACACACAGGGTTAAAAACAACACAGACACAGAGTTACAGCTGCTCCAGGAGGAAAACAACACAGACACAGAGAAAACCCACTCTCTCTGCGCGTCCAGCTGCTCCAGGAGGTGGTCAGCGTGTGGGGAGGGCATCTGGAGGAAAAACAACACAGACACAGGGTTAAAACAACACACAGCAAGTGAAAAAGGTCCGCACAGCAAAATGAGCTCCCAACTAAAAAGAACATTTGCCTACCTTTGAGAATGGTTAAGATGCACTTGTACATGTCTTCTTGCAATACTTTATGATGGGGTACCCCCTTGATGTATGTATAGTAAATAGATCTGTTCAAATGTATTTTTTATGTAAATATCTACTATCTTTATGTAAATTCCCTTTCACAAAAAGCAAGTCATGTGATTTTATTCACGTGACTTAGCTGATGTGTATATAAGAGACAGGTGTGTCTTAGCTTCTTCATGTCTGATGAAGGGCTAAGCGCCCGAAACGTTACTGGGTGTAGCAAATAATGATTTGGGAGCTCATTTTGCTGTGCGGACCTTTTTCACTTGCTCAGATTTTCATCGTCTGTGTCCAGCACGCAACTTTAGCTTGGATGTGCGTGTCTTTTTCACTTTCTACTATTAAAACAACACACACACAGGGTTAAAACAACACACACACAGTGTTACAGCTGCTCCAGGAGGTGGTCTGCGTGTGGGGAGGGCCTCTGGGGTAAAAACAACACGTTTAAAGCTGTGCTGTGTAATGTTTGAACCAAAATGAGACTCAAACAAAAGCACGTTTTTGTCGTTTCTTTGTCTTTGATTCATTAAAGTTAAACACGCGTTCAGAGACTAACTCCGCCCACAACTGAACCTCAAACAGACTCGCCAAAGTGGGAGATGCAGGAGGTCTTTAAGAGACGCCCAGTGGGTGTGAACAGACTTTGATTGACAGCACCAAATATGAACAGTGAGCTTGGTAAATGTGAGTTTTGTGTCGGAGCCGTCCTGGTCCTGGTCCTGGTCCTGGTCCTGGTCCTGGTCCTGGTCCTGGTCCTGGTCCTGGTCCTGGTCCTGGTCCTGGTCCTGACGTGAGATTTGCAGCAGAGGAAGCTGTACAGGACTAAGTCTTTGTTTACTCACACGTAAAGATTTGTTTTATATTTGCGTATATGTAAACATATGTATTAAACCTTTGCTTTAGTCGACATAAGCACATGAGCCTGTTATGTGAGTATTTTCTGAAAATGAAAATTGAAAATGAAAAACACAGGCACGAGTTTTGAACCAGCGCATCTATGAACTAGTGAAGGTACAACGCACCACTCGCTCAACAAACTGAGCCACATGAGGCTGATGTCATTACAGCGGGTGATCTGTTTTCAACTCTCCACAGCGGCGATGTCAGGGGGAGGAGTTTAGATAAACCATCTGGGGCTCGTCTGCCTCGTCAATCACTGTGACGTCAGAGGGAACTGAAAATGCACTGACAGAGTTTGTCCATCGGCAGTACAGCCGCGGTTTTACACACATAACTGTAAAATGAACGAGTTTGAACAAAAATGTCCAAAAAAGGCCTGAAACAGTAGATAATTCAATTTTGACTCCATATACACAGTCTGACAGTGAAAAGTGGATTCTGAGTTTAGTTTCTCTTTAAAAACAGTGGGTTTACTCTGATGAAGTGTTCTTTGACCTGGAGCTGACTCTGCTTTATTGTCATGGAAAAGTTCTTCCTTTAGCTGTATTGTATTTTTATTTTTTAATATTAAGGCATAAACAGATCCCCGTTCAGAGTCTTAAAGTAATGTTTTACCTTTCTATTGAACTGTGACTCTTCACAGTGCAGCTTTAACAAGGCACTGAACATTCATTTTAGGTTTGAAAGTCGTCCAGATGTTTGTTAATGTAACTGAGCGAGTAGAACTGGGCTTATTATAGTTTTACATCCTTCTTCTTCTGCTTTATTGAACAGTAACAATACTGTAAGTGTAACGTAAACCAGTGTCACTGTTGTAAACGTTTGTTTCATTATTTTAATTAGGACAGAAGAATTGTTCAAACGATGAAAATGTGTCCAAGGGCCGCATTTGGCCCCCGGGCCACAGGTTGGACATGCCTGGTTTAAAGAAACACTGCGGGACATTTCTCTGTGAGCCGTTGCTATAGCGACCAGAATAAACAGAGTTACCGTGTTTGATCTCTGAACAGGTGAGATCCTTTAATCACTTTCTTCTGATTCAAATGTGAAATGTGCTGAAATAAACATTATTTATCTAAAACATTAAAACTCCGACATAAACACGTTTTTATAGGCTAAAGTTTATAAGTTTATAATCTAAACTGTAACAGTCACGGAGCTTTTATTCTGAAAAGACGCAGAGGCGGAAGTTGTCCTGTGCGTGGTGACGCACTGAACGTGGCGTACGTGCCGTGCGTCACCCTGCGTGCGTCCCGCACAGCCCCGCCGCCCCCGCAGCGCCCGCAGCTGCACGCGGCCTGTCCCCGGACCAGGCCCGTGTCTCACCTCCGCTCTCCGCGGCTCTGTCGCTCCTGTGGCCGGCGCAGGCGCTCTGTCCGGCGGCTGGAGGCAGAGGCAGGTCCCGCTGCTGGTCCCGGAGCTGGTCCCGGAGCTGGTCCCGGGCTGTGCGCGGACTTTTACCCGGGCTGGAGCTGCTCTGAGGCGGGAGAGGCTCTGCTGCTGCTGCGGGACTGAAACACTTCCGCACAGTCTGCGTCAAACTCACGCACCAGGCACGCACCGCACTTCCCGCACGCGCCCTTCAAAATAACAACAGCAGAGCGACAGTCCGGACCAGACCCGGGCCGAACCAGGTCCAAACCGGGCCGAGCCGGGGTCTAAAGTGGCTCAAACCGGCCAAACAAGCACAAATAAACCACCTCTCCTTTAAACCTGCAGCAGACATAAACCTGGCCTGAACCTGGTCTAAACCTGGTCTGAACCCGGTCTAAACTAGGACTAAACTAGGTCTAAACCTGGTCTAAACCCAGTCTGAACCTGGTCTGAACCAGGTCAGGTCTAAGGCAGAACTAAACCAGGTCTTAAGTGAGACTAAACAGGATTTGAACAGCTGAGACATGACTTTAGTTTTACTCTGTTGTTTTATATTTTGAGTTGTTTTGACTTTTGTCCCAGTTTGGACTAAATCTGGACTAAACCAGGACTAAGGACTAAACCAGGACTAAACCAGGACTAAGGACTAGACCAGGACTAGAGCAAGACCGGAGCAGGGCTGGAACAGGACTAGGGCAGGACTAAACAGGACTGAAGGAGGAAGAACAGGACCAACCACATCCGAGTCTAAAACTGGTCTCAGATCAAGATTCTCTCTCTCGCTCTAACACACCTCTCTCTCTCTCTCTCTACCTCTCTCTCTCTTTTTCTCTCACTCTCTCTCTCTCTCTCTCCTCTCTCTCTCTCTTTCCTCTCTCTCTCCTCTCTCTCTCTTTCTCTCTCTCCCTCTCTCTCTCTCTCTCTTTCTCCCTCTCTCTCTCTCTCTCTCTTCTCTTTTTCTCTCTCTCTCTCTCTCTTCTCTCTCTCTTTTTCTCTTCTCTCTCTCTTTCTCCCTCCTCTCTCTCCCCTCTCTCTCTCTCTCTCTCTCTCTCTTTTCTCTCTCTCTCTCTTCTCTCTCTCTTCTCCCTCCTTCTCTCTCCCCTCTCTCTCTCTCTCTTCTCCCTCCCTCTCTCTCCCCTCTCTCTCTCTCTCTTCTCTCTCTCTTTTCTCTCTCTCTCTCTCTCTCTCTCTTTCTCCCTCCTTCTCTCTCCCCTCTCTCTCTCTCTCTTCTCCCTCCCTCTCTCTCTTCTCTCTCTCTCTCTCTCTCTCTCGCTCTAACCACCTCTCTCCCTTCTCTCTTTTTCTCTCTCCTCTCTCTCTCCTCTCTCTCTTTTTCTCTCTCTCTCTCTCTCTCTCGCTCTAACACACCTCTCTCTCTCCTGCCCACGTGACCCTCTCTCCCTCTCTGATCTCGCGGGACTTCCTGTGTTCAGACTCGTGTTCTCGCGAGGTTTCAGGCTGGTCTCCGCTGCGTCTGTCTCCGCCGCAGGTCCGCTTCAGGTCAGTCCCGGTTCAGTCCAGGTCCAAGTCTGGGTCTGGGTCCAGGTCTGGGTCTAGTCTGCGCGTGCACGGGGCTGTGTGTGTGCACGCGCATGAGTGTGTGAGCGCGTGCGTGTGAGGGAGACGTGAGGACGGAGCCGCGCGGAACCTCTGCTGCTGTAGACCTGGTTTAGACCTGGTTTAGACCAGATTTAGTCCCGGTCCAGACCCGGTCCAGTCTCGCTCGCGGTCCGGGCCGGGTCCAGGGTCCGGTCCTTGGTCTCGTGCGGTCTGGAGCGGTGCTGTTTGATGTGTGAAGATGATGCGCGCGGCCTCTTCACGCGCGTGTGGAGCAGTGGGCGGGGCCTGTCTCCGTTTGATGTGTCTCCATGGAAACGGGACTAAAGCAGGACTAAAGCAGGACTAAAGCAGGACTAAAGCAGGACTAAACCAGACTAAACCAGGTCTAAACCAGGACTAAACCAGGACTAAACCAGGACTAAACCAGGTCTAAAACCAGGACTAAACCAGACTAAAGCAGGACTAAAGCAGGACTAAACCAGGACTAAAGCAGGACTAAAACAGGACTAAAGCAGGACTAAAACAGGACTAAAGCAGGACTAAAGCAGGACTAAACCAGGACTAAACCAGGTCTAAACCAGGACTAAACCAGGACTAAACCAGGACTAACCAGGTCTAAACCAGGACTAAACCAGGACTAAAGCAGACTAAAGCAGGACTAAACCAGGACTAAACCAGGACTAAACCAGGACTAAACCAGGACTAAACCAGGTCTAAACCAGGACTAAACCAGGACTAAAGCAGGACTAAAGCAGGACTAAACCAGGACTAAACCAGGTCTAAACCAGGACTAAACCAGACTAAACCAGGACTAAACCAGGTCTAAACCAGGACTAAACCAGGACTAAAGCAGACTAAAGCAGGACTAAACCAGGACTAAAGCAGGACTAAAACAGGACTAAACAGGACTAAAGCAGGACTAAACCAGGACTAAACCAGGACTAAACCAGGACTAAACCAGGTCTAAACCAGGACTAAACCAGGTCTAAACCAGGACTAAACCAGCTAAAAGGACTAAACCAGGACTAAAGCAGGACTAAACAGGACTAAACCAGGACTAAACCAGGACTAAACCAGGCTAAACCAGACAAAAGACTAAACCAGTCTAAACCAGGTCTAAACCTGGACTAAACCAGGACTAAAGCAGGACTAAACCAGGACTAAACCAGGACTAAACCAGGTCTAAACAGGACTAAACCAGGACTAACCAGGTCTAAACCAGGTCTAAACCTGGACTAAACCAGGTCTAAACCAGGACTAAAGCAGGACTAAAGCAGGACTAAAGCAGGACTAAAGCAGGACTAAAACAGGACTAAAGCAGGACTAAAGCAGGACTAAACCAGGACTAAACCAGGTCTAAACCAGGACTAAACCAGGACTAAACCAGGACTAAACCAGGTCTAAACCAGGACTAAACAGGACTAAAGCAGGACTAAAGCAGGACTAAACCAGGACTAAACCAGGACTAAACCAGGTCTAAACCAGGACTAAACCAGGACTAAACCAGGTCTAAACCAGGTCTAAACCTGGACTAAACCAGGACTAAACCAGGACTAAACCAGGACTAAACCAGGTCTAAACCAGGACTAAAGCAGGACTAAACCAGGACTAAACCAGGTCTAAACCAGGACTAACCAGGTCTAAACCAGGACTAAACCAGGTCTAAAACAGGACTAAACCAGGACTAAACCAGACTAAACCAGGACTAAACCAGGACTAAACCAGGTCTAAACCAGGACTAAACCAGGACTAAAGCAGGACTAAAGCAGGACTAAACCAGGACTAAACCAGGACTAAACCAGGACTAAACCAGGTCTTAAGTTTAAAATGCCTCAGACTGAAACAATAAAAATGGAACTTCTCTTTGTGAAGTTGAGTCAGTTTAGGGTGAAAATATAAAATCTAAATATTGTTGAAGCGAGAAAAACACTGGAGATGTTTTAACCTCTCGCACTGAAGCCAAAATATAAACTTAAATATTACGATAAAATGGGGTTTTGTCTCATAAATGTTGGACACACTTTTTTAACCTTTGTGTTTTATGGTTGGGACTGAATGTCTGGGCAATAATAATCCTGACACAAATGGAATGGTGCAACAGACAGTTATTTACTTCTCTGAGCCTCAGAGTTGTTTTGTTTCTGTTTTTAATAGTTTTATGAATGTTGAAGCTCGTGTGTTGAGTCTTTTTTGTTGCAGTTTCGGTCAAGTTCCAAGTGGATTTAGCAAATTTTCAGGTTTGATTTACAAAAATATGATCTAGTTATGAATGAAACATGAATTTTCTGGTCAAAAGCTGTTTTCACACAAAGTTCTACTTAATGGATGAATCACTGTATTTATGGGCTGAGTTGCTTGTCTTTAGATCTGTCCACACTGGTCCGTGTTTGTTCTGCTCTGAGTGAGTGACAGTTGGATTTAACCAATCACAGTGAAGGAGGACTTTCAGAAAAAGAAGATGATTGTATTTACATCAAAGGCAAAAGACAAAAATACAAGAATTGTGATCAAATTGAAATTGTGATCTGTCTCCAGGAAAACCATAACTGTCATCATAACCTAACTGAATAATAAATGCTCTGCTCTGATTGGCTGAGCTGGGGTGGTCTTCTGCAGTTTTAAAGAATATATGTTGATATTAATCAGAGCATTTATAAGAGGATTTGTCAGATTTCAAACATAAATGGTGTTTTGCCTTTAACCTTCTCCTTCCCCTCTCGTCTGTTTAAAATCTGTTTCTTTCTCCTTGGACACAAACAGAAGTGTGTTTGTCTTTGTGAAGCTGTGACTCTGGAGTTTGATCTTCTGACACTCAGAGACTTTCTACAAACTAAACAAAAGCACAATCTCAGTTCTGTCGACGTGTTGTTGTTAAATCTAAGGATCGGTAAAGCTCTCTCAGGTGGTTCATGTCTGTTTTCTTTAGTTTAGCACCTGGCTGGATAATCCTAACCCTACATGAGTTAAAACAGCTGTAACACAGTTAATAAAGAATGATTAGATTGATTATAAATGTTCTATTCCTGAGAACAGTCGTGTCTTTATTTCTAGGCACTCGAGACTAATAATCATGTTTATTAAACACTTTAAGACACTTCAAATATTAAACACTGAATAAAACACCTCAGCTAAAGCTAAACACGACAGGAGTTTAAGATCCAAAGATGGAGGTTCACACTCACAGTCTTCTAGATAACAGTGGGTTATAGACAAAAAAGTAACAAGTGACTCAAAACGGCAAAAATTTTTGTCATTTTTCGTCAAAATTACAAAGCGACGAAAAGGCGACGAAAAGGCGACGAAAAGGCGACAAAAAAGCGACGAAAAGGCGACGAAAAGGCGTTGAAAAGGCGACGAAAAAGCGACGAAAAGGCGACGAAAACACAACGAAAACACAACGAAAAAGGCGACGAAAACACAACGAAAACACAACGAAAAAGGCGACGAAAAGGCGACCAAAAAGCGACCGAAAAGCGACCGAAAAAGGCGACGAAAGGCGACGAAAAGGCGACGAAAAGGCGACGAAAAGGCGTTGAAAAGGCGACGAAAAAGCGACGAAAAAGGCGACGAAAAGGCGACGAAAACACAACGAAAAAGGCGACGAAAAGGCGACGAAAACATGACGAAAAAGGTGACGAAAAGGCGTTGAAAAGGCGTTGAAAAGGCGTTGAAAAGGCGTTGAAAAGGCGACGAAAAAGCGACGAAAAAGGCGACGAAAAGGCGACGAAAACACAACGAAAAAGGCGACGAAAAGGCGACGAAAACATGACGAAAAAGGTGACGAAAAGGCGTTGAAAAGGCGTTGAAAAGGCGTTGAAAAGGCGTTGAAAAGGCGACGAAAAAGCGACGAAAAAGTGACAAAAAGGCGATGAAAAGGTGACAGATAAAGCGACAGATAAAGCGACCGATAAAGCGACCAAAAAGCAACCAAAACGCGACCGAAAGTAATGGAGGTTCACACTCACAGTCTTCTCTTCTCTTACAGGACAAAGATGGAGGTTCACAGTCTGCTCTTCTCTTACAGGACAAAGATGGAGGTTCACAGTCTGCTCTTCTCTTACAGGACAAAGATGGAGGTCCACACTCACAGTCTGCTCTTCTCTCTTACAGGACAAAGATGGAGGTTCACACTCACAGTCTTCTCCTCTCTTACAGGACAAAGATGGAGGTTCACACTCACAGTCTGCTCTTCTCTTACAGGACAAAGATGGAGGTCCACACTCACAGTCTGCTCTTCTCTTACAGGACAAAGATGGAGGTCCACACTCACAGTCTGCTCTTCTCTTACAGGACAAAGATGGAGGTTCACACTCACAGTCTTCTTCTCTCTTACAGGACAAAGATGGAGGTCCACACTCACAGTCTGCTCTTCTCTTACAGGACAAAGATGGAGGTTCACACTCACAGTCTGCTCTTCTCTTACAGGACAAAGATGGAGGTCCACACTCACAGTCTTCTTCTCTCTTACAGGACAAAGATGGAGGTCCACACTCACAGTCTTCTTCTCCTGCAGCAGCTCAACGTTCAGAGAGAATTCGGGTTTCTCTGCGATTGCACCGTCGCCATCGGAACGTTTTCTTCAAAGCTCATCGCGCCGTCCTCGCCGCCTTCTCCAACTACTTCAAGATGATCTTCATCCACCAGTCCAGGTGAGGTCAGAGGTCAGGGCCACAGGTGAGGTCAAGGTTTGAGGTGTTTTAATAGATCCTTGTGACTTAGTCCAGATCATGTCCTGGAGTGTTGCTTTTGCTGGGTCAGAGTTGCTGTTTAGAGCAAAGACAGTCCAGGCTCTAACGCTGCGTTCAGACCAGACAGTGTGTTTGTGTTTCTGCTCCATGTTCATGTTTAGTCGGTGTAAACTCTTGAGCATCTGGAGCGTTCAGGTGAATGTTCAGGTGAATGTTCGGTGTGTGTTGGCGTCTTCATGTCTCTGAAAACGCAGCGTCTTGTGAAGTGGAAGCTCAAACCTGCGGCGAACAGCAAAAGAACTGTCTCAGGAGGAGAAAGGTACGTTTTATAAATGCAACAAGCCTCTCTCTCTCAGTGATCTGTCCTGGAGCAAAACAAACACTCACACAAACAAGCTGGAACACAAAGAAGCACGTCTTTTAGGACATAAAGAGTGTCTTGTCTCAGACGCCTCCAAGAGCGTTGGGACGTTTTAGATGCCTGTTCAGGTGTCAACTTCAAAAATATTCTGTGACAAAACACTTTTAACACCCCAAAGCTCTTCGAGCTCTCGCTTGTTTACAGCTTTGTTTTGCTCGTAGACAGATCACTGAGAGAGAGAGAGAGAGGTTTGTTGCATTTATAAAACGTAACTTTCTCCTCCTCCAGACAGTGTCCTTTTGCTGTCTCCGTCCTCCTCGGCTGTTCTCTGGTCCTACAGCAGGTTTAAACATTTGTAATACATCCATGTGAGGCGTTGTCAGTCCAGATCAGGTCCTGTGTTTGTGTCTCCAGATTTTCAAAGCAACGAACGGCCAAGTCTCTGAAAAAAGCCCCAAACAAGCCACCTTTATTAGTTACTAAAAGACTTGAGTAAACAGTCGTCCTTTCCTTTTGGTGTGACAGGAGAACAACATGTGACGTGTCACAGTGTGTAGCCTCTGATTGGCTGACGCCGGCTTCCAACGCGTCTGAAGATGGATTTTCCCAACTCCTGCGGCCGCCGCAGCTTCGAGCTTCTAATCCGCAAGACTTTGCGTTTTCAGAAGCATAAGCGCGCCTCAACTGACGCGGAAAATTCGCTTGAAAGCTCCAGACGCAGGTTTACATTGACTTAACATTGAAAATGGAGCAAATACGCCAAGACGCTGTCTGGTGTGAACGCAGCATAATGGTGCCTGAGAGGAAGCAGCTTGTGAAGATCCTGTCCCTAATTTTCTCACTCTGTCTCGTACCTTCTTCACATTATGTTCTAGGGATGAGTCTAACCTCTCTCTCCTCCCCTCTCTCTCTCTCTCTCTCGTTCCCCCTCTCTCTCTCTTATTCTCTCTCTGTTTTAGATAGATAGATAGATAAAAACTTTATTAATCTCCCAAGGGAGAAATTCAGGTGTCCGGCAGCAAACACACACTCGCACAACACACACAACAACAACAATAGAACAATAAAATATTACTATCGATAGTATAAAGTGCACATATAAGATTACAGTTCATATCAGGCAGATCTGTTAAACAGCCTGATAGCTGAAGGGACAAACGACCTGTTAAAGCGCGCTGTCCTGCAGCGCAGTGAGAGGAACCTGTCACTGCGTGTGCTTCTCTGTGCAGACATCGTGTCATGTAAGGGATGTCTGGGATTGTCCAGGATGCCCTGCATTAAAGCCCTCATCCTCTTCTCAAGCACAGCTCCCACAGAGTCCACCCTCCTCCCGATCACAGATGCAGTTTTGTTCCAGTGAGTGCACAAAGATCCAGCCGTCGGACAGCCTGATGTCTTCTCTCATCTCTTCGTCTAACCCTACCTTCTTCACGTCATGTACACCGGGATGAGTCTAACCTCTCTTTCTCTCCTCCCCTCTCTCTCCCTCTCTCTCTCTCTCCTGTCTCTCTCTTGTTCTATCGTTCCAGTGAGTGCATAAAGATCCAGCCGTCGACATCCAGCCGGACGTCTTCTCGTACCTTCTCCACGTCATGTACACCGGGATGAGCCCCAAACAGCCGGTGGACCAGAGCCGGCTCCAGGAGGGGATCCGGTTCCTCCACGCGTACCAGCTGTGTCCCCGGCGAGCCCACGCCCCCGCCGACCCGGCCCACGACCCGACAGACGACCCCGCCGACCCCGCCAGACCCAAACGCCCCGACGACAGCAGCTCCACCGAAGACCTGAGGCAATCCAACCTGTACGGCATCCAGATCTCCTCCCAGATCAGCCAGGGAGGAAAAGAGGTGAGACACAGAGGGACAGAGGGACAGAGAGGGGTTCAAAACCTCCAGATCTCCTCCCAGATCAGCCAGGGGACGAAAGAGGTGAGACACAGGGGACAGAGAGGGGTCCAAAACCTCCAGATCTCCTCCCAGATCAGCCAGGGGACGAAAGAGGTGAGACACAGGGGGACAGAGAGGGGTTCAAAACCTCCAGCTCGAACCCCAGATCAGCCAGGGACAAAAGAGGTGAGACACAGAGGGACAGCGGGACAGAGAGGGGTCCAAAACCTCCAGATCTCCTCCCAGATCAGCCAGGGAGGAAAAGAGGTGAGACACAGGGGGACAGAGAGGGGTCCAAAACCTCCAGATCTCCTCCCAGATCAGCCAGGGGACGAAAGAGGTGAGACACAGGGGGACAGAGAGGGGTCCAAAACCTCCAGCTCGAACCCCAGATCAGCCAGGGGACAAAAGAGGTGAGACACAGGGGGACAGAGGGACAGAGAGGGGTCCAAAACCTCCAGCTCGAACCCCAGATCAGCCAGGGGACAAAAGAGGTGAGACACAGGGGGACAGGGAGCGAGGGAGGGGTCCAAAACCTCCAGATCTCCTCCCAGATCAGCCAGGGAGGAAAGGAGGTGAGACACAGGGGGACAGGGGTGGGACAGGGAGAGAGAGAAGGGGACCAGACATCCAGATTTCGTCCCAGATCAGCCAGGGGACCAGAGGTGAGGCGGGGAGGTTTCAGGGTGCTGTGGAGGAGGAAAGGAGGCCCAGAATGTTCTCCTACAGCAGTCAAAGGTTCTGCAGGGGTCGAGAGGTCAAATGTAAAACTTTTTAAGACACAAAACATTCAAATGAAGACCTATTCGTAAGTCAGGATCTAGAGTTTGTCACAATGATGCTTTTTTGCAGAGGGCTTCCTACAATTATGAGATATCTAATAAAAACATAAAATATTGCAAATAAAACAGCAACCGACCCTCCGATCTGCACTAACCTAATAACAGCAGATACAAACTGTGTTATAATATTGAGAATATTATTAAAATGTTCTCTGACACAAAAAGCTGCATTAATGTGAAACATTTTAAGACCTAAAATGGCAAATTTAAGACTTTTTAAGAAGTGGGGGTACAGTAGCAGAGTGGTTAGAGCTCTGGAGGTCGTGGGTTCGACTCTTGGGTCAGACAAGATCAACATCTCAGGATCTCTCTGGTGGAGTATGCATGTTCTCCTTGTGTCAGTGTGGGTTTCCTCCAAAAACCTGCATGTTTAGGTTGGGCATCACTGTAAATGTCCCTTAGTGAGTGAATGAGAGAGTGAATGTTTGTCTGTCTAACCCTGCGATGAGTTGGCCACTGTCCAGGGTGTTCCCCGCCTAAGGCCCAAAGTCACTGGGATAGGCTCCAGTCACCCGCGACCCCTAACGGGATTAAGCTGTGGAAAATGAATAAGACTTTTTAAGACCCAGCAGAAACCCTGAACAGAACACTCTTCTGTAGATGTTTAAACTCAATGTTTTATCTCTGTCTCTCTCAGGTGTGCGCCTCGTCGTCCGTCTCCAGGGGCGCCCTCAGTCCCAGGGACAGGGGCCTCTGTCTCTGTGTCTCTGTAGATGTTCAAACCCTCTGTGTCTCTGTTCTCTCTTACAGGTGAACGTTCCTCTGCAGATATATATTTAAACTCTGTCTCAGTCTCTCTGTGTCTCTTTCAGGTGTGCGCCTCCTCGTCCGTCTCCAGGGGGCGCCCTCAGTCTCAGGGGCCTCTGTCTCTGTGTCTCTGTGTGTCTGTAGATGTTCAAACCCTCTGCTCTGTGTCTCTTACAGGTGAACGTTCCTCTGATGTTCTAACTCGATGTCTCTCTGTTCTTGTCTCTCTCTCAGGTGTGTGCCTCGTCGTCCGTCTCCAGGGGGCGCCCTCAGTCCCAGTCCCAGGGCCTCTGTCTCTGTCAGAAGAAGAGCGAGTGGGACTAGAACAGTCGACGCTCTGCTCCGTAGCGTCGGGAGTAGAACCGTCGTCTCTTTGCTCAATCGAACCTTCGGCTCGGATCAAAGAAGAGCCGGAGGATGAGCTGGACCCCGGCTGCCTGCAGGAGGCGCTACGACAGAGTCAGGCTTTAGCCAATCAGCTGGCAGCTCAGCTCCGCCGCAGCCGTGAGGGGGAGGGGCTGTGCCACGGTGAGGTTTGAGTCTTTCTGTCACGGTTGGGTTTGAGATGAAGTTTAACTGTTTCAGAAGCTCCTCCCACCTCAGACTCCTCCCACCTCAGACTCCTCCCACCTCAGACTCCTCCCACCACAGACTCCTCCCACCTCAGACTCCTCCCACCACAGACTCCTCCCACCTCAGACTCCTCCCACCACAGACCCTAACCCTCTGTGGTGGGAGGAGTCTGTGTCCCGGTTGGGTTTGAGATGAAGTTTAACTGTTTCAGAAGCTCCTCCCACCTCAGACTCCTCCCACCACAGACTCCTCCCACCTCAGAGGGTTAGGGTCTGTGGTGGGAGGAGTCTGAGGTGGGAGGAGTCTGTGGTGGGAGGAGTCTGTGTCCCGGTTGGGTTTGAGATGAGTTTAGCCCTTTGGGTGCCAGGGGTTTGTCCAGTGGTTGTTACTCTCCAACATTCAAAAGGCTTAAATCTACTTTAAGACAGAGCTCTGCTGTGAGTTGGTATGATTCAAACATTATAAATATAGTCATTTTATTATTTCATTTTATAATAACCCAGAAGAACCAGTCAAGGTACGTTTAGACTGGTACAGCAGACAAGGGACCTCAGGCAGCTCAAACCACAGCTCTGGATGTGGTGGAAGCATTTTCTTTTTGTCCTAAACTTGATTTAAAGTGTCCATGACAGGTTGAACTCGTTTCACAGACGTAGTTAAGATCATTATATTTAAGGTTTTACTCAACATTTTTCACATTTCATTCCAGTTTGGCCATATTTTAGCATTAAACATGTACTTCCTGTTCATCAATGATGACATCATGCTGGGTAGTTGCCTAGCAACCATTAAATAAATTAGGCCAAAACTCTTCAAATGTAACTTTTTTTACTTGAGCCATAAAAATCCACTAGAACTCACTGTTGTGTTAAACATGTGTTTACAGAGACATAAAATCAGTTTGTTGTGAGAAAATGTAAAATGTCTTTGTCTCACAGTGTGATGTCATCAGGTGAACTCTGCTCTACTTCCTGTTTGTGTTTTCAACAGACTTTTCTCCACAAACTTGTTCTTGATTAACGTAAAACTATCATTTATAATTACAACAGGTGTTAATCTACCAAACTAAATAAACATTAGAAAAACGTTCAAACCTGTCATACGAACTTTAAAGATTATTTAATATAATTATATTAAACTTTTGAATACATTTCTTACACTTTGCTGCGCCTCAGTCTAACGTGACGTCACGTGTTTGGCTCCGCCCACAGTCGCTGAGGAGCGCCTAAGCCCCGCCCCCTCCATGAGGAAGAGGAAGATCGCGTGCGCCGTGTGCAGTCTGCGTTTCCCCCACAAGAGCGCGCTGCAGGAGCACATGTACGTGCACACGGGAAAGCCCCGCCTCCACCCGCGCTACGGCCGCTGCACAGGCCCCGCCCACCCAGACACAGGCCACGCCCACGAACACCCCGCCCACATGGACTCAGGGGGAGGAGCTTCCAACGGCAGCTCGTATTCACTGGACTCAGAGGCTTCGCAGGAGAGCGCCGGGTTAAACCAGGACTGAACCTGGACTAAACCTGGTCTAGACCAGGTTTAGACCTGGACTAAACCACTAGGACTGAACCACCAGGACTATACCGAGACTAAACCAGGACTAGACCAACGGCAGCTCGTATTCACTGGACTCAGAGGCTTCGCAGGAGAGCGCCGGACTGAACCAGGACTAAACCTGGTCTAGAACTGGACTAAACCTGAACTGAACCAGGACGAGACCTGTCTAAACCTGGACTGAACCAGGACTGAACCAGGACTAAACCAGGACTAGACCAGGACTAGACCAACGGCAGCTCGTAATCACTGGACTCAGAGGCTTCGCAAGAGAGCGCCGGATTAAACCAGGACTAGACCTGGACTAAACCTGGTCTGAACTGGATCTAGACCTGGTCTAGACCTGGACTAAATCACTAGGACTGAACCAGGACTAAACCTGGACTAAACCTGGTCTAAACCTGGTCTAAACTAGGACTAAACCAGGTGTAAACCAGGTTTAAACCACTAGGACTACAGCAGGACTATACTTGGTCTAAACCAGGTCTAAACCTGGACTGAAGCAGGTCTAGACCAGGACTAAACCTGGGCTGTTTCCCAAAGCCTAGGTACCTTGCCTTGCATTGCCTCCAAAGTCAGTTCCTTCATAGTCAGTTCCTTCCAATCCAAGGCAAGTGGCTTTACTCAACCCAAAGTGACGACTAATGGAACAAACTTCAGAGGAACAAGACACAGCTGCATCAAGTGAACTTAATGAAGCCCCAGAACACACATGAGGGAGGGGCCAGAACACACATGAGGGAGGGGCCAGAACACACACGAGGGAGGGGCCAGAACACACATGAGGAGGGGCCAGAACACACATGAGGAGGGGCCAGAACACACATGAGGGAGGGCCAGAACACACACGAGGGAGGGGCCAGAACACACATGAGGAGGGGCCAGAACACACATGAGGGAGGGGCCAGAACACACATGAGGGAGGGGCCAGAACACACACGAGGGAGGGGCCAGAACACACATGAGGGAGGGGCCAGAACACACACGAGGGAGGGCCAGAACACACATGAGGAGGGGCCAGAACACACATGAGGGAGGGGCCAGAACACACAAGAGGGAGGGGCCAGAACACACATGAGGGAGGGGCCAGAACACACACGAGGGAGGGGCCAGAACACACATGAGGGAGGGGCCAGAACACACAAGAGGGAGGGGCCAGAACACACATGAGGGAGGGCCAGAACACACATGAGGGAGGGGCCAGAACACACATGAGGGAGGGGCCAGAACACACACGAGGGAGGGGCTCATGTGAGGAAGACTTAAATAAAATAATATTGATTTAAAAAAAATGTTTTACTAGAGAAGTATTTTCTTAAAGTATAATTTGTCTGTTTTGCATATTAAGTACTTTAAAAACTTTTTTTTATGTTTTCCTCTCAAATGTTCATGGTGCATTCTGGGTAAATTCCCCAGAGCAAGGCACCGAAGGATCCACTTGTGTATCCTTGGTAAATTAGCCACATGCTAACCAAACCAAGGACACTGCCTGTGGAGGACATGAACATTGGAACATGACTTGGATGATGTCAGAGCCTTGCCACGCCCACATCAGACCAAGGCCAGGTACCAGGCTTTGGGAAACAGCCCTGGACTGAAGCAGACTTCCTGTGACACACTGGAGCAGACAGAAGGGGGCGCTGTTTCTTTGTTAATGTACTGTGTGTGTTCTGTTGTTTGGCCTGTGGGGGCGCTGTTCTACATGTGTAATTACAAACATCAGTCCACTTCACCTGTTTGTGTCGGAACTTCAGAAGAATAAACTTTATTTAATCTTATTCTTCTCAAACACAGACAAAGTCAGAACGAGCCTGATCAATAAGACACATGGTCATGATCAATAATGAGTCTAATCAATCAGACTCATGGTCATAATCAATCATTCAATCAGAGTGTTACGCTGAGCTCACACTGCCTCTGATCCAGGTCCAGATCCAGGTCCAGTCCTGGACCTGGATCTGGACTGAAGGCAGTGTGATCCCAGCGTACAGAATCCACTTGTGTCGCCACCGGCTGAGCATTAACCCCAACTCTTTGATTCTCTGCTGTGATTGGTTAAGCACAAACTAAGGTCGGCCACACAGCCAATCAGCGTTTTCATTTCATTAAACATCTTCAGCGGGGGAAGCTCCAGACGGATAGTGTGGAAGAACTCAGAGTTTATCTCCGATTCATCTGGAGAGAAACAGGTTAGAAGCACACGACGGCCATCTTCTCTTTTACAACCAGTGACATCATCAGTGACATCATCAGTGACATCATCAGTGACGCCAGCGTCTGATTGGTCGGTTGCTCAGATGTTTGTTGATAAATGTGATGTTTTTCAATCGTTTGTTTGTCTGTGAAGATTTTAAATAAAAGTCTTTTTCTACACAAACTCTGCAGACTCAGTCACTGTGAAGTAAAGTCTAAGGTCAAGTCTAAAGCTACATCGACCCGTACGACCTGCTACGACCTGCTACGACCTGCTACGACCTGCTACGACCTGCTACGACCTGCTACGACCTGCTACGACCTGCTACGACCTGCTACGACCTGCTACGACCTGCTACGACCTGCTACGACCTCTCTGCCAACGATTTAGGACCGGACTAGGAGCGCACGCCTGGAACAGATTTCAGACGAAGCCTACACAGAATATACAGAGCTATTTGTAACCCAGGTGAAAATCTTGCCTCAAAAGTCGTTTCTCCCTCTCTTTCTATTAAATATAATGTGAACTTTACTATTACGTCATCACGTTGTTGACGCAGTCATGTGACTGTGCGCCGCCAATCACAGTCTATATAAACCGGAAGTTAAATGAGCTGCCAGAGCGAGGGGATGATGTTCAGGTGATATGCTACAGGAGCTGACTACCGGGCCCAGACCACTAACCAAACGAGCGCGAGTCCACTAGAAACTACGAAATTGACCAGATCGGATGGCGAGCTAAGGATCTGAGCCTAAGTGAACCCAAGACAACACGCCTGCACCAGTTCTCTACTCAAGCCCAGGACTACTGACTCAGGAACCTCTCCTGCTCTGGTTGGGCCATAGGAGGCTCCTGTAGCCGCCCTTGAACTTTTTTTGAACTCTCTTTTTGTCCCGATTGATCGTGTTCGTGACCACTGCTCGTGGCCACTCAGAAACTGAACTATTCCGCTCTCGCACTTACTCACACCATCGAACGCCCTTTGATCTTAAAGAACAGTTAAGGTCTTTTGACGATCGGGACAGTGGAACTTTAGCGCTAACGCACTTTTCATATGAACCATGGAATTTGCACAGCGAGATAATTGAATGTACATTTATCTGAACTTGGATTGTAAATATTTATGGCCATTAACTTCATTTGTTTTTGTCAATGTTTACTGTTTGTCTGTCAACTCAATATATATATAATTAGCAAACTTAAATCTATTGTCTCAGTCTCTTCCTCCACTCCCAGAGCCGAACTCTAAATCTTCTGACCTAGCCTAATCAAATTCATCTATAACCTTAGTTATTAAGGCATTGTTACCTAGCTTTTACTAACACAGTACATTAGCTAGTGCAACATACATGCTACATATTCATGAGCATATTTTGTTTTGCTGGTGTGTAATTAGGTTATTGTTATTCCGATACGGTTTATGAAAGGTTTAATAACTAGAAACACCTTGATAAAGGCTTGAGTTGGACGCAGGGACATCGCGCAGCTCCAGTGTGATACACAATAGATGTAGGATTACCGCAAAGACACATTAAACAAGCTGTAGGACACACACAAGGATGTACGGCTTCATTTCCCCAAGAATGTGGTAAGTTGTTGGTGAGAGCTGAAAGTCTGCCGTAAGAAGACTGTAGGAAAACAGTTACACTCCACGAGCCACGTACGAACCCCAGATTACTACGACCTGTAAGATTCATACGAACATTTTATACGTACGAGTCATTGAGACCGGAGCTTAGATAAACTCAAACTCTATGTTGGATCTGAAGTTAAAGGGTCTTTTCTGCACATTTATTCCTCAAAGGTTTGTATCCAGACTAAACTGAGCTGTGAAGGTTAAATCTATCACTTAATGACATCACACAGTGGAACAGAGCATCTGGAGCTTCACACAAACTTTAAACACTTTAAACTCAGAAAATCTGTTTTATTCCAGTTTCTTCACATTTAGATTTGATCTTCAACGGCTTTAAAGCTCTAATGTCTGGTCTGAGGTCTTTGGTCCCAGGTCTGAGGTCTGGTCTTTGGTCTAAAGTCTGGGTCTGAGGTCTGGTCTTTGGTTCTCAGGTCTGGTCTGAGGTCAGGTCTGTGGTCTTTGGTCTCTTCTCCTGGTTCTGGCTCAGTCTTGTCGTATGTGTCCCTTAGGTTCGACCCACGTATGGGAGTCTTTTTTGGGAGGTTTCACGGTGCGCAGTAGGCTGCTCTAGATTACAGGTTAGGTCCGCTTTGTGTTTTTGGTTCCTGGAGTAAACCTCTGGCGCGGATCACCGTCGATAATTGTTGCTGGTCGCATAAGACTACCCACATATTATATATATTCGGTGGACCTGTGTTGATACTGAGAACTACGGTTGTTGGCAATGGTCTGGAGCTCTCGATAGGCTGGACCAGGTTCCTGGACCCGGTCTGGACGCCAGGTCTGGACCAGGTTGGACCCGGTCTGAGACCCGTGGTAATGGACCAGGTTAAGACTCTTGGACCAGTAGATTCTGACGACCAGCGTGTCTGTGACTGCGTGGCCCGTCGTGGGACCGCGGTCTGGACCAGGTCTGGGCACGCAGTGTCTAAGAAACCTAGGGTTCTGGAACCCCGTTGGTATCTTCAGGCTCTGGAAACCCGGTTGGACCCAGGTCAGGACAGGTCTGGTTTTCTCAAACAATATCCACTCGGCTACTGGAGACCACAGGTCTGTGCACACGGTCCTGGACCCAGGTGCAGAGTGGGAACCGAGGCTGGGCACAGCGTCTGACCGAGGTCTAGGTACCTTCATGGACTGGCTACGGTCGAGTGCATTAACATGGCACCGTCTACTAGGCCCACCCGCTCCAGGAAGAGCGATGTGTGCAGGGATCCTGCTCTCTGGCTTAGGCCGAGTCGTAGTGAGACGTCTCCAACGACTCCCGCCCACTGGGCCTGGTACGCGGTCCTGGTATTCAGAGGACCTAGGTTAGTAACCAGGTCCTTAGATCGTACTTAGTACGTGTGTCGACGCTCGAGCAAAGAGACAGACTAATAGACAACACTGCAGACACTTAGTACGCCAGAAGCTTGATGAACCGGAACGGGTCTGAAACAAGACCAGACTTAGACTAGCTGGTAACGCAGACTTAGACTGTGTCCGCAAATCTGCAACAAGACCAAGAACTTAGACCTGGACCGGGCTGGAAACAGAAGCCAGACTGTAAGAGAACCAAGAACTTGGTTTCCTGCGACCGGGATTGTGGGAAAGAAACCAGTATCAGCTATCGATGGACCTGGATTAGAATCTGAAAGTACACGCAGAGACTCATCGAAGTGATAGTGATACAACACACAAGGACTGGTCGTAGGATGGGCGCTCGCAGTCTGTGCTTTGAGATTCCAAAATGGCTTCTCTCACCAGAAAGTACTAAGCTCCAATAAATGATGAAAACTTATCTATGATATGAATGTTTTTTATCACAATAAACATGTTACACACATTGTACATTTGAGAAAGATCGAGACTTCATAAATATCTAAGTAAAATCTATTTTGATACATTACCTACATGGGTTTATATTTGGCAGTCACACTAAAAAGTGTCTCATCATGCAACACAGGTGTACTTCAGAGCATGTATACTCGTTGAGTGAATCAGCGTTTGTCCAGTATTCCCAATTATACGCAGGACTATATATCGATGCACTTCTCTATGTTTCATCTTTCTGTACAAACTCTATTGGGATACTTCACTAGTGGCATTTAATGATAAGTAGGCTTGTTCTTGTGTACATTGTCGCCAGGTATACTGAGGTGTTTAGAATGTATATCTCTGTAACTTCTGTGTTTTTAGTCTGTAAATGATATACGTGTAGACGTTCTTAGTGTGCGCCGTGATATCTCCTCATTTAAATTATTTAGTTTTGCTGTGAATTGCAATATAGTGGTTACAAAGTTGTACAGCTTTTTAGCTACCTAACATCGAAACTGACATGTCATTTGGTGATGATGTTTTTTCATTAATGAGTCATAAGTGGGACATAGAGCTACAATGACAGAAAGGGGTTAAAGCCTGGTTCACAAATCATGGTGATCTGAAACCTGGTCTAACGAATTGGTCCTTATTTACTCGTGGTCTATGTCCACTAGTTTTCTAACGTAACCCTGTGTCTAGGGCAAAGCAATAAAACTCCTGGTCTAACAACGCGGTATGTAAACTCTGGTCTAAGACTGTAAAAATCCCAGGTCTAAATCCAGGTCTAGACATTGGTCTTGGTACCAGGTCTAAACTTGGTCTAAACCAGGTGTAGTCCAGGTCTAAACCAGGTCTAGAACCAGGTCTTGTACCAGGTGTAAACCAGGTCTAAACCAGGTCTAAACCAGGTCTAGACCAGGTCTGTACCGGATGTAGTAATCACACGATCACCGACGGCTCCTTCTTTGATCCATTCTCCTCGAATATCTCAGGTTTTCCCATCCCAACCACCAAGATGTCTGCCCCGCCCACCTGAAACACACAACACACTTGAACTGTCCTGAAACACACAGAGTCTGATACCACAGGTCCGAAGAGTGAAAATCTGAAACACACAGGCCTGAAGAGTCCTAGGAGTCCTGAAACCACAGAGTCTGAACACAGAGTCCTGAAAACTGTCCTGAAACACACAGAGTCCTGAAAGCCTGGTCCTGAAACCACAGAGAGGTGTCCTGAAAGAGTCCTGAAACACAGGGAAGGTCCTGAAAGAATCCTGAAAGAGTCCTGAAAGAGTCCTGAAACACAGAAGGTCCTGAGAAGAGTCCTGTAAACTCCAGTGACAGGTGTAAAGCAGGGTTGCCAGATTTTGAGAGAGCAACAAGCGACCTAGCCTTTGAAAAAAGTCCAAAACAAGCGACTTCAGACCCTCAATAAAAAAGTCATTAAAATATGAAATAATTAAACATAATGTGTCTAAGCAGAACAAAGGTTGATGGTTTTGCATATTTTAAATAGTATTTGATCTTTAATAAAGCATTTAAAACGAGAAAATCTGCCCAAAGTCTATATTTGTGTCATTAGTGAGACATTTTCTTAAATTAAATTTAGAAAAACTGATAAAAATGCTCTTGTTTATAACGTCAAAGTGCCTCTCAGGAGCAAGAACAAAAAAACACAACAAGTGACTTTCCAAAAAAAACAAGCCCAAAGTCGCTATAAACAAGCAGACTTAGAAACTCAGGAGTAGAGCACCTGTCTGGGCAGGTCCCTGGTCCTGGAGTGACAGGTGTAGTGACAGGTGACAGGTGTAGTGACAGGTGACAGGTGTAGTGACAGGTGACAGGTGTAGTGGGAGGTGAGAGGTGACAGGTGTAGTGACAGGTGTAACTCACCTGTCGGGGCAGGTCCCTGGTCCTTGAGTGGCAGGTGTAGTGACAGGTGTAATGACAGGTGTAATGACAGGTGTAACTCACCTGTCGGGGCAGGTCTCTGGTCCTGGAGTGACAGACGGTCACAGTGGCAGTAGTATGAGTAGTAGTAGTAGTAGTAGTAGTATGAGTAGTTGTAGTAGTAGTAGTAGTGGAGTTCTCGGTCGAGTGCTGAAAGAATGCGCAGCAGAGCTGACCGACATCTTCACTTTAATCTTTAACACATCACTGTCCACATCATGGGTCCCAGCCTGCTTCAAGGCAGCCAACATTGTCCCATTCCCAAACAGTCAAATGTCACATGTCTAAATGACTACAGACCTGTGGCACTCACTTCCATCCCGCCAAGTGCCTAGAGAGGCTGGTCATCAAACACATTAAAGCTGCAATACCACCATCATTTGACACATACCATTTGCATATAAGGAGAACAGGTCAACAGAGGACGCTGTCGCCATCGTGCTCCACACGCTGTTGAAGCACCTGGAGGGTAAGAACACTACGCACGACTCCTCTTTGTCGATTACAGCTCGGCTTTCAACACTATCCGACCATTCAAACTTCGAGCCAAGCTACATCTTCTTGGACTAAACACGCTCTGTGCAATTGGATTGCGGATTTCCTTACAAACCGCACACAAAGTGTCAGAGTGGGCAAGCACACATCCTCCACCATTGCCATCAACACGGGGCGCCCCAAGGGTGTGTGCTGAGCCCCCTCCTCTATACTCTGTTCACACACGACTGTTTTGCTTCATCCTCGTCCAATCTCATTGTCAAATTTGCGGACAACACCACAGTGCTCGGACTAATTACCAACAACAATGAAGTGGACTACAGGAGTGAGGTGCAACATCTGCTGTCGTGGTGCCACAACAATAACTTGGTCCTGAACACTAAGAAGACCAAGGAGATTATTGTGGACTTCCGCAAGAATAAACAACTAAATCATCAGCCTCTTTCTATCGGCGCTGAAGTGGTAGAGAGGGTGAGTAGCTTTAAATTCTTAGGGGTGACTGTCACAGAGGACCTGTCCTGGGTCTTCACACTGCCTCAGCTGCGAGCAAGGCCAACAACGCCTCTACTACCTGAGGAAACTGAAAAGTGCTAACATCTCCAGACCTATGATGATGAACTTCTACAATTGTGCCATCAGTAGTGTTCTTACATATGGATTCTTAGTGTGGTATTCCAACTGCACAAGGCTGACCAGCAGGCACTCCAACGGGTAGTGAAAACAGCGGGGCAAAATTATTGGGACCACTCTCCCTGAGATAAGCGCCGTCTTTGCCGCTCGCTGTTTAAAGAGAGCGCGCAACATCTTGCAGGATCAGCATCATCCAGCTCACCATCTTTTTTGCCTCCTGCCCTCAGGGAGGAGATACAGATCCATTCAGGCTAGAACAACCAGACTGACCAACAGCCTTTATCCCCAGGCTGTGAGGCTGCTGAACAGTGTCCCCCTTTCCTCTCCGCTCCCCTCCCATGGACAATAACCACATCCATCTCTGCAATAACTATGAACTGGACTTTGCATTGCTGCATTAAAACATCAAACTACACATCTGACTGTATGCCCTGCTCTCTGCTCACCTGTTCTCTGTCTCTGTGCTGTTAAAGCTGTGATGTGTTATTATTGTGCCAATGTTTACATAGTGGTTACTTGTTTACATAGTGGTTATTTATTGGGTTCAATGGGGTCTTTGCACTTTAACTAGTGTGTGTGTGTATGCTCTAAACAAATTTCGTTGTTTTTCTGACAATGACAATAAATCTTGAATTGAATTGAGTATGAGTAGTAGTAGTAGTATGAGTAGTTGTAGTAGTATGAGTAGTTGTAGTAGTAGTAGTAGTATGAGTAGCAGTAGTAGTAGTATGAGTAGTAGTAGTAGTATGAGTAGTTGTAGTAGTAGTAGTAGTATGAGTAGCAGTAGTAGTAGTATGAGTAGTAGTAGTAGTAGTAGTAGTATGAGTAGTAGTAGTAGTAGTAGTAGTAGTAGTAGTAGTAGTAGTAGTATGAGTAGTTGTAGTAGTAGTAGTATGAGTAGTTGTAGTAGTAGTAGTAGTAGTAGTATGAGTAGTTGTAGTAGTAGTAGTAGTATGAGTAGTAGTAGTATGAGTAGTAGTAGTAGTATGAGTAGTTGTAGTAGTAGTAGTAGTATGAGTAGCAGTAGTAGTAGTATGAGTAGTAGTAGTAGTAGTAGTAGTATGAGTAGTAGTAGTAGTAGTAGTAGTAGTATAGTATGAGTAGTAGTAGTAGTATGAGTAGTAGTAAGTATAGTAGTAGTAGTAGTAGTATAGTAGTAGTATGAGTAGTAGTAGTATGAGTAGTATGGAGTAGTAGTAGTATATGAGTAGTAGTAGTAGTAGTAGTAGTATGAGTAGTAGTAGTATGAGTAGTAGTAGTATGAGTAGTAGTAGTAGTATGAGTAGTAGTAGTATGAGTAGTAGTAGTATGAGTAGTAGTAGTAGTATGAGTAGTTGTAGTAGTAGTAGTATGAGTAGTAGTAGTAGTATGAGTAGTAGTAGTATGAGTAGTAGTAGTATGAGTAGTAGTAGTAGTATGTAGTAGTAGTAGTAGTAGTAGTATGAGTAGTAGTAGTATGAGTAGTAGTAGTAGCAGTAGTAGTAGTAGCAGTAGTAGTAGTAGCAGTAGTAGTAGTAGCAGTAGTAGTAGTAGCAGTAGTAGTAGTAGCAGTAGTAGAGCAGTAGTAGTAGTAGTAGTAATGACAGTGACAAGTGCAGTGACAGGTGTAATGACAGGTGTAACTCACCTGTCGGGGCAGGTCCGTGGTCCTGGAGTGACAGACGGTCACAGTGGCAGTAGTATGAGTAGTAGTAGTAGTAGTATGACAGTGACAGGTGTAGTGACAGGTGTAATGACAGGTGTAGTGGGAGGTGAGAGGTGACAGGTGTAATGACAGGTGTAACTCACCTGTCGGGGCAGGTCCCTGGTCCTGGAGTGACAGACGGTCACAGTGGCGTTGTTCCACAGCAGCAGGTCGTGCATCGGAGCTCCAACGATTTTACTGCGACCAATCACAACGGCCTGTTTCCCCTCCACGGACACGCCTACAGGAAGTGAGAGGTTAGGACACGCCTACAGGAAGTACAGAGTTAGGACACGCCTACAGGAAGTGAGAGGTTAAGACACGCCTACAGGAAGTGACAGGTTAAGACACGCCTACAGGAAGTGACAGGTTAAGACACGCCTACAGGAAGTGACAGTTAAGACACGCCTACAGGAAGTGAGAGGGTTAGGACACGCCTACAGGAAGTGACAGGTTAAGACACGCCTACAGGAAGTGAGAGAGTCTAAAGTAATACCTGTAGTCTAAAGTGTGACAGGTGTATGACAGGTGTATGACAGGTGTATGACAGGTGTATGACAGGTGTGACAGGTGTACGACAGGTGTTCGGCAGGTGCAGTACCTGTCTGTCTGATCAGCTCCAAACAGCCCTGAGGCGTACACGGCAGAAAACAGTGTCTGAGCTCTCCACGAGAAAGTCTGCCAGCGTTTACACACGAGAGACTGGAACAGAGAGAGAGACCGGGTCAGGACCAGGACTAGGACCAAGACCAGGACCAAGACCAGAACAAGGACTAAGACCAGGACCAGAGAGAGACAGAGAAAGAGAGAGCAGGACAACAACCAGGACTAAAACACGAGAAAGTCTGCCAGCGTTTACACATGAGAGACTGGAACAGAGAGAGAGACCGGGTTCAGAACCAGGACTAGGACCAGGACTAGGACCAGGACTAGGACCAGGACCAAGACCAGGACCAGAGAAAGAGAGAAAGAGAGAGAGAGAACAGGACAAGAACCAGGACTAAAACACGAGAAAGTCTGCCAGCGTTTACACACGAGAGACTGGAACAGAGAGAAGAACTGGGTCAGAACCAAGACCTGGGCCAGGACTAGGACCAGGTCTTGTACTAGACTAGGACTAGAGACTGACCCGTCCACGTCCTTGAGCGGAGACACTGCGTTGGTGATCAGGTCCTGGTCCAGAGGTTGGTCTGAGTCCAGAGGCAGTTGGACGATCAGACGTGGACTTCAGGATCTTGGTTCAGATCCAGGACGGTTCTGAGGACCTGAGGAGACCAGGGGGGGGGGGTGACAGGTGCAGACAGGTGCAGACAGGTGTATGACAGGTGTATGACAGGTGTGTGACAGGTGTAGACAGGTGTAGACAGGTGCAGAAGTGCAGTACTCACCTCGTCCTGGGTGGTGGCGCTGGGGGAGTCGGATGTGTTTGGCATTGATCCCAATCTGAACAAATACAGACCTGATCAAAATCTTCAGACCGGTTGATAAAAGTCTAGAATTTACTTTTACACATTTGGATCCTACTGAGGTTTAACCAGAGCTACATTATGTAAAAACAAGAAGGGAAGTGTGACAAAAGGCTCTTTGAAAAAGTTATTCATTTAAAACAACAATTCTCAGTAGGATCAGTAATGTTCTTGTTAATCACTTCAAACATTCATCTGGGCAGCTGGATGTGAGTGTTTATAAAAAGTGATTGGGAACGTTGCTCCAAGTGATGAAGATGGTTCACAAAGAGCTTCAACTGTCAGGAACTGATGACCATTTTTATAAACTTCCCTTGTCATCCATCCCCAAATGTTCTCTATGGGATTTAAATCAGGAGAACATGCAGGATGGTCCAAAAATGCTCCACCTGAAGCTCCAGCGTTTGACCTGCTCCACCTGAAGCTCCAGCGTTTGACCTGCTCCACCTGAAGCTCCAGCGTTTGACCTGCTCCACCTGAAGCTCCAGCGTTTGACCTGCACCACCTGAAGCTCCAGCGTTTGACCTGCTCCACCTGAAGCTCCAGCGTTTGACCTGCTCCACCTGAAGCCTCCAGCGTTTGACCTGCTCCACCTGAAGCTCCCTCCACTGTGCCGGTAGAAAACATCTCAGGTGGATCTTGTCATGTCAGTAACGTTGGAAGTCATTTGGACCGTCAAGGTTCATTTTTTTTCTCATCAGAGAATAAAACTTGTTCCTCCTTTCAGTGTCTCATGTTTTGCTGCTCCTGGAAAAGTCTAAACGAGCTGTTTTGTGGCGTTGAAGGAGACGAGGTCTTTTAAAGTGTTTTTTGTTTTTGAAACCCTTTTCCTACAGATCCGTCTGATGTTTATTGTGCTGCAGTTGGCTCCAGTGAGGGCCATAATGTGGGTCAAGGACAAACACCATTAGGATCCTCCGGCTCAGCGCAGGAGTCATTTTTTGGGGTCTACACTTGACTTTGTTGTTCCATAATGCTCAGGGAGAACATTTAGAATGAGTGTCTGACTGTGTCCAGCCTCAGCAGCAGTGAGTCGCTGTGAGAGGCTTTACTTATGCAGCTCGATGATCCGGCCACGTTCAACAAGCTTTAACCATCAGGAGGACAGAACTGTCTGAAAGCCTGACAGAAAAGGAGAATTCTGAGCAGATTTTGGCTTTTTATAGCCTTTGGTCTTAAGATTTGGATCAGCTGAAAAACAGACTTTTTCAGTTTATTGTTATTATTTTTTTATTTGATATGTTCTAAATGTTTTTGTCACACTCCCCCTTCTTATTTTTGTATAATCTAACTCTACTTAAAACCTCATTAGGATCCAAATGTGCAAAATGTGAATTTTAGCAAATTTCAACTGGTCTTAAGTTTTTGATCAGGAATGTGTAAAGTTAAAGTGGATTTACTCAGAGAGAGAGAGAGAGAGAGAGAGGGGGTGATGGGAGGAGGGTGATACAGATAGAGGTGTGTATATGTGTATATGTGTATATGTGTAGTAGTTATTCTGACCTGAGCTGCAGCCTTGAGTTTGGAGCTGATGTACAGATTGGAGTCGTCTCTGTTTCCGACCTGAAACACAAACACATTTCACTCTTGTTCCTGATCTCCTGTTACAGTCTTTTACTCCTCCTTTTGTACGACTGTTAAATGAAAGTAAAATGTTTCTTTTTTCATCTGTTTGTCCACTTGTGTTTGATTCTTTGTCCAGACTTATAAAAAGGTGAAAATGTGACTCTAAAGTGGATTTGTTTGGAGCTTTTATTCCAGCCTTCGACATGTTCAGACTCTTGGATGATGATCCGGGTCCAGACCTGGTCCAGACCTGGTCCAGACCTGGTCCAGACCAGTTCTGAGGAGAGAAGTGCAGCTGCTTTTAAAACCAAACAGAAGATAAGAGTCAGAGGTCAGAGGTCAGAGTCCAGCGGCTTTAGACTTTCACACTCATCACCTAACCCTACCACAAACTCTGCTGTTGTGTTTAATGTTGTTGTGTCTGTTGTTGTGTTTAATGTTGTTGTGTCTTTGAGCCAAACACCTGCAGAACGACGAGTCCAGGTCTGAATCCAGAGACGAGATTCTGCATCTGCTCCACCTGCTGCACCAACCTCTGCTTCACCTGCCTGAGACAGGGACAGAGACAGGGACAGGAGAGACAGGAGGGACAGAGACATGAACAAAGACGAGACAGGGACAGAGACAGAGACAGGGAGAGACAGGAGGGACAGAGACATGAGGAGACAGAGACAGGGACAAAGACGGGAGAGACAGACAGAGACAGGGACATCAGAGACAGAGACAGGAGAGAGAGAGACAGGGACAGAGACATGAGACAAGACGGGAGAGACAGGGACAGAGACAGAGACAGAGACAGGAGAGAGAGAGACAGGGACAGACAGGGACATGAGGGACAAACAGGGACAGAGACAAGGACAGAGAGGGTCAAATAGGGACAGAGATAAAGAGGGACAAAGACAGACAGGAGAGAGAGACAGAGTTAGTCTAATGTGGTGTTTCCAGTGTCCACTCGGTGTTTGTACAGCTCTTTTCACAGACAGTCACAAAGCGTTTCACAAACAGATGAACCCCCCCCCCACCTAAACACCTGGCGCCTCAACCTCCGACCACCAACAAGTGTTCTCTAACCTGCATGTCATTGGAGGAAACCACCCAGACACGGGGAGAACATACAAACTCCACACACCAGAGACCTCCTGCTGTGAGGCCAGAGCGCTAACCACTCTGCCACCGTGGAACCAGTCGTTACATTTCTGTCCCAGTTTGGCCTGGTTCTCTGGTTCTTAAAGTGGGTTAGGGTGATGGCTAAGGTTAGGAAAAAGGTTTGGGTAAAGGTATAAAATATAACAGTCGTTACCATGGCAACCAGCTCTGGACCTGACTATCAGCACTAACCTTGTTAAAGTAAAAGAGTTCATGTTCTGTGATGACGTCATAGTGTCGGGTGTGGGCGGGGCTTACTCACGAGGCCGTCTTGTTGCCGCTGACGACGGTTGCTATGAGGCGTCGGTCTCCATGGCGACAGGAGGAGGCGGAGCCGAGTCGCAGCGACAAACGAGAAACAAAACCTGGAAACATCTGAAGAAAATGAACATTGTTTAGTCTCGATCCAGTGAGAATGAGACATGTCCACAGGGAGAGTAAGACCAGGAGACAGAGGGACAGATGCTCCAGTCTCCTCAGCTCCACGTGGAGGAGCAGCGACTCTACACTGAGCTCCTCCAGTGTGACTGAGCTCCTCATCCTGTCTCGCTCAGACACTCTGCAGAGGAAACTATCCCTCGGTGTGTCTGTGATCTGGTCCTTGTGTGTTTTTCTGCCGTTGTTTACCTGATTCTCTCTGGTCACATGTCGCTCACAAACTCTCACTGGAGAATCTCATTATTGACTCTTACGCATTCTTGCCACTCAGCACTAAAACAATCACTCTATGACATCACAAGGTGGAACAAAGCTTTGATACAGGGTTAGTTTAACTTTTGTGAATGAAACGACAAACTGTCCACGAGCTTTTGAACATTTACAAACACATGTCCTCACCTCCTTTTGTCTCCTTATGTGTCTCCTCTTCTTCACCTCTTCTGCTCCTCACCTCTCCTTCACTCCTTCTCTCCTTCTTCTCTCTCTTTCTCTTCTGCCTCGTGTCTCTCTCTCGTTCGGTGCCACGCTCAAAATAAACTTTAAACACAGAAACTCTTTCAGTTTGGTTAAGTTCCTCCCCTGATCCTCCCCCAGGACTCCCACTGGACCAACTTTAGACCAGCCTCAGACCAGCCTCCTGGTCCTGCTTTAGTCCTGCTTTAGTCCTGTTTTAGTCCTGCTTTAGTCCTGCTTTAGTCCTGTTTTAGTCCTGCTTTAGTCCTGTTTTAGTCCTGTTTTAGTCCTGCTTAGTCCTGCTTTAGTCTGTTTTAGTCCTGCTTTAGTCCTGTTTAGTCCTGTTTTAGTCCTGTTTAGTCCTGCTTTAGTCCTGTTTTAGTCCTGTTTTAGTCCTGTTTTAGTCCTGTTTTAGTCCTGCTTTAGTCCTGTTTTAGTCCTGTTTTAGTCCTGTTTTAGTCCTGCTTTAGTCCTGTTTTAGTCCTGTTTTAGTCCTGTTTTAGTCCAGGTTTAGTCCTGCTTTAGTCCTGCTTTAGTCCAGGTTTAGTCCTGTTTTAGTCCAGGTTTAGTCCTGTTTTAGTCCTGTTTTAGTCCTGCTTTAGTCCTGTTTTAGTCCTGTTTTAGTCCTGTTAGTCCTGTTTTAGTCCTGCTTTAGTCCTGCTTTAGTCTTGCTTAGTCCTGTTTTAGTCCTGTTTTAGTCCAGGTTTAGTCCTGCTTTAGTCCTGCTTTAGTCCTGTTTTAGTCCTGTTTTAGTCCTGCTTTAGTCCTGCTTTAGTCCTGTTTTAGTCCTGTTTTAGTCCAGTTTTAGTCCTGTTTTAGTCCAGGTTTAGTCCTGCTTTAGTCCTGTTTTAGTCCAGGTTTAGTCCTGCTTTAGTCCTGCTTTAGTCCAGGTTTAGTCCTGTTTTAGTCCAGGTTTAGTCCTGCTTTAGTCCTGCTTTAGTCCAGGATTAGTCCTGTTTTAGTCCAGGTTTAGTCCTGCTTTAGTCCTGCTTTAGTCCAGGTTTAGTCCTGTTTTAGTCCAGGTTTTAGTCCTGTTTTAGTCCTGGTTTAGTCCTGCTTTAGTCCAGGTTTAGTCCTGTTTTAGTCCAGGTTTAGTCCTGCTTTAGTCCTGCTTTAGTCAGTTTAGTCTGTTTAGTCCAGGTTTAGTCCTGCTTTGGTCCTGCTTTAGTCCAGGTTTAGTCCTGTTTTAGTCCAGGTTTAGTCCTGCTTTAGACCTGGCACAGTTCAGGTTTAGTCCTGTTATTTATCTTGGACCCAGTTTGTTCCAGTGTTGGTCCAGTTTGAGTCCAGACTCAGACCGGACTCTGGACTCTGAGGCTCCGCCCTGTGTCTGGGCTGTGGTGGTACGAGGGCGCACTCTGGTGGTGGAAACAGGACACTGCGTTTTATTCACTCGTGTTTCCAAATGAAGAAGAATTATTTAATTATTTCTATTATAACATTTTGAAACTCTTTTGTGTTTTTAAGAATGAGGTTTATTCAGTCTCTTTATGTTTCAAAACCGAGAGACCGGGTCAGAACCAGGACTAGGACTAAAGCTGGACTAAAGCAGGACTAAACCAGGTCTACAGCATGCAGGTTTGGGGACGCTTGGTGTTGGTCGGAGGTGGGTGGAGGTGGAGGTGGAAGAGGTGGTGGAGGTGGAGGTGGAGGAGGTGGAGGTGGAGGTGGTGGAGGTGGAGGTGGTGGAGGTGGAGGTGGTTGTACATGTTTTATTTCAGACTCTGGAGGTTTTCTGGTTGGGTCGGTTGCTGGGGCTGGTTCCTGGTGGTTGTGGTTGGAGCCTAGAGGTGGAGGTGGAGATGGAGGTGGTTGTACATGTTTTATTTCAGACTCTGGAGGTTTTCTGTGGAAGAACTTAAACAAATACATACTGTTTAATCAAACACACTGAGCTCAGCAGACGAGCCTGAACATGAGTGAACCTAGTGGACACACGGAGGTACTGCAGTCCTCAGAAGACACACAGCAGCGCCCCCACATGGTCACACTGGGTATTACAGTCCTCAGAAGACACACAGCAGCGCCTCCTCATGGTCACACTGGGTATTACAGGAGGTTTATGTTTTAAATAATAATAATGATCATTTTAAACAAACTTTCATAGAGTTAGAGTTAACAGCACTCATTCAGTAGATCAAGACCCTAACCCTTTATGTTCTGTCTCTGGTGTGTGTGTAAGAGCGCCCCCTGCTGTGGTGTGTGTGTGTGGTGGAGATAAGGGTTAGGATCAGGTCCAGGATCAGGTCCAGGTCCAGGATCAGGTCCAGGTCCAGGTCCAGGATCAGGTGAAGCAGCAGTGATTAGTTTAAGAGGATTAAGTGGACGCCATTCTGCTGCTGTGTCTCTGCGTCCTCCTGACAACAGAGGACAAACGGGACTGAGAGTGGACTGAAACTGGAGTAAAACTGGTCTGAACCGGGACTAAAGCAGGTCTGAACCAGGACTAAAGCAGGTCTGAACCGGGACTAAAGCAGGTCTGAACCAGGCCTCTGTCTGTGCAGGACTCATGAGGATCTAAACTGGTCTTGGACTGGTTCTGGAGGATCAGACTCAGGTCAGTTTGTTAATAGTTAGTTCTTTGTTTGTTTATCTAATCTTGAGTGAGAACAAGCTCTGCGCAGAAGAAAAGCCTGAATGGTCTTTGGTAAATGTGGTGAAGCTGCTGTTTGAGACGTTTGGATTTGGCTCTGATCAGAAGTGAGACTTTCTCCAAACTAAAGACACAATCTAAACCTGAGTGAAGCTGAACTAACCCTGTTCAGACCTTTTCTCTGTCAAAGCTGAAGGTCACTGAGGGAGAAGCTTTATAGAAGTAAAATGACTCAAACAAATGTGGGCGGAGCCAAAACTAAATCATATTAAATGTTTTCTTTGTAAGTTTCCAGTTAACCTGAGTGTGTTTGGTCCAGAGGCTGATCTGACTCTAAATAAAAGACTTGAACATTTCAGGAGCTTCAGTTTGTTTTCATCAGAGACTCAACAAAAGAGAATTTATCAAGTAAAAGTGGGACGACCCTTCGACGGGACGCTGCACTGAGACGAGGTTTTAAAGAAGAGAAATCATAACTTTATCTGTAGCAGAGTTTTATCAGAGTCGTCTTCTTCTCATCGTCGTGTTTGTCTCGTTTCAGGCGCCATGTTGGATCCCGGCGGCTGCAGTGCATGATGGGAAACCAGCAGCATGTCTGAGTCTGAGGCGGGTCTAGACTCTGGGACCAGTTTGGACCAGAACCAGAGCCAGGACCAGGGCTGTGGGTGGCCTGGTCCAGACCCGCTCGTCCTGACTCAGTCCTGACTCGAGTCCTGGTTTAGTCTCTGGTCTGGGTCTCGTTTGGTCTGGTCCCAGTCCTGATCCCGGTCTCTGGTCCGGATGGCCGTGGGTCGCCTGGTCCTGACCCGCTCGGACCGCCTCAGCCTGGCCCGGGTCCTGGTGGTGCTGAACTGGGTTTCCGTGGCGACGGGGGCGGTGCTGCTGTGTGTGGGCGTGTACCTGTGGGCGGAGCTGCGGCGGTGGGAGGAGCTGGTGTCGGAGGACGTGTTGTGGGCGGTCCCGGTGGTCCTGTTTGGGACCGGACTGAGCGTGTGCGTGCTGAACCTGACCGGGGCCAGGATCTGTCTGGACTGCTCGGATCAGAACCGGTTTTTACGCTGGAAACTGGTCCTGGCGCCGTACGTGGGCGTGTCCTTACTGCTCACCGCCGGGCTGCTATTGGCCGCCGCCCTCTGCCTCTGTCTGGGCCTGCGATTGGACAGCGCTGTGGAGGCGGGGCTTAGCTCTGCCATGAGGCGATACAAAGACTCAGACCTGAACCCGGGACTCAAAACCAGACTGGACCTGCTCCAGATCCACCTGAGCTGCTGCGGCAAAGACCAGTACCAGGACTGGTTCAGGGTCCAGTGGGTCCCAGACCGGTACCTGGACCGGACTAAGGCTGGAGTCCAAGAGTGAGTGAGACCTGGACTAAGACCTGGACCAAGACTTGAGACTAAGATTTAGGACTAAGACTAAGACTTAGACTAAGACTAAGACAAAGACCAGTACCAGGACTGGTTCAGGGTCCAGTGGGTCCCAGACCGGTACCTGGACCGGACTAAAGCTGGAGTCCGAGAGTGAGTAAGACCTGGACTAAGACCTGGACTAAGAGTAAGACCTGGACTAAGAGTAAGACCTGGACTAAGACCTGAGACTAAGACCTGGACCTAGACCTGAGACTAAGACTGCAGCAGCAGGAAGATTCTCCTGGAAGCTACTGATACGACTGCTCTCAGTAACGTTTTTCCTAAATGTAAGGCTGTTTTCCACACTGTATTTGGTGAAAACGTGACCATAAGAATAATGACTTCTGTAACTCCATCAAACCATGAGTCAGTCCTAATACGAGGAATCCCAGTGGAGTACGACATAGAAGCTATAAAAAGTGAAATCTTGATTGAATATCCCAGTGCAAAACAAGTAATCAGTCTCTCCAAGCCTGGTTCAATAAGAAGATATCAGAGTGTCAAGATAAACGTGGAAGAGACAAACGAGTTAAAGAGAATGATGTCCTATGGAGTTCATATCAGACTGAGTTTATTTAGAGCAGAGCCCTGGATAAATCCACCGCTCCAGTGCTTTAAATGTCAAAGATTTAACCACATAGCTACAACTTGTAAATCGCAGCACAGATGCATAAACTGTGGTGATAGTCATGCACCCTGACAAATAAAGGATATCTTATCTTATCTTATCTTAAAAACCCCACCAAATGTGCCAACTGCGGAGAAGGGCATAGAGCAAATTACAAAAGCTGCACCACCCGCCGTCCCTGATACTGGATAGGCAGTCCAGTCGATCTCTGTTAGATGCTAATTGCTATTACCCAATATAATACGGAAAGATAGTGGTCGTTGTGGGCTTATTGTGTATTACAAAAATAATCTCTCAATAAATGGGGAAGTCAGTTTGGACGAGTCAGCTTACGAAACTATCTGGTTCACGTTAAAATCGACTACGACCGATACCTAACAGCTCGGACTACGTCACATCCCACCGAGCGGCCAAACTAACTGATTATAAATATGACTTTAATACTGTTTTTAAGACTGTGTCAGAACAAACTTCTAAACTCACGTCATGTTTTCTGTTCCAGTCGGATCCGCTCTAACGTGGGCGGGGCTTACCTGTCAGACTCCGTCCCCTTCAGCTGCTGTGACCCCGCCTCCCCTTGGCCCTGCCCACAGACCGGCCTGACCGCTCGCCCCGCCCCTCACTTCCTGTCTGAGGTCCAATCGTCTCGCTCGCTGGGGCTTTGGGGGCGGGGCTGCAGAGAGGCGCTCGGACGACACTATTGGTCCATCCTCCAGCTCATCAGCTTCAGCTTCATGTCCGTGTGGGCCTTCGAGGTAAAACATGTCAAATATTATATACAAATATTATAACATATTATACGAATGAACCAGTTTAGTCTGTGTCTCAGTGTTAGTGTCATGGCCGTGTGGGCTTTTGAGGTAAAACACATTAAATATTATTTACAAATCAATACAAATATTATAACATATTATACAAATGAACCTGTTTAGTGTTTATCTCAGTTTCAGCTTCATGGCCGTGTGGGCCTTCGAGGTAAAATGTGTCAAATATTATATAGATATTATACAAATGAACCTGTTTAGTCTGTATCAGCTTCAGCTTCATGTCCGTGTAAGCTGTCGAGGTGAAACGCGTTAATAATAAGTAATTACAGGGTTAAGAGTCTTTACTTTTAGGGTCCGTTTATACGACATGTTTTCACGACTCCATGACGTTTCTGTGTCAGATTCTCTTTTAACGAGCTGCGTGTTCATTGAATCGTCGTTTCTCTGTATCCAGAGATTCCAGAGGGAGTTCAGTGGAAGCACCGCAGTGTAAACAGGAAAAACAGTTGTTTAATGACGACGGTTACGTCCCTGATATGTGAACACAGTAAACACTATATAACCCCGGGCTCACACTGCCTCCAGTCCAGCTCCAGATCCGTCTGGGTCCGGTTGTCACTCACACTACCTCCAGAACACACATGCGTATGCACGGACTCTGCTGGCCTCTGAGACCACGAGTTCACTGGATTCACGCTCAACTTGGGAGTTTCAGGGAGTTTACATGATCTCTGACACATGGATATGTAAACAAGGACACTTGGGCCAAGTTTTGGGCTTATTTCACGTCACTTCATTTTCTGTTGGATTTTTCATCACACAGTGAGTAAGTACGGGACGTTTATGTGCCTCCTGTGTGTTCAATAGTCGTGTTCATGTCGAGCATTTTGACGTATTTGTTGTAGTAGCAGAAACGTAATGTTTTTACTTTGAAAACCTCCAGATTCTCTTCACCCGCGAGTGTTTGGTTTCCTGTTTGTCGTGTCTTGTTTTCACAACTTCATCAAAAAGGGCTCCGGAGCGCTCCGGCAGTCCGGAAAAAGTTCAATGAAACGGAAACAATCCGAACGTACGGAGCAGAGCCGCAGCTCACCGGACTGGACGGATCGCTGTGTGAGAGACAAACATTACTTTTCAAGAAACGGAAAGCCTCCGTACGCTGGACCGGAGCAGGACCGGATCAGTGTGAGACCGGGGTAAGACTGTGGAAGACTGCCCAGTCACCAAAACTGTCTCTTTAAACCAAAGCACCTTTCATTCTCACAAAGTCTCACAACAGTGTCCAGTGGTTTTGACCAGCGTGTTGAGGAGGAGACACAAAACTAATCTCCCAAAGCCTCTCTGGTGCTGAAGATTTGATTAGTTCAGTGAAACTCATGTTTTCAGAAGAAAAGAAAGTTTGAATCTCCACAACAAGTATTATTCGAGCGTGAACGTGCAGGACAGCTGTCCAAGTGTCTGCGCCGGTAAAAGTGAGCTGTCCTCCTCATGTTTGTGTCCAACTGTAGGAGATCTAAGTCTTCCTCGTGCGCTGGTCCTTGTTGCTTCCTTTGTCATTTTATTGATCAGAATAACTTGTAAACTTGTCAATGCTCGTGTTATCATAGGCTGTGTGGGGTCACAATGAGGTCATCTGGAGTCCTAGCACGATACCGCCACCTCCTGACGCGGCAGAAGAGCTACAGTATTTTTGGTCTATCTGTGTTTCCATGTAAAGGAAGATTAGCCACGACACCATATAAACTGTGAGCACAAAACGTTACGACTGTGACAGTTTTCTGGAGAACGCTGTCTTGTAAACCTTAGATGAGTGTTAAGCTTTGGTCACAATAACTCAGATGACCTACGACCTCTTTGCAAACGATTTATTGCTCATTTCTTTAGTCAATCTTGAGGTGTTGTTGGGAAAAAAACAGCGCTTGCAGTCTTTTACAAGTTTGTAAACAGGTCGATGGTTTTGTTAAAGATTTTCTACGACCAGTCTACGAGGGTTAGGGTTAGAAACTAAACTGTAGAACACAGTTTAAAGCCTGTTCAGTTTGTCGGTGCTGAAGAGTGAAAGTGGAGAGAGACACAGCTCTATGGTCCAAGCGACTGAGACTGAGAGGCGCAGTATTTTAGCTTGTACGAAGACGGGTTAGATGCAGAACGCCTGAGACACGGGGAGGACTGGACCTGGAGCGCGAGAGGGAAACACAAATCTCCTGGAGTTGGACACAAACACAGGAGGACAGCTCGATATAACAGACGCAGACATTTGGACAGCTGCTGTTGCTCGAGGTGAAATAATATTTGTTGTGAGGAGCTTCAAACTTTCTTTTTATGAACACACAAATGTCCACGGACTATATGAATCTTCAACACCCGGAGACGCTTTGGAAGGTTTGCTTTTGGTGTCTCTTCCTCTGTGGTAGGCGACGCAGGTAGAACATAAACACATTTTCAGACGAAGCCAACAGAACATGAGCATGTTGGAGTTTTACTGGTACAATCAGGTCATGGCTGCGGTTTATGGAGGTTTAAGAGCTAGAAACAACTTGATAAAGGCTTGAGTTGGACGTAGGGAGATCGCGCAGCTCCAGTTTGATACAAAATAGATGTAGGTTTACTCTAAAGACGTAAGAAGTCTCCTCCATCGTCATATGAATTCCAGGTTTCATATAAGACCATAGCATTAGTCTTACTGTTCTCCTGATGACCTCTGACCTCTGACCTCCTTCCTCCTGCAGCTCCTGGTGGTGACGGGCGTGAGGTACCTGCAGACGTCCATGGAGAACCTGGTCCTCCTGGGAGACCCTCTGAGCGACAGCGAGGCCTGGATCCTGGAGAACGGTCTGTGTGAGACGGCCCGACACAACCTGAGAGTCATCAAGAACCTGAGCAAGTGTTACCACGACGACGACGACCCCACCTGGACAGCCAATCAGAGAGGGAGGAGGGGAGGGACCGCCAATCAGAGAGAGAGGAGGGACGTAATGAACCAACCAGAGAGAGAAGAGAACGGTCTGTGTGAGACGGCCCGACACAACCTCAGAGTCATCAAGAGCCTGAGCAAGTGTTACCACGGCGATGACCCTAACCTGGACCAGCCAATCAGGGAGGGAGGGAGGAGCCAATCAGAGAGGGAGGGAGGAGTGTGACCGGCCAATCAGGGACTGAGGAGGAACGTAACAGCCAATCAGAGGAGACAAATCCCAGCCAGTTGTTTCTTCTGATGTGAGACTCAGATCTGTGCGACGGAACAAAGGTCCAGGCAAAGTCGGGACTGAGGATTTACAGACTCACCTCAGACTCAGACTCTCGGTGATGCAGACGCAGGTTACATGCACTTCACATGTAAACTGGACACTTTGCTCCAACGCTCCGGTCTGAACACAGCAGAAGAGGAGTTACTGGAGGCGTTAGGCGCAGGTTTAAATGGACTGAACATTTAGAGTCTGGTCCACGTCGGTGCTTCATCAGAACAAACCAAGACTTGGCCTTCAGAACTGGACTGGATCAGACCTGGATCTGGACCAAGTTTAAACTGATGTTTCGACCTCAAACTTCGGACATTGTGTTTGTTTGTTTGTTTGTTTGTTTTTGTGTTTGTTTGTTTGTTTGTTTGTTTGTCTAAAGCTGGGCTTACACTGTTCACATTTTGAGCAGATTTTGTCATGTATGTTTGTCGTAGCGTATTTCATCTCCTCCGTACGAGTCGATGGTGCTGGTGCAGTGTCTGTGGAGCTACGAGAACCTGCTCATGATGAACACACGACAGCTGATCGCAGGAACTTCAGACATGTTTGATATTTGTCGTGTGTCACAGGTCCAAGCGCTGCTGAAAGTGAAGAAACAGCGATGCTAGCAGACGTGTACGAAGATAAACACATCTGAACAAATCACCAAACACATAGAAGTGCATCACACTATAAACACGCAGGGCTAACGGTTTTGTTATGTTTTTAGTGTTCAAACACGCTGTATTCTGAATAAGAAAGTGTTTGATACAAACATTGGATTAGCCTAAACATGAAGCTAACACTGCAGCATCCAAACAACTCAACTCACTGAGAACCATCAACATCATAAAGAACAGACAGTATAGATGGAGCTATAATAATGAAACACAATCATAACAGCAGCGCATGGCACCAGCGCATGGCACCAGCGCGTGGCACCAGCGCGTGGCACCAGCGCGTGGCACCAGCGCATGACACCAGCGCATGGCACCAGCGCATGGCACCAGCGCATGACACCAGCGCGTGACACCAGCACAACTGCAGGTTGAACGTGTGTGATGATCTCTGTACAGTGTGCACACCGCTGTCGTGAGGCTCTTTTCTCGTCTGAGATTCTATCAGTGTGAGTTTAGACATTATTTGTATAAAATGGTTCAAATCACAGTGTACGCCCACTTAAGAGTCTTAAGAGTCTTTGATCTTTAAGTGTAAATAACTGTTACCTTGACTTTTGCTGCTGCGAGTTCACACTAATGTGTTCAATAGGACAGTTATTACATCAGTTATTACGACAGTTATTACAATAGGAGAGTTATTACACAGTTATTACAGCGCAAATAGGAGAGTTATTACACCAGTTATTACGCATGACAGTTATTACACAATAGGAGAGTTATTACATTAGGAGAGTTATTCCAATAGGAGAGCAATAGGAGAGCACCAGCGCAAATGACACAGTTATTACAGCGTTATTACGATAGGACACCAATAGGAGAGTTATTACACAGTTATTCCTGTTATTACAATAGGAAAGTACAATAGGAGAGTTATTCCAATAGGAGAGTTATTACAATGTGTGATAGGATACTCCTGTACAGTGTGCACACCAGCAATGTTATTACGTGAGGCTACTTTTACTCGTGAGATTACTATTCAGTTATTACAATGTGAGTTTAGACATTACAATAGTTATTTGTACAATAATTAAATGAGTTCAATAGGAGAGTTATTACAATAGGAGAGTTATTACAGTGTACGCCAATAGGACAACTTACAATAGGACAGTTATTACTTCCAATAGGACAGTACTTACAATAGGAGAGTCTTACAATAGGAGAGTTATTACAATGTTATTACAATAGGAGAGTTATTACAATGTTACCTACAATGACTATTCCATCAGGAGAGTTATTACAATAGGATAGTTATTACAATAGGACAGTTATTACGAGTTACACACTTACAATAGGAGAGTTATTCCAATAGGAGAGTTACAATAGGAGAGTTATTCCAATAGGAGAGTTATTCCAATAGGAGAGATTCCAATAGGAGAGTTACTACAATAGGAGAGTTATTCCAATAGACAGAGGAGTTATTACCAATAGGAGAGTTACAATATTACAATAGAGGAGAGTTATTACAATAGGAGAGTTATTACAATAGGAGAGTTATTACAATAGAGAGAGTTATTTCAGTTATTACAATAGGAGAGTTATTACAATAGGAGAGTTATTACAATAGGAGAGTTATTAGGAGAGTTATTACAATAGGAGAGTTATTACAAATAGGAGAGTAAGTAAGTAATCTTTATTTGTACAGCTCATTTCACAGACAGAGTCACAAAGCGCTTCACAGTGAGATGAACCCTCCCCTCCTCACTCAGCGGTAGTAAACTGCCCTGGGGCAACTCAGCAGAGGAGATTCATCCAAACACCTGGAGCTCAACCTCCGACCACCACCAAGTGTCTCTAACATGCATGTTATTGGTTGGTGGGGAAACCGGAGGAAACTCACCCAGACACGGGAGAACATGTAAACTCCACACAGAAAGGTCCCGGGCCTGGAGCGGGAATCAAACCGGCAACCTTCTAACGCCTCCCGTACACAGACTGCGATGCGAGTTCGGGTCGAGTTCAGTACGTTTTTACTGCGACTGGTATCCCCCACTGACTGCGGTCTCCAGTGCTGCGGTGCTCCGACTGTGCTGCGGCCAAGAGGGAGAGAGCGTCTGTAGTTACGCTGGCGATACTTCAAAAACTCGGGGATTCACGGGAGTTCTCACGACTTTAGCTACAAGCCCTTTGTGAGCACTGATATTTGTCACAAGAAGGAAGAAACTCTGCACCAAACTTTGTGAAAATGCTCTTACTTGAGTTAGCATCATCATGACCCGGAGAGAAAAGTTGTGAAGTCTCTCGTGTCCTGTTGTTTTTTGCTGCTCCACATGGTTTTTAACCCCTTCTTCTCATGCGGGCCTTTTTTACCTCACACGTTTGACTAAAATCGGTAAAAATTCAAACCAAAACTGTTCCTGATCCTTTGGAGCTCAGGCAAATGTCTGGAGTCTTTTAAGCTGTGTCTCTGTAGTTTTTACTTCTGATGTCCAACAGACTCATCAGAAGTGAGAACGTTCTCCAAGCAAAAGAAAACAAAATCTAAATTCCGCCTAAATTTTTTTGGTAAGATATAAGGATTGTCATAGCTGGTGTTACAGCTGAGACATAAATGACTCTAGATATGGCATATTTGGGGTTTTGACAACCGGAGAGAAAAGCAATGTGAAAGTCTCTCGTGTCCTGTTGTTTTTGCTGCTCCACATGGTTTTTAATCCAAAGCCTGGTGGAGGAGCATCATCACGGGTAAAACTCTGGTCTGCCTCATTATGTCAAAGATATAACGGCTCGCAGGACTTATTTTCGCCACTACAGCATTAGTACCTCAGCGCTTGATCCACTCTTCACCGCGACATGTAAACAAACGGCGCTAGAGGATGACGTCATTGGCCAATGGCACAGATCGTTTATGCGCATGACGTCCGTGACGCTGTGAGCTGCGACAAAAATAGACCCTCTACGGATTCTTTCTGCACACTCGCGCGACTGTCGGACGTGACTCGCACTGCACCGAGGTCTGTGTACGAGGGCACATTGGTTTTAAGCACTTTCTAAGTCTTGCGTGAGTTCGATGCGAGTCACGCCTCGCATCGAACTCACAGTCCGTGTACGGTAGGGTTTACGCTGGATGTACACAGACTGTGAGGCGGGTCGGGACACGTGCAGGTTTCTTGCTAAGTGCCTGTTACACCAGATGCTGTCAACTGCGGTCCGGTTTCGTCCAAAGCCACGTGGAGTCACGTAGATTCCCGCGAGAAACGCTCGTATAATGAATTGAAAGCCGCACCAGACCGCTGCGGTCTCCGGGAAAAATAGACTTCGTGTGGATTCTTTCCGCAGAGTCGCGCGACACTCGCACTCACAGTCGGACATGTCGGAGCACGGTGTAAATCAACGCATTGGTTTTAAGCACTTTCTAAGTTCTGCGTGACTCGCATCCAAGTTGCACTTAGTGTAAATCCACTGTTACTGTGAAGCCAGAGCACTAACCACTCTGCCACATGGAGAGTCAGTTCTGTGTTATTATTCAAAACAAACCGACGGTGGACATGAACGAGTCTGAATATGTCTCAGGTCTATATGTCTCAGGTCTTATGTCTCAGGTCTATGTGTCTCAGGTCTATGTGTCTCAGGTCTATATGTCTCAGGTCTATATGTCTCAGGTCTATGTCTCAGGTCTATATGTCTCAGGTCTTATATGTCTCAGGTCTATATGTCTCATATGTCTCAGGTCTATGTGTCTCAGTCTATATGTCTCATCATGTCTCAGGTCTCAGGTCTATATGTCTCAGGTCTATTATGGTCTATATGTCTCAGGTCTATATGTCTCAGGTCTATATGTCAGGTCTATATGTCTCAGGTCTATATGTCTCAGGTCTATGTGTCTCAGGTCTATGTGTCTCAGGTCTATATGTCTCAGGTCTATATGTCTCAGGTCTATATGTCTCAGGTCTATATGTCTCAGGTCTATATGTCTCAGGTCTATGTGTCTCAGGTCTATATGTCTCAGGTCTATATGTCTCAGGTCTATATGTTCAGGTCTATATGTCTCAGGTCTATGTGTCTCAGGTCTATATGTCTCAGGTCTATGTGTCTCAGTCTATATGTCTCAGGTCTATATGTCTCAGGTCTATATGTCTCAGGTCTATATGTCTCAGTCTATATGTCTCAGGTCTATGTCTCAGGTCTATATGTCTCAGGTCTATATGTCTCAGGTCTATATGTCTCAGGTCTATATGTCTCAGGTCTATGTGTCTCAGGTCTATGTCTGTCTCAGGTCTATATGTCTCAGGTCTATATGTCTCAGGTCTATATGTCTCAGGTCTATATGTCTCAGGTCTATATGTCTCAGGTCTATATGTCTCAGGTCTATGTGTCTCTCTAGTGTCTCTCATATGTCTCAGGTCTATGTGTCTCAGGTCTATATTCTCAGGTCTATATGTCTCAGGTCTATATGTCTCAGGTCTATATGTCTCAGGTCTATGTCTCAGGTCTATAATGTCTCAGGTCTATATGTCTCAGGTCTATGTGTCTCAGGTCTATATGTCTCAGGTCTATATGTCTCAGTCTATATGTCTCTCAGGTCTATATGTCTCAGGTCTATATGTCTCAGGTATATGTTCTCTATGTGTCTCAGGTCTATGTCTCAGGTCTATATGTCTCAGGTCTATATGTCTCTAGTGTCTCAGGTCTATGTCTCAGGTCTATATGTCTCAGGTCTATGTGTCTCAGGTCTATATGTCTCAGGTCTATATGTCTCAGGTCTATATGTCTCAGGTCTATATGTCTCAGGTCTATATGTCTCAGGTCTATGTGTCTCAGTTTTTCGTCTTTCTTTGTCACTTTTTGTTGCGACTCAAAACGACAAAAATGTGACAAAAAAGCTGGCGCTTTTTTGTCACATTTTTGTCATTTTTCGTCAAAATTAAAAGGTGGCAAAAGTGGCGAAAAAGTGGCCGAAAAAGTGGCGAAAAAGCGACGAAAAAGCGACGAAAAAGCGACGAAAAAGCGACGAAAAAGCGACGAAAAAGCGACGAAAAAGCGACGAAAAAGCGACGAAAAAGCGGCGAAAAAAGCGGCGAAAAAGAAAAAGCCGGCGAAAAGGCGACGAAAAAACGCAAAAAAACGCGACGCAAAAAACGCGAAAAAACGCATGCAAAAAAAGCAACGCAAAAAAACGCGAAAAAAACGCAAAAAACGCGAAAAAAAACGCGAAAAAACGAAAAAACGCGACGCAAAAAACGCGACGCAAAAAACGCAACGCAAAAAACGCGAAAAAACGCAAAAAAACGCGACGCAAAAACGCGAAAAAACGCAAAAACGCGACGCAAAAAACGCAAAAAAAACGCAAAAAACGCGACGCAAAAACGCGACGCAAAAAAACGCGAAAAACACGCGAAAAAACGCAAAAAAACGCGACGCAAAAAACCGACGCAAAAAACGCGACACAAAAAGAACGAAAAACGCAAAAAACGCAACGCAAAAAACGGCACAAAAACGCGAAAAAAAACGCAAAAAAACGCGACGCAAAAAACGCGACGCAAAAAACGCGACGCAAAAAACGGAAAAAAACGCGACGAAAAAAGCGACTAAAGTCTATATGCTCAGTCTATATGTCTCAGGTCTATATGTCTCAGGTCTAGGTCTCAGGTCTAATGTCTCAGGTCTATATGTCTCAGGTCTATGTGTCTCAGGTCTATGTGTCTCAGGTCTATATGTCTCAGGTCTATATGTCTCAGGTCTATATGTCTCAGGTCTCTCTATATGTCTCAGGTCTATATGTCTCAGGTGTCTCAGGTCTATATGTCTGTCTCTCAGGTCTATATGTCTCAGGTCTATATGTCTCAGGTCTATATGTCTCAGGTCTATATGTCTCAGGTCTATGTGTCTCAGGTCTATATGTCTCGGTCTATATGTCTCAGGTCTATATGTCTCAGGTCTATATGTCTCAGGTCTATATGTCTCAGGTGTCTCAGGTCTATATGTCTCAGGTCTATATGTCTCAGGTGTCTCAGGTCTATATGGTCTATATGTCTCAGGTCTATATGTCTCAGGTCTATATGTCTCAGGTCTTATATGTCTCAGGTCTATGTCTCAGGTCTATGTGTCTCAGGTCTATGTGTCTCAGGTCTATATGTCTCAGTCTATATGTCTCAGGTCTATATGTCTCAGGGTCTCTATATCTCAGGTCTATAGTGTCTCAGGTCTATATGTCTCAGGTCTCAGGTCTCTCATGTCTCAGGTCTATATGTCTCAGGTCTATATGTCTCAGGTCTATATGGTCTCAGGTCTATATGTCTCAGGTCTATATGTCTCAGGTCTATATGTCTCAGGTCTATATGTCTCTCATCTGTGTCTCAGGTCTATATGTCTCAGGTCTATATGTCTCAGGTCTATGTGTCTCAGGTCTATATGTCTCAGGTCTATATGTTCAGGTCTATTATCTCAGGTCTATATGTCTCAGGTCTATGTGTCTCAGGTCTATATGTCTCAGGTCTATATGTCTCAGGTCTATATGTCTCAGGTCTATGTCTCATCTATATGTCTCAGTCATGTTCAGGTCTATATGTCTCAGGTCTATATGTCTCAGGTCTATATGTCTCAGGTCTATATGTCTCAGTCTATGTCTCAGGTCTATTGTCTCTATATGTCTCAGTCTTATGTCTCAGGTCTATATGTCTCAGGTCTATATGTCTCAGGTCTATGTGTCTCAGGTCTATATGTCTCAGGTTATGTCTCAGGTCTATGTTCTCAGGTCTATATGTCTCAGGTCTATATGTCTCAGGTCTATATGTCTCAGGTATGTGTCTCAGGTCTATGTGTCTCAGGTCTATATGTCTCAGGTCTATATGTCTCAGGTCTATATGTCTCAGGTCTATATGTCTCAGGTCTATATGTCTCAGGTCTAATGTCTCAGGTCTATATGTCTCAGGTCTATATGTCTCAGGTCTATGTGTCTCAGGTCTATATGTCTCAGGTCTATGTGTCTCAGTCAGGTCTATATGTCTCAGGTCTATAGTGTCTCAGGTCTATGTGTCTCTCTAGTCTCAGTCTATATTCTCAGGTCTATGTTCTCAGGTCTATATGTCTCAGGTCTTATGTCTCAGGTCTATATGTCTCAGGTCTATTGTCTCAGGTCTATGTGTCAGGTCTATATGTCTAGGTCTATATGTCTCAGGTCTATGTCTCATCTATGTGTCTCAGGTCTCTATATGTCTCAGGTCTATATGTCTCAGGTCTATATGTCTCAGGTCTATATGTCTCAGGTCTATATGTCTCAGGTCTATATGTCTCAGTGTCTCAGGTTCTATATGTCTCAGGTCTATGTGTCTCAGGTCTATATGTCTCAGTCTATGTGTCTCAGGTTATATGTCTCAGGTCTATGTGTCTCAGGTCTATATGTCTCAGGTCTATATCAGGTCTATATGTCTCAGGTCTATATGTCTCAGGTCTATATGTCTCAGGTCTATGTGTCTCAGGTCTATATGTCTCAGGTGTCTCAGTCTATTGTCTCAGGTCTATATGTCTCAGGTCTATATGTCTCAGGTCTATATGTCTCAGGTCTATATGTCTCAGGTCTATATGTCTCAGGTCTATGTGTCTCAGGTCTATATGTCTCAGGTCTATGTCTCAGGTCTATGTGTCTCAGGTCTATATGTCTCAGTCTATATGTCTCAGTCTATGTCTGTCGTGTCTCAGGTCTATATGTCTCAGTCTATGTGTCTCAGGTCTATATGTCTCAGGTCTATATGTCTCAGGTCTATGTGTCTCAGGTGTCTCAGGTCTATATGTCTCAGGTGTCTCAGGTCTATATGTCTCAGGTCTATATGTCTCAGGTCTATGTCTCAGGTCTATATGTCTCAGGTCTATATGTCTCAGGTCTATGTGTCTCAGTCTATATGTCTCAGGTCTATATGTCTCAGGTGTCTCAGGTCTATATGTCTCAGGTCTATGTGTCTCAGGTCTATGTCTCAGGTCTATGTGTCTCAGGTCTATATGTCTCAGGTCTATATGTCTCAGGTCTAATGTCTCATGTGTCTCAGGTGTCTCAGGTCTATATGTCTCAGGTCTATATTGTCTCAGTCTATGTGTCTCAGGTCTATATTCTCAGGTCTATATGTCTCAGGTCTATATGTCTCAGGTCTATATGTCTCAGGTCTATAGTCTCAGGTCTATATGTGTCTGTCTATGTGTCTCAGGTCTATATGTCTCAGGTCTATATGTCTCAGTTGTCTCAGGTCTATATGTCTCAGGTCTATATGTCTCAGGTCTATGTGTCTCAGGTCTATATGTCTCAGGTCTTATGTCTCAGGTCTATATGTCTCAGGTCTATATGTTCTCAGGTCTATAGTGTCTCAGGTCTATATGTCTCAGGTCTATGTGTCTCAGTCTATATGTCTCAGGCTATAATGTCTCAGGTCGTATATGTCTCAGGTCTATATGTCTCAGGTCTATATGTCTCAGGTCTATGTGTCTCAGGTCTATTGTCTCAGGTCTATGTCTCAGGTCTATATCTCAGGTCTATATGTTCAGGTCTATATGTCTCAGGTCTATATGTCTCAGGTCTATGTCTCAGGTCTCATGTCTAGGTCTATATGTCTCAGGTCTATGGTCTAGGTCTCATGTCATGTCTATATGTCTCAGGTCTATATGTCTCAGGTCTATATGTCTCAGGTCTAATGTCTCAGGTCTATATGTCTCAGGTCTATATGTCTCAGGTCTATATGTGTCTCAGGTCTATATGTCTCAGTCTATATGTCTCAGGTCTATGTGTCTCAGGTCTCAGTCTAATGTCTCAGGTCTATATGTCTCAGGTCTATGTCTCAGGTCTATATGTCTCAGGTCTATGTGTCTCAGGTCTATAGTCTCAGTCTATGTGTCCAGGTCTATATGTCTCTAGGTCTTCTATGTGTCTCAGGTCTATGTGTTCAGTTCTATGTGTCTCAGTCTATATGTCTCAGGTCTATATGTCTCAGGTCTCTATGTCTAGGTCTATGGTGTCTCAGGTTATGTTGTCTCAGGTCT
>CM076405.1:2778262-2827565 GCA_038363315.1 Mugilogobius chulae | reverse complement strand
GTCCAGGTCTATACTGTCTCGGTCTATGTGTCTCCAGGTCTATATGTATCAGGTCTAATATGTCTCAGGTCTATATGTCTCAGGTCCTCTATGTCTCAGGTCTATATGTCTCAGGTTTATATGTCCTGCAGGTCTATATGTCTCAGGTCTATATGTTCAGGTCTATGTGTCTCAGGTTTAATGTCAGTAAGTATGTTATGGTTATTGTCTCAGGTCTATATGATCTCAGGTCATATGTCTCAGGCTCTTATGGTGCCAGGTCTATATGTCTCAGGTCTATATGTCTCAGGTCTCAGGTCATTATGTCTCATGTCTATATGTCTCAGGGTCTATATGTCTCGGTCTATATGTCTCAGGTCTATATTAATCAGGTTATGTCTCAGGTCTATGTTGTCTCAGGGTCTAGATGTCTCAGGTACTATATGTCTCAGGTCTATAGTGTCTCAGGTGCTTACTTGTCTCAGGTCTAGTGTCTCGGGTCTATATAGTCAGGTATATGTCCAGGTCTATATGTCTCAGGTCTATGTGTCTCAGGCTTTATATGTCTCAGGTCTATATGTCTCAGGTCTATATGTCTCAGGTCTATATGTCTCAGGTCTATGATGTCTCAGGTGTCTCAGTCTATATGTCTCAGGTCTATATGTCTCAGGTCTATATGTCTCAGGTCTATATGTCTCAGGTCTCATCTTATGTGGTCTGTCTAGGTGTGGTCAGGTGTCAGGTTATGTGTCTCAGGTCTATATAGTCTCAGGTCTATATGTCAGGTCATATAGTGTCTCAGCGTCTATATGTCTCAGTCTATATGTCTCAGGTCTATAGTCTCAGGGTCAGTGTCTCAGGTCTATGTGTCTCAGTTCTATATGTCAGGTCAAGGTCTGATAGTGTCTCAGGTTATCTATGTCTCAGTCTATATGTCTCAGGTCTATATCTCTCAGGTCTAGGTCTATGTGTCTCAGGTCTATATGGTCCTTCTCTATATGTCTATATGTCAGTCAGGTCAATATGTTCTCAGGTTCGTTATAGTACGTCAGGTCTATGTCGCAGTTCTAGATGTCTAGGTCTATATGTCTCAGGTCTAATGTCTCAGGTCTATATGTAGGTCTTGTGTCTCAGGTCTATGTGTCTCAGGTCTAGGTCGTATATGTCTTCAGGTTCTATGTCTCAGGTCTATATGTCTCAGGTCTATATGTCTCAGGTCTATATGTCTCTCTATACAGTCTCAGGTCTATGTCTCAGGTTATATGTGTCTCAGGTCTATGTGTCTCAGGTCTATGTGTCTCAGGTCTATATGTCTCAGGTCTATATGTCTCAGGTCATATGTCTCAGGTCTATATGTCTCAGTCTATATGTCTCATATGTCTCAGGTCTATGTCTCAGGTCTATATGTCTCAGTGTCTCAGTCTATTGTCTCAGGTCTATATGTCTGTCTCATGTGTCTCAGGTCTATTATGTCTCAGGTCTATATGTCTCATTATGTCTATATGTCTCAGGTCTATATGTCTCAGGTCTATCTCAGGTCATGTCTCAGGGTCTATATGTCTCAGGTCTATGTGTCTCAGTTTTTCTTCTTTCTTGGTCACTTTTTGTTGCGACTCAAACACAAAAATGGTGACAAAAAAGCTGGCGCTTTTTTTGTCACATTTTTTGTCATTTTTCGTCAAATTAAAAGGTTGGCGAAAAGCGGCGAAAAGCGGCGCGCGAAAAAGCGGCGAAAAAGCGGCGAAAAAGCGGCCGAAAAAGCGGCGAAAAAAGCGGCGAAAAAGCGGCGAAAAGCGGCGAAAAAGCGGCGAAAAAGCGGCGAAAAAACAAAAAAACGCAAAAACGCAAAAACGCAACGCAAAACCAAAAAACGCGACGCAAAAAATCGCAAAAAACGCGACGCAAAAACGCGACGCAAAAACGCAAAAAACGCGACGCAACGCAAAAAAACGCGACGCAAAAAACGCGACGCAAAAAACGCAAAAAACGCAAAAAAACGCGACGCAAAAATGCGAAAAAACGCAAAAAACGCGACGCAAAAATGCGAAAAACGCACAAAACGCGACGCAAAAAACGCGACGCAAAAAACGCGACGCAAAAAAAACGCAAAAAACGCGACGCAAAAAACGCGACGCAAAAAACGCGACGCAAACGCGACGCAAAAAACGCAACGCAAAAACGCAACGCAAAAACGCAAAAAACGCGACGCAAAAAATGCGAAAAACGCAAAAACGCGACGCAAAAAACGCGACGAAAAAAAACGCGACGCAAAAAAACGCAAAAACGCAAAAAAAACGCAAAAAACGACGACGCAAAAAACGCGACGCAAAAAACGCGACGCAAAAAACGCAACGCAAAAACGCGAAAAAAAAACGCGACGAAAAACGCACGCAAAAAACCGCCGCAAAAAACGCGACGCAAAAAACGCAACGCAAAAAACGCGACGCAAAAAACGCAACGCAAAAACGCGAAAAACGCAAAAAACGCGACGCAAAAAACGCGAAAAACGCGACGCAAAAAACGCGAAAAAAACGCAAAAAAACGCAAAAACGCAACGCAAAAAACGCAACGCAAAAAACGCGACGCAAAAACGCGACGCAAAAAAGCGACTAAAGGTCTATATGTCTCAGGTCTATATGTCTCATGTCTCAGGTCTATGTGTCTCAGGTCTATATGTCTCAGGTCTATGTGTCTCAGGTCTATGTGTCTCAGGTCTATATGTCTCGGTCTTATGTTCTCAGGTCTATATGTCTCAGGTCTATATGTCTCAGGTCTATATGTCTCAGGTCTATATGTCTCAGGTGTCTCAGGTCTATATGTCTCAGGTCTATATGTCTCAGTCTATGTGTCTCAGGTCTATGTGTCAGGTCTATATGTCTCAGGTCTATGTGTCTCAGGTCTATATGTCTCAGGTCTATATGTCTCAGGTCTATATGTCTCAGGTCTTATGTCTCAGGTCTATGTGTCTCAGGTCTATATGTCTCAGGTCTATTGTCTCAGGTCATATGTCTCAGGTGTCTCAGGTCTATCAGGTCTCAGTCTCAGGTCTATATGTCTCAGGTCTATATGTCTCAGGTCTATGTGTCTCAGTCTATATGTCTCAGGTCTATATGTCTCAGGTCTATATGTCTCAGGTCTATGCTGTCTATAGGTCTCAGGTCTATATGTCTCAGGTCTATATGTCTCAGGTCTATATGTCTCATGTCTCAGGTGTCTCAGGTCTAGGTCTATGTCAGGTCTATATGTCTCAGGTCTATATGTCTCAGTCTATATGTCTCAGGTCTATATGTCTCAGGTCTATGTGTCTCAGGTCTATATGTTGGTCTCAGGTCTGTCTATTGTCTCAGGTCTAATGTCTCAGGTCTATATGTCTCAGGTGTCTCAGGTCTATATGTCTCAGGTCTATGTGTCTCAGGTCTATGTGTCTCAGGTCTATGTGTCTCAGGTCTATATGTCTCAGGTCTATATGTCTCAGGTCTATATGTCTCAGGTCTATATGTCTCAGGTCTATGGTCTATATGTCTCAGGTCTATGTGTCTCTATGTCTCAGGTTATATGTCTCAGGTGTCTCAGGTCTATATGTCTCAGGTCTATATGTCTCAGGTCTATATGTCTCAGGTCTATATGTCTCAGGTCTATATGTCTCAGGTCTATGTCTATATGTCTCAGGTCTATATGTCTCAGGTCTATATGTCTCAGGGTCTATATGTCTCAGGTCTATATGTCTCAGTCTAGTGTCTCAGGTCTATATGTCTCAGGTCTATATGTCTCAGGTCGAGTCTATATGTCTCAGTCTATGTGTCTCAGTCTATGTCTCAGGTCTATATGTCTCAGGTCTATGTGTCTCAGGTCTATATGTCTCAGGTCTATATGTCTCAGGTCTATGTGTCTCAGGTCTATATGTCTCAGGTCTATGTGTCTCAGGTCTATATGTCTCAGGTCTATGTGTCTCAGGTCTATATGTCTCAGGTCTATGTGTCTCAGGTGTCTCAGGTCTATATGTCTCAGGTCTATATGTCTCAGGTCTATATGTCTCAGGTCTATATGTCTCAGGTCTATATGTCTCAGGTCTATATGTCTCAGGTCTATATGTCTCAGGTCTATATGTCTCAGGTCTATATGTCTCAGGTCTATATGTCTCAGGTCTATATGTCTCAGGTCTATGTTCTCAGATGTCTCAGGTCTATATGTCTCTCTATCAGGTTATATGTCTCAGGTCTATATGTCTCAGGTCTATGTCTCAGGTCTATATGTCTCAGGTCTATATGTCTCAGGTCTATGTGTCTCAGGTCTATATGTCTCAGGTCTATATGTCTCAGGTCTATATGTCTCAGGTCTATGTGTCTCAGGTCTATATGTCTCAGGTCTATATGTTCAGGTCTATATGTCTCAGGTCTATGTGTCTCAGGTCTATATGTCTCAGGTCTATGTCTCAGGTCTATATGTCTCAGGTCTATATGTCTCAGGTCTATGTCTCAGGTCTATATGTCTCAGTCTATATGTCTCAGGTCTATATGTCTCAGGTCTATATGTGTCTCAGTCTATATGTCATCAGTCTATATGTCTCAGGTCTATATGTCTCATGTCTCATGTCTCAGGTCTATTGTCTCAGGGTCTATGTGTCTCAGGTCTCAGGTCTATATGTCAGGTCTATATGTCTCAGGTTATATGTCTCAGGTCTATATGTCTCAGGTCTATATGTCTGTCTCAGGTCTATATGTCTCAGGTCTATGTCTCAGGTCTATGTGTCTCAGGTCTATGTCTGTCTCAGGTCTATATGTCTCAGGTCTATGTCTCATGTCTCAGGATCCTCTATATGTCTCAGGTCTATATGTCTCAGGTCTATATGTGCTCAGGTCTATATGTCTCAGGTCTATGTGTCTCAGGTCTATATGTCTCAAGGTCTATGTGTCTCAGGTCTATATGTCTCAGGTCTATAGTCTCAGGTCTATGTGTCTCAGGTCTCAGGTCTATTGTCTCAGGTCTATATGCTCTCAGGTCTATATGTCTAGGTCTATATGTCTCAGGTCTATATGTCTTCTCAGGTCTATATGTCTCAGGTCTCAGGTCCTATGTCTCAGGTCTATATGTCTCAGGTCTATATGTCTCAGGGTCTAATGTCTCAGTTTTTCGTCTTTCTTTGGTCACTTTTTTGTTGCGACTCAAAACGACAAAATGTGACAAAAAAGCTGGGCGCTTTTTTGTCACTTTTTGTCATTTTTTCGTCAAAATTAAAAAGTGGCGAAAAAGTGGCGAAAAAGTGGCGAAAAAGTGGCGAAAAAGTGGCGAAAAAGTGGCGAAAAAGTGGCGAAAAAGTGGCGAAAAAGCGGCGAAAAAGCGACGAAAACGCGACGAAAACGCGACAAAAAAACGACGAAAAAACAACGCAAATGCGACGAAAAAACGAGACGCAATAAACGCGATGCAAAAAAACGCGACGCAAAAAACCGCGACGCAAAAAAACGCGACGACGCAAAAAACGCGACGCAAAAAACGCGAACGCACGCACGAAAAACGCAACGCAAAAACGCAAACGCAAAAAACGCAACGCAAAAAAACGCGACGCAAAAAACGCGACGCAAAAAACGAAAAAAAGCGCGCAACGCAAAAAACGCGACGCAAAAAAAACGCAAAAAAACGCGAAAAAACGCGCAAAAAACGCAACGCAAAAAACGCAACGCAAAAACGCAACGCAAAAAACGCACGCAAAAAAACACGAAAAACGCGACGCAAAAAACGCGAAAAGAAACGCAAAAACGCACGCGAAAAAACGCAAAAACGCGAAAAAACGCAACGCAAAAAAAACGCAACGCGAAAAACGCAACGCAAAAACGCAACGCAAAAAACGCGACGCAAAAAACGCGAAAAAACGCAAAAAGCGCAACGCAAAAAACGCGACGCAAAAACGCAAAAAATGCGACGCAAAAAGCGCAACGCGAAAAACGCGACGCAAAAACGCGACGGACGAAAAACGCAACGCAAAAAACGCAACGCAAAAACGCAAAAAACGCAACGCAAAAAACGCGAAAAAATGCGACGCAAAAAGCGCAACGCGAAAACGCAACGCAAAAACGCGACGCGCAAAAACGCGAACGCAAAACGCAAAAAGCGCAACGCAAAAACGCGACGCAAAAAACGCAAAAAAGCGACGCAAAAAGCGCAACGCGAAAAACGCGACGCAAAAAACGACGGAAAAACGCAACGCGAAAAAAACGCAACGCAAAAAAACGCAAAAAAAACGCACGCAAAAAAACGCAAAAAACGCGACGCAAAAAACGCGAAAAAACGCAAAAAGCGCAACGCAAAACGCGACGCAAAAACGCAAAAAAACGCGAAAAAATGCGACGCAAAAGCGCAACGCGAAAACGCGACGCAAAAACGCGACGGAAAAAACGCAACGCAAAAAACGCACGCAAAAACGCAAAAAACACAACGCAAAAAACGCAACGCAAAAACACGAAAACGCGACGCAAAAAAACGCGAAAAAATGCGACGCAAAAAGCGCAACGCGAAAAACGCAACGCAAAAAGCGCAACGCGGAAAAACGCGACGCAAAAAACGCGACGGAAAAACGCAACGCAAAAACGCAACGCAAAAAAACGCAAAAAAACGCAACGCAAAAAACGCAACAAAAACACGAAAAAACGCGACGCAAAAAACGCGAAAAATGCGACGCAAAAGCGCAACGCGAAAAAGCAACGCAAAAACGCAACGCAAAAAACGCAAAAAAACGCGAAAAACGCAAAAACGCAACGCAAAAAACGCGACGCAAAAAACGCAAAAAATGCGACGCAAAAAGCGCAACGCGAAAAACGCGACGCAAAAAACGCGACGGAAAAAAACGCAACGCAAAAAACGCAACGCAAAAAACGCAAAAAAACGCAACGCAAAAAACGCAACGCAAAAAACGCGACGCAAAAACGCGAAAAAAACGCAAAAAGCGCAACGCAAAAAACGCGACGCAAAACGCAAAAAACGCGAAAAATGCGACGCAAAAAAGCGCAACGCGAAAAACGCGACGCAAAAACGCGACGGAAAAAACGCAACGCAAAAAACGCAACGCAAAAACGCAAAAAAACGCACGCAAAAACGCAACGCAAAAAACACGAAAAAACGCGACGCAAAAAACGCGAAAAAATGCGAAAAAAAGCGCGAACGCAAAAAACGCAACGCAAAAAACGCAACGCAAAAAAACGCGACGCAAAAAAACGCGAAAAACGCAAAAAGCGCAACGCAAAAAACGCGACGCAAAAAACGAAAAAAACGCGAAAACGCACGCAAAAAAAAACGCAAAAAAAGCAACGCAAAAAACGCAACGCAAAAAACGCAACGCAAAAAACGCAACGCAAAAAACGCAAAAAAAACGCAACGCAAAAAACGCAACGAAAAAACGCGACGCAAAAAACGAAAACGCGACGCAAAAAGCGCAACGCGAAACGGACGGAAAAAACGCGACGGAAATAACGCGACGCAAAAAACGCAACGCAAAAAACGCAACGCAAAAAACGCGAAAAAAACGCGACAAAACGCGACGAAAAAGCGACTAAAGGTCTATATGTCTCACTATATGTCTCAGGTCTATATGTCTCAGTCTATATGTCTCAGGTCTATATGTCTCAGGTCTATATGTCTCAGGTGTCTCAGGTCTATATGTCTCAGGTCTATATGTCTCAGGTCTATATGTCTCAGGTCTATATGTCTCAGGTCTATATGTCTCAGGTCTATATCAGGTCTATATGTCTCAGGTCTATGTGTCTCAGTCTATATGTTCAGGTCATATGTCTCAGGTCTATATGTTCAGGTCTATGTGTCTCAGGTCTATATGTTCAGGTCTATATGTCTCAGGTCTCTCTATATGTCTCAGGTCTATGTGTCTGTCTATATGTCTCAGGTCTATGTACTCAGGTCTATATGTCTCAGGTCTATATGTCTCAGGTCTATATGTTCAGGTCATAGCTATATATGTCTCAGGTCTATACCGGTCTCAGGTCATATGTCCAGGTCTATATGTCCCAGGTCTATGTCCATGAGGAGATGAGCAGATGCTCAGCTCAGAGAAGTGTCAGAAGTGGAACATTCAAAGTCCCACTGCAGTCTAGTAAGTAAGTAATCTTTATTTGTGACTAAATGAGTTTATGACAATAGGACTTTACAGTACATCTATAATAATGAGTCTGTGTTTATTGATCAGTGATCAGAATCAAAGTCATGTTAATACAGATGTTACGGTCACGTGCTTCACGGCTGTTGTCATGGTAACGCTCTGGTTTTGAGCCCATTGATCATTTCAGATCTCAGAATTACGTTTACGTCTCTGAACACAAGCCCCGCCCCTCCCGCCGTGGTCTCCATGGCAACAGGCGGCTCCACAGCGCGGCTTTGATGTGCTTCATAAACGTATCACCGCTGCTGCTGCTGTTTCCGGTGACGCAGCCACGCACGCGCACGCAGCAGGTGACGCGCTGGTGGCGGCGCGTGCGCGTGCACCAGGAGGAGATGCCATAACAGCATCCTCATCCTCCCGACATCCTCCCGACATCCTCTGTGTCTGTGTCCGGCCTGCAGAGCCCCGAGAGCGGCCACAGCGGAAACACGGCCCCGGAGAGAAGAAACCAGAACCCCGGAGCTCTGACAGCGGCTCGTCCTGCACACGCTGCCCGCCTCAGAGCGCCTCTCCCCGGGTCTATCACAGCGGAGCGTGTGGAAGAGGTACAGCGGGAGGAGAGAGCAGGAGCAGCAGACAGGAGTAGCAGAGAGGGACTGAGGCGGACCGGGGAGGACCGAGGCGGACCGGGGAGGACCGGGGAGGACCGGGGAGAGAGAGGAAACAAGGGGAGATCTGCGCGCCTGGTCCTGGTTTAGTCCTGGACCGGTTCTGTTCTGGTTCTGAGGATGGAGACGGACCCGGGCGTGGTCTGGCTCGGTGACGTCACTGAGGATGAGAGCTGTGACGTCACGCTTTAACAGGTTGACATTGGGTCACGTGACAGGCGCAGCATGTGGAGCATCTGTGGAGTCTGGTTTAGACCAGGTTTAGTCCAGGTTTAGTCCAGGTTTAGTCCAGGTTTAGACCAGGTTTAGTCCAGGTTTAGTCCAGGTTTAGACCAGGTTTAGACCAGGTTTAGACCAGGTTTAGACCAGGTTTAGTCCTGGTTTAGTCCAGGTTTAGTCCAGGTTTAGTCCTGGTTTAGACCAGGTTTAGTCCAGGTTTAGTCCGGGTTTAGACCAGGTTTAGACCAGGTTTAGACCAGGTTTAGTCCTGGTTTAGTCCTGGTTCAGTCCTGGTCCAGGTTAGTCCAGGTTAGACCAGGTTTAGTCCTGGTTTAGTCCAGGTTTAGACCAGGTTTAGTCCAGGTTTAGTCCAGGTTTAGACCAGGTTTAGACCAGGTTTAGACCAGGTTTACCAGTTTAGTCCTGGTTTAGTCCAGGTTTAGTCCAGGTTTAGTCCTGGTTTAGACCAGGTTTAGTCCAGGTTTAGTCCGGGTTTAGACCAGGTTTAGACCAGGTTTAGTCCTGGTTTAGTCCTGGTTCAGTCCTGGTCCAGGTTTAGTCCAGGTTTAGACCAGGTTTAGTCCAGGTTTAGTCCAGGTTTAGTCCAGGTTTAGTCCGGGTTTAGACCAGGTTTAGACCAGGTTTAGACCAGGTTTAGTCCTGGTTTAGTCCTGGTTCAGTCCTGGTCCAGGTTTAGTCCAGGTTTAGACCAGGTTTAGTCCAGGTTTAGTCCAGGTTTAGTCCAGGTTTAGTCCAGGTTTAGTCCAGGTTTAGACCAGGTTTAGACCAGGTTTAGACCAGGTTAGACCAGGTTTAGTCCTGGTTTAGTCCTGGTTTAGTCCAGGTTTAGTCCTGGTTTAGTCCTGGTTTAGTCCAGGTTTAGTCCTGGTTTAGTCCTGGTTCAGTCCTGGTCCAGGTTTAGACCAGGTTTAGACCAGGTTTAGACCAGGTTTAGTTCAGGTTTAGTCCTGTTTTAGACCAGGTTTAGTCCAGGTTTAGTCCAGGTTTAGTCCTGGTTCAGACCTAGTTCAGTCCTGGTTCAGACCTAGTTCAGTCCTGGTTCAGACCTAGTTCAGTCCTGGTTCAGTCCTAGTTCAGACCTGGTTTAGACCTGGTTTAGTCCAGGTTTAGTCCAGGTTTAGTCCTGGTTTAGTCCTGGTTTAGTCCTGGTTTATTCCTGGTTCAGTCCTGGTTCAGTCCTGGTTCAGTCCTAGTTCAGACCTGGTTTAGACCTGGTTTAGTCCAGGTTTAGTCCAGGTTTAGTCCTGGTTTAGTCCTGGTTTAGTCCTGGTTCAGTCCTGGTCCAGGTTTAGACCAGGTTTAGACCAGGTTTAGACCTGGTTTAGTCCAGGTTTAGTCCTGGTTTAGTCCTGGTTCAGTCCTGGTCCAGGTTTAGACCAGGTTTAGACCAGGTTTAGTCCAGGTTTAGTCCAGGTTTAGTCCAGGTTTAGTCCAGGTTTAGTCCAGGTTTAGACCAGGTTTAGACCAGGTTTAGACCAGGTTTAGTCCTGGTTTAGTCCTGGTTTAGTCAGGTTTAGTCCTGGTTTAGTCCTGGTTTAGTCCAGGTTTAGTCCTGGTTTAGTCCTGGTTCAGTCCTGGTCCAGGTTTAGACCAGGTTTAGACCAGGTTTAGACCAGGTTTAGTTCAGGTTTAGTCCTGTTTTAGACCAGGTTTAGTCCAGGTTTAGTCCAGGTTTAGTCCTGGTTCAGACCTAGTTCAGTCCTGGTTCAGACCTAGTTCAGTCCTGGTTCAGACCTGGTTTAGTCCAGGTTTAGTCCTGGTTTAGTCCTGGTTAGTCCTGGTTTAGTCCTGGTTCAGTCCTGGTCCAGGTTTAGACCAGGTTTAGACCAGGTTTAGACCTGGTTTAGTCCAGGTTTAGTCCTGGTTTAGTCCTGGTTCAGTCCTGGTCGGTAACCAGGTTTAGACCAGGTTTAGACCAGGTTTAGTTCAGGTTTAGTCCTGTTTTAGTCCAGGTTTAGACCAGGTTTAGACCAGGTTTAGTCCTGGTTTAGTCCTGGTTTAGTCCAGGTTTAGTCCTGGTTTAGTCCTGGTTTAGTCCAGGTTTAGTCCTGGTTTAGTCCTGGTTCAGTCCTGGTCCAGGTTTAGACCAGGTTTAGACCAGGTTTAGACCAGGTTTAGTTCAGGTTTAGTCCAGGTTTAGTCCTGGTTCAGACCTAGTTCAGTCCTGGTTCAGACCTAGTTCAGTCCTGGTTCAGACCTAGTTCAGTCCTGGTTCAGACCTAGTTCAGTCCTGGTTCAGTCCTAGTTCAGACCTGGTTTAGACCTGGTTTAGTCCAGGTTTAGTCCTGGTTTATTCCTGGTTCAGTCCTGGTTCAGTCCTGGTTCAGTCCTAGTTCAGACCTGGTTTAGACCTGGTTTAGTCCAGGTTTAGTCCTGGTTTAGTCCTGGTTCAGTCCTGGTCCAGGTTTAGACCAGGTTTAGACCAGGTTTAGACCTGGTTTAGTCCAGGTTTAGTCCTGGTTTAGTCCTGGTTCAGTCCTGGTCCAGGTTTAGACCAGGTTTAGACCAGGTTTAGACCAGGATTCAGAAGGAGAGTGTTTATATTATATTATATTATATTATATTATATTATTTATACTATATGATATTATATTATATTATATTATATTATATTATTATATTAATTATATTATATTATATTATTATATTATATTATATATTATATTTATTATATATATTATATATTATATATATTATATTATATTTATTATATTTATTATATTATATTATATATATATTATATTTTATTTATTATATTATATTATATTATATTATATTATATTATATTATAATTATATTTATTATATTATATTATATAATATTATATATTATATTTATTATATTATATTATATTATATTATATTATATTATATTTATTATATTATATTATATTATATTATATTATATATATTATATATATTATATTATATTATATTTATAATTTATTATATTATATTAATTTATATTATATTATATTATATTATATTATATTAATATATATTATATTATATTTATTATATTATTATATATATTTATTATTATATTATATTATTTAATTATATTATATTAATTATATTATATTATATTATATTTAATTATATTAATATTTTATATTATATTATTATATTATTTATATTTTATTATTATATTATATTATTATATAATTATATTATTATATTATATTATATTTATATATTATATTATTAATTTATTAATTATATTATATTATTATATTATATTATATATTTATTATATTAATTATATTATATTATTAATATATTATATTATATAATTATATTATATTATATTATATTATATATTATATTATATTATATTATATTATATATTAATTATATTAATTATATTATTATATATATTATTTATTATATTAATTATATTTATATATTATATTATATATATTATATTATATTATATTATTTATATTATATTATATTATATTTATATTATATTATATTTTTATTTATTATATTATATTATTTATTATATTATATTATATATTATATTATATTTATATTAATTATATTATTTATATTATATTATATTATATTATATATATTATATTATATTATATTATATTATATTATATTATATTATATTTATATTATATTAATTATATTATATTATATTATATTATATTATATTATATTATATTATATTATATTATAGGCTCATTTCTCTCTCGGCTGGGGGCCCATCGATGAGGAAAGTGCAGGTGAAGAAATAGAACAGCTCTAGTTTTACAGTTCCACCTCCAGTCCAGTAGTTGGCAGCACCACAGAACATCTGCTCTGTTTGGTTTGATTCACGTGATGCATCAGTCGATTGTTAAACTTAAACAAACAACGTTATTGTGCTGCTTTAGTGACAGTAACAGTTTAACCACAGACGTGTATAAAAGTAAAAACATTTGTGTTCAGACTGAAATCACTCTGAGTCCTGAGCTCTCCTGGTCTGAAGGGTTAAGGTCACTGGGACACACTTCTCTGACACGTGAACGATCAATAGAGTTAGAGAAATGAGACGAGATCAGACTCTCTGATCAGTCTGATCAGTTTCATTGATACGGCTGAGATAAACAGCAGCTTACCCAGTGACACACTGCAAGTGTATTTCGCGCTACGCCAGCCCTACGCGCGTTAAAAATATCCCAACGATGCACGCGTAGCGTTTAGAAAACATGCAAAGTTAATGAGACCGGCCAACCAATAGCGCGTGACGTCGTGCAAGCGTTGGGCGCGTGAGAATTGGGAGCGAAAGAATCACCTATTTTTTTTGTCGCTTGACGCTGGCGTAGCTGCGTAGAAGCGTAGAATACAGAGAATACAAGAAATCAGGCTTCTACAGTTGTATGTGTGTACTTGCATCAGCTCTACACGTCCTGGGACAGACCTGGGACAGACCTGGGACAGACCTGGGACAGACCTGGGACAGACCTGAGACAGACCTGGGACAGACCTGAGACAGACCTGGGACAGACCTGGGACAGACCTGGGACAGACCTGAGACAGACCTGGGACAGACCTGAGACAGACCTGGGACAGACCTGGGACAGACCTGGGACAGACCTGAGACAGACCTGGGACAGACCTGGGACAGACCTGGGACAGACCTGGGACAGACCTGGAACAGACCTGAGACAGACCTGAGACAGACCTGAGACTAGACCTGAGACAGACCTGGGACAGACCTGAGACAGACCTGAGACAGACCTGAGACAGACCTGGGACAGACCTGGGACAGACCTGAGACAGACCTGAGACTGACCTGAGACAGACCTGAGACAGACCTGGGACAGACCTGGGACAGACCTGAGACAGACCTGAGACTGACCTGAGACAGACCTGAGACAGACCTGGGACAGACCTGGGACAGACCTGGGACAGACCTGAGACAGACCTGAGACAGACCTGAGACAGACCTGAGACAGACCTGGGACAGACCTGGGACAGACCTGGACTGTGTGACGGAGCCCTGCTTCAATAGAACTGCCTGCTTGAGTTTTCATATTTACTTTTGAAAACCTGCGTTTGCCGTGATCAGCCGGTCCAGAGGAAATATAAACCTGTTCATGTGATTATTTTCACTACAGACCGGATACAAGAGCAGAAACACAGACAGACAAACTTGAACAGCTTAGACAAACACAGGGTGAGTGACTCGCACTGACGCACCACAGGCGCGCACGGGGCATCTGCTGCGATTGGCGGTGTGGCCACCCATGCGTGGACGCCCGGCTGTAGTTTCGCTTGTTCACGCACCTCATTTTTGTCGCTTGCTGTGTGTCTGCGCCCTTAGAGAGTAAAAGGAGTTAGACCAAGAACACACCCTGTGGTACCTCCAGCATGCCCTGGGGCTGACTCTCTCTCTCTCTTCTCTGGGCTGACTCTCTCTCTTTCCACATGCCCTGGGGCTGACTCTCTTTTCTGTCTCTCTCTCTCTTTCCCAGCATGCCCTGGGGCTGACTCTCTCTCTCTCTCTCTTCTCTGGGGCTGACTCTCTCTCTCTTTCCCAGCATGCCCTGGGGCTGACTCTCTCTCTCTCTCTCTCTCTGGGGCTGACTCTCTCTCTCTTTCCCAGCATGCCCTGGGGCTGACTCTCTCTCTCTCTCTCTCTCTGGGGCTGACTCTCTCTCTCTTTCCCAGCATGCCCTGGGGCTGACTCTCTCTCTCTCTCTCTCTCTCTGGGGCTGACTCTCTCTCTCTTTCCCAGCATGCCCTGGGGCTGACTCTCTCTCTCTCTCTCTCTCTGGGGCTGACTCTCTCTCTCTTTCCCAGCATGCCCTGGGGCTGACTCTCTCTCTCTCTCTCTCCTCTGGGCTGACTCTCTCTCTCTCTCTCTCTCTGGGGCTGACTCTCTCTCTCTCTCTCTCTCTCTCTCCTCTCTGGGCTGACTCTCTCTCTCTCTCTCTCTGGGGGCTGACTCTCTCTCTCTCTTTCCAGCATCCCTGGGCTGACTCTCTCTCTTTCCGCATGCCCTGGGGCAGGTGCAGTCATGAGTGTTACTTCCTGGTTCTTGGTGAGCAGTTCTGGGACTCGACATCGTTTACCCAGAGAAATGATCTTTGTGGGACGAGAAGACTGCGAGCTCATGCTGCAGGTAAACCCCGCCCCTTACACATGGCCCGCCTTTCACGCACCTGTCCCCGCCCCTCACACCTGACCCCGCCCCTCTCCCCTGACCCCGCCCTCACACCTCTGACTCATGTCTAAACTGTTTAAATGTGTTTCAGTCTCGTAGTGTGGACAAACAACACGCTGTGACCCCGCCCCCTCACGCACCTGTCCCCGCCCTCCCCTGACCCGCCCCTCTCCCTAGCCCCGCCCTTCTCCTCTGATTCATGTTGAATGTGTTTCAGTCTCGTAGTGTGGACAAACAACACGCTGTGATCAACTACAACCAGAACTCAGACCAACATCTGGTGAAGGACCTGGGCAGCCTCAACGGGGTCAGTCCAGACTCAGACCAGACCAGACCTAGACCAGACCTAGACCTAGACCCAGACCCAGACCAGACCTAGACCCAGACCCAGACCCAGACCAGACCTAGACCCAGACCAGACCTAGACCCAGACCTGACCCAGACCCAGACCTAACTCAGACCTGACCCAGACCAGACCCAGACTCAAACCTGACTCAGGGTTTAGACCAGGTTTAGACCAGGTTTAGTCCAGGTTTAGTCCAGGTTTAGTCCAGGTTTAGACCAGGTTTAGACCAGGTCTAGATCCTGTTTTAACCCTGGTGTGTCTCTGTTTGTTCCTCAGATTCAGACCAGGTTTAGACCAGGTTTAGACCAGGTTTAGACCAGGTCTAGATCCTGTTTTAACCCTGGTGTGTCTCGTTTGTTCCTCAGGTTTAGACCAGGTTTAGACCCAGGTTTAGACCAGTTAGACCAGGTTTAGACCAGGTTTAGACCAGGTTTTAGACCAGGTTTAGACCAGGTTTAGACCAGGTTTAGTCCAGGTTTAGACCAGGGTTTAGACCAGGTTTAGACCAGGTTTAGACCAGGTTTAGACCAGGTTTAGACCAGGTTTAGACCAGGTTTAGACCAGGTCTAGATCCTGTTTTAGACCAGGTTTAGACCAGGTTTAGATCCTGTTTTAGACCAGGTTTAGACCAGGTTTAGATCCTGTTTTAACCCTGGTGTGTCTCTGTTTGTTCCTCAGATTCAGACCAGGTTAGACCAGGTTTAGACCAGGTTTAGACCAGGTTTAGACCAGGTTTAGACCAGGTCTAGACCCTGTTTTAACCCTGTGTGTCTCTGTTTGTTCCTCAGACGTTTGTGAACGACCTGAAGATCCCAGATCAGACTTACATCAGCCTCAAACTCAACGACATCGTCCGCTCGGCTACGATATCCTTCGCTGCAGCACACATGTACACCACACACACACCTGTAACACACACGAGACACACACCTGTAACACACACACACAGACCTGTTAAACACACACCTGAGTTAAACCCAGTCTACTTTACATCAGCCTCAAACTCAACGACTTCGGCTACGATATCCTTCAGCTGCAACGCACACACACCACACACACATCTCCACTACACACACAAATCACACACACGAGACACACACCTGTTAAACACACACCTGTAACACACACAGACCGGTTAAACACACACCTGAGCCAGTTTAACTCAGTCTACTTTCACCTTCAGCCTCTGGACTCCAGCGTTTCTCTCTCGTCACTAAAGTGTGTCTTTTACAATCTGAGTTTTCCTGAGCCGGTCTCACATTCTCACGTTTACGTCTGGAGAAGAGTCAGCACAAAGTCCCAGAGGAGGCTTTGAGGTGAGAGACGCTCCTCCACCTCCTGTAACTCCTCCTCCTGTTACACCTCCACCTCCTGAAACACCTCCTGAACACCTCCTCCTGCTGTCACTGTCGTCTCCTCCACAAACCCTCTCTCTCACTCTCATCTAACCCAAACCCTGTCTCTGCTCCTGCTGCTGTGTGTGACCTAACAGCGCCCCCTGTGTTTCAGCATGAGAAGTACACGAGTCAGCTGCAGATCCAGAGCCCCCCGAGGCCCCCACAGCCCCCCCGAGGCCCCCCACAGCCCCCCCGAGGCCCCCCACAGCGAGGCGGAGGAGCGGAGCAGGAGCACAGGAGCTAAAACAGGTCTCACTCACTCAGACACAAGTCTGACCTGACTCAGACCTGACTCTCCACAGACCTGACTCTCCACAGACCTGACTCGGACCTGACTCAGACCTGACTCAGACTGACTCAGACCTGACTTCCACAGACCTGACTCTCCACAGACCTGACTCGGACCTGACTCAGACCTGACTCAGACCTGACTCTCCACAGACTGACTCTCCACAGACCTGACTCTCCACAGACCTGACTCTCCACAGACCTGACTCGGACCTGATCAGACCTGACTCAGACCTGACTCGGACCTGACTGACTATTAACCCTAACATGACATCACAACATTCTTCAGTCATGTTTCCCGGTAACAGTCGTGTCATTAACACAGTTTGTGTTTCTCAGACTCTGGTCCGACGCCGCTGTACGGACGACCGTCCTGGTGGGGAGACCAGGACTCAGGTCTGTGTCCTCTACTGTCCCATTGTCCCACTGTCCCCTTCTGTCCTCTGTCCCTCCTTCTGTCCTTAGACCCTCCTTCTGTCCTCTGTCCCTCCTTCTGTCCTTAGACCTCCTTCTGTCCTTAGACCCTCCTTCTGTCCTAGTCCCTCCTTCTGTCCTCTGTCCCTCCTTCTGTCTTAGACCCTCCTTCTGTCCTTAGACCCTCCTTCTGTCCTTAGTCCCTCCTTCTGTCCTTAGACCTCCTTCTGTCCTTAGTCCCTCCTTCTGTCCTTAGACTCTCCTTCTGTCCTTAGACCCTCCTTCTGTCCTTAGACCCTCCTTCTGTCCTTAGTCCCTCCTTCTGTCCTTAGTCCCTCCTTCTGTCCTTAGACTCTCCTTCTGTCCTTAGACCCTCCTTCTGTCCTTAGACCCTCCTTCTGTCCTTAGACCCTCCTTCTGTCCTTAGTCCCTCCTTCTGTCCTTAGTCCTTTGTCCTTAAACTCTTTTTCCGTCTCAGATTTGCAGAAAGACTCGTTGGACTTGGATCAGAACAAACCTTGGTACTTCGAGATCCCGACTCGGGACAGTCCGACCCAGGCCCCGCCCCAGAGCCAGGCCACGCCCCACAGTCAAGCCCCGCCCCTCAGCGAGACTCCTGTCGCCGTCCAAAGCCACGCCTCCTTCACCATCGAGTTCGACGACCTGACGCCGGGAAAGATCAAGATCAAAGACCAAGTGACCAAGTTCTGCAGGAGCCAGCGCCGGGACCAGGACCGGGACCAGGACCAGGACCGGGACCAGGAGGAGGCCGGGGGCGTGTCTGCGCAGAGGAAGGTCGCTGATTGGCTGGTCCACAGTGATGTCAGCGTGATGAGGCGACGCCCAAAAGTGACGACACGTTCAGGCCACCAAGAGCGACCACGCCTTCAGAACCAGGACCGCCACAGGTACGGATTCGCTCTAGACCTGTTCTAGACTGGAGTTTAGACGTGGTTCAGACCTGGTTTAGACCTGGTTTACACCTGGTTTAGACCCGGTTTAGACCTGGTTTGGACCTGGTTTACACCTGGTTTAGACCTGGTTTAGTCCTGGTTTAGACCTGGTTTAGACCTGGTTTACACCTGGTTTAGACCTGGTTTGGACCTGGTTTAGACCTGGTTTGGACACCTGGTCAGACCTGTTCAGACCCAGTTTAGACTGTTTAGACCTTGGGTTTAGACCTGGTTTAGACCTGGTTTAGACCTGGTTCTGAGACCTGGTGTTGACCACCTGGACCCTGGTTTCAGACCAGTTCAGACCTGGTTCAGACCCAGTTCAGACAGTTCAGGTTTAGACCAGACCTGGTTTAGACCTGGTTAAGACCTGGTTTTCAGACCACCTGGTTTAGACCTGGTTTGGACCTGTTCAGACCTGGTTCAGACCCAGTTCAGTTCAGACCTGGTTTAGACCTGGTTTAGACCTGGTTAAGACCTGGTTTAGACCTGGTTAAGACCTGGTTCAGACCCGTTCAGACCTGGTTTGGACCTGGTTTAGACCTGGTTTGGACCTGGTTCAGACCTGGTTCAGACCCAGTTAGACCTGGTTCAGACCTGGTTTAGACCTGGTTTAGACCTGGTTAAGACCTGGTTAGACCTGGTTAAGACCTGGTTCAGACCCGGTTCAGACTTGGTTCAGAGCTCAGGGGGTTTTAGACGGAGCTGATGTCGTTCAGGTGGAATAATTTTGACTTTGTGCAGATCATCATCACGAGGACGGAACGCAGAGCGACTCCGAGGATCCGCCGAACTCCTCGTACAAAGGCCCCTGTGTAGCCCCTCCCACTCACCAACAGGCCCCGCCCCCTCAGCAACATGCCCCGCCCCTCCGCAGATGACCCCGCCCCACAGCAGCTGGCCCCGCCCCCTCAGCAGGCCTTTCATCATCGAGTTCTACGACGACGACAATCCTCGAAGAAAAGATCCATGTCCTTCACCCACAGCCCCAGGTCAGGACTAGACCAGGACTAGACCCAGACCTAAACCAGGACTAGACCCAGACCTAAACCAGGACTAGACCCAGACTGGACTAGGACTAGACCAGGACTAAACCTGGACTAGACCGGGACTAAACCAGGACTAGACCAGGACTAGGACCAGGACTAAACCAGGGACTAGACCTGGACTAGACCAGACTAGACCTGACTAGACCCAGACTAAACCTAGACCTAAACCAGGACTAAAGCAGGACTACTAGACCCAGGACTAGACAGGACTAGACCAGGACTAGACCCAGACTAGACCAGGACTAGACCCAGACCAAACCAGACTAGACCCAGACCTAAACCAGGAAGGACCAAGACTTGGACTAGGACACTAGACCAGACTAGACCAGGACTAGACCAGGACTAAACCAGGACTAGACCTGGACTAGACCAGGACTAGACCTGGACTAGGAGCCCAGACTAAAACTAGACCTAAACCAGGACTAAAGCAGGACTAAACCAGGACTAGGACCAGGACTAGACCAGGACTAACCAGGACTAGGACCAGGACTAGACAGGACTAGACCAGACTAGACCAAGACTAAACCTAGACCTAAACTAGGACTAAAGCAGGACTAAAAAGAGAATGAAAATGATATTGTAATAATCACAATGAGCTAACATATTATACCCCCCCTCTCTGTCCCCCCCCCTACCCCTAAACCCCCCCCCCCCTCAGCTGTCAGGGCCTCAGTCCGAGGTCCCCGCTCTCAGGCCCGGCGTCAGACTGTTCCAGGTCTCCCAGGTCCAGCTCTCTGAGCGGCGTAGACCGGACAGGCCAGGGCTTTGACAGGTCCTAACCAGTCCAGCTCCGGACCGCTCCACGCTGACGGTCCCGGTCCTGGGGCGGCGGTCCGGCCTTTGGAAGCGTCGGGAGGAAGTCCAGACTCAGCCAGGACTTTAACCAGCTCCTGAAAGACCAGAGTCCAGACCAGCTCCAGCCCACCAGAGACACGCCCCTGACTCCGCCCCTGACTCCGCCCAATCAGCCCCGGCCTCTGACTCCGCCAAGTCAGCCCGCCTCTGACTCCGCCCAAGTCAGCCCCGCCTCTGACTCCGCCCAAGTCAGCCCCGCCATCATGGTGAGTCCAGACTAAACAAACTATTACTGATACAAATGAAGAACCACAGGACTACAACATGAACTACAAAAAAACATGGAGACACAAAGGAACTACAAACATGGAGGACTACAAACATGGAGCACATGACTACATGAAGGACTAAACATGGAGGAACACTGACTACAAACATAGAGGACATGAACAAACATGAAGGACAGGAACTACAAACATAAGGACTACAAACATGGAGGAGCTCTAACCTGTGGTGTGTCCAACAGGTGGCGCGGAAGACGACAGTGTGAGTGACGCTGGGACTTACACCATCGACAACGAACAGACCTGAGTAGACAAGCCGAGTATGATCGATCAGGTCTGTGTCATACGATCCATACATGTGATCAGGTCTGATCATACAAGTCTGTAGCATACAGTGATCAGGTCTGTATCAATACATTGATCAGGTCTGTATCAATATGATCAATACATGTGATCAGGTCTGTCATCAATACATGTGATCAGGTCTGTATCAATACATGTGATCAGGTCTGGTATCAATACATGTGATCAGGTCTGTATCAATACAAGTGATCAGGTCTGTATCAATCATGTGATCAGGTCTGGATCAATACATGTGATCAGGTCTGGATCAATACAAGTGATCAGGTCTGTATCAATACATGTGATCAGGTCTGGATACATGTGATCAGGTCTATCAATGTGATCAGGTCTGTATCAATACATGTGATCAGGTCTGTATCAATACAATCAATACATGTGATCAGGTCTGTATCAATACATGTGATCAATACATGTGATCAGGTCTGTATCAATACATGTGATCAGGTCTGTATCAATACATGTGATCAGGTCTGGATCAATACATGTGATCAGGTCTGGATCAATACATGTGATCAGGTCTGGATCAATACATGTGATCAGGTCTGTATCAATACATGTGATCAGGTCTGGATCAATACATGTGATCAGGTCTGGATCGAATACATGTGATCAGGTCTGTATCAATAGTAGATCTTTAAAACATTAGGGTTAGGGTTTGTATTAGCATGCTAGGTGTTAGCTCTAATACATTTCCTATGGCAGAGTTAGCTCAGAGTTAGCTCTACAGCAGCATTTTCACAAAGGGCTGCATGGGTTGCCCTCGAAGGGCCGGTTGTAACTAAAATGAACCCTACTAATCATTCTGCATTTGATTATTGTAACTTAATTAAAGTGACAATTACTGAATACACATCTGCATTAGTCTGAACATGACTTACTCTTTAGGTTTCAGACAAGTCATTTCATTAGGTTTAGACACCAGATTACTCCTGGTATTTATATAAGATTAAAGTAAACCTTATAAGACATTGAGGGCCACATAAAATGAGGTGGCGGCCGCATCCGGCCCCGGGCCTTGACTTTGACATATGTGCTCTACAGAGTTACTGTCAGTATAAACCAGCCTGTGTCTGTTGCAGGTGTTTGGAGTCCTGGACTCTCCTGAGTACTGTGGACTGGACCTGAGCGTCTCCACACCTGAGCAGGTACTGTCCTTAGTCCTGCTTTAGTCCTGGTTTAGTCCTGCTTTAGTCCTGGTTTAGACCTGGTTTAGTCCTGGTTTAGACCTGGTTTAGTCTGCTTTAGTCCTGCTTTAGTCACGGTTTTAGAACTGGTTTAGACCTGCTTTAGACCTGGTTTAGACCTGTTCTAGTCCTGGTTTAGTCCCGGTTCAGACCTGGTTTAGACCTGGTTTAGTCCTGCTTTAGTCCTGCTTTAGTCCTGTTTTAGTCCTGGTTTGTCCTGGTTTAGACCTGCTTTAGTCCTGGTTTAGACCTGTTCTAATCCTGGTTTAGTCCTGGTTTAGTCCTGCTTTAGTCCTGCTTTAGACCGGTTTAGACCCGATTTAGTCCTACTATAGTCCTGTTTTATTGAATCATAAGAAAATAAAACTCTGCTGGTGTTAAATCACAGTTTAAACTGCAGTTTCATATTTATTTTATTTATATTGAAGTATGATCCTGATCTAAACTGTCCCGTTGAAAAGCGTCACAAATAAAGTGAGTCTTAGGTTTTAGAGAGCAGCGTCTCCAGCCCGAGGCTCAGAACCACAGCAGCTCCAACATCTTCTAGTCCAGTTTGAATTCAGATAAAGTAAACTTATAAAACTCATAATTACTCTAAAGAATTACAGAAAACACTAAATGTGCCTTTGGAAATGCATTAGAGCTGAGCTTATAGTCCTGGTCCTGGTCCTGATCCAGACCATGGTCTGGTCCTGTTTGTCTTTGCAGGTGGTTCTGTTCTTGTTTGTCTTTTGCAGGTGGTTCTGACCCAGTTTGTCTTTTTACAGGTGGTTCTGGACCCTGTTTGTCTTTTGCAGGTAGTTCTGACCCTGTTTGTCTTTTACAGGTAGTTCTGACCTGTTTGTCTTTTGCAGGTGGTTCTGACCCTGTTTGTCTTTTGCAGGTGGTTCTGACCCTGTTTGTCTTTTGCAGGTGGTTCTGACCATTTTGTCTTTTGCAGGTGGTTCTGACCCTGTTTGTCTTTTGCAGGTGGTTCTGACCCTGTTTGTCTTTTGCAGGTGGTTCTGACCCTGTTTGTCTTTTACAGGTAGTTCTGACCCTGTTTGTTTTTTACAGGTAGTTCTGACCCTGTTTGTCTTTTGCAGGTAGTTCTGACCCTGTTTGTCTTTTGCAGGTGGTTCTGACCCCTGTTTTGTCTTTTGCAGGTGGTCGGTTCTGAAGAAGGTCCTCGATGGGTTTCTCGATGGGCCAGTTTAGTCGATGAGCCTGGACCCTGTTTGGACCACAGCGAGACCAAAACCAGACGGATCCTCCCTCAGAGACCGGCCGAGAAACCGGACTCACCTGGACCTCACAGACCTCACAGAACCCAGGCCCGGGTGAGTCTGGACCTGGTTTAGTCCAGGTTTTAGACCCAGGTCTAAGGGAGAAAACCTGTTCTTTATATTTACTTATATTTCTGTCTGTTCTTAGGTCTGCAGCAGAGACCGGGGCAGGACCTGAGACCAGACATGAGGCCAGAGCAGGACCGGCTTCAGGTCCAGGACGATGTGGACCCGGACAGTCTGAGTGATGTGAGCCGATGTGAAGAACCTCTAGGACCTCAGGACCTCAAACCGGACCTGAGACCGGACCTGAGACCTCAGCAAGACCAGAGACCAGACCTGAGACCTCAGCAAGATCAGAGACCAGACCAGAGACCAGACCTGAGACTCAGCAAGACCAGAGAGCAGAAAAACCCAGCTCCTGCTTCTACATCGGCTCTGATCCAAAACAGAATCCAGACCAGGTGAGACCCCAGAGTCCAGTCTGATCAATCCCAGTCCTGGAGCCGATCGATCAGAGTGATTCCAGTGTTTGTTGTTTCAGATCGAGGGAAGACTCCGGCCACCACGGTCCTGATCCGGCAGCTGAACCCAGAACCCAGACGCTCCGGGATCAAAGCCAACAGCTCGGCTCCAGACCTCCGGACCCACAGAACCGGCTCTAAACCGGGCTTTGGACCAGAGACCGGACCTGAGCCCGGAGCTGAGACCGGACCCAGACCCCGAGTCGTTCTTCAGGCAGGAGAGTTTCACCAGAGACAGACCGGACGAGATCCACCGCAAAAGACTTCTCACATCTGCAGCCAGCCGTCGCTCCGAGACCTGGACCCGGTACGGATCGCAACCGGTTTAAGGGGTTAGGACTGGTCTGGGAGGGTCTGGGAGGGTCTGGGAGGGTTTAAAGAGGATCTGACCCGGTTTAAGGGGGTTAGGACTGGTCTGGGAGGGTTAAAGCGGATCTGACCCGGTTTAAGGCGGTTAGGACTGGTTAGGAGGGTCTGGGAGGGTTTAAAGAGGATCTGACCCGGTTTAAGGGGGTTAGGACTGGTCTGGGAGGGTCTGGGAGGGTTAAAGAGGATCTGACCCGGTTTAAGGGGGTTAGGACTGGTCTGGGAGGGTTTAAAGCGGATCTGACCCGGTTTAAGGCGGTTAGGACTGGTCTGGGAGGTCTGGGAGGGGTTTAGGAGGATCTGACCCGGTTTAAGGGGGTTAGGACTGGTCTGGGAGGGTCTGGGAGGGTTTAAGAAGGATCTGACCCAGGTTTTCCTCCTCAGGACCTGATCTCCGCAGACTTCCTGTGGCAGCTTTGGCCTTGGACTCGGACTCGGACTTGGACAGCGTGAGCACGGCCAGTGTGGTGAGCGGCACCACGAGAGTAAACGAGTCAACAACAACAAGCCGAGGACGACAGGCAGAGGTAAACAACAACACACAGGTAAACAACAACACAGAGGTAAACACAAACAGCAGTGAGATGAGCAGGAGCAGATTTTTCTTTCTCTCGACAGAATTCTCACTTTGTCGTTTGTTTGTTTGTTTGTTTGTTTGTTTGTTTGTTTGTTTGTTTGCAGTGAAAACCTCGGGGGCCGGGTCCAGACCTGGATCTGGTCCGGTCTCGGCGAGGGAGCGTCTGTCGGAGAAGAGGCGGAGTCAGGCGGAGAGGGAGGGCCAGAGCAGAAGGATCAAAGGAAAACGGTTCGTTATCGATTCAAATGTTTATATTTGTGAAACGTTTCAATGACCACGCCCACTTTATCCAGAATCTCATTTACAAAGAGAATAAATGTGTGTGGTCTCAGGAGCAGAGGAAGTCCGGGTCCAGGTCTCAGCAGGTCCTGGTCCGGTCCAACAGTCTGTCGGCTCCTCGTCCCACCAGAGCCTCGATGCTCCGCAGAGCTCGACTGGAATCCGACTCAGAAGAACCAGAACCGACCAAAACCACAGAGACCGGCAAGACCAAGAGCCGGACCACGGACCAGACCAGGACCAGGACCTCGGACAACACAAAGACCAACAAGTCCGACTCCTCCAGAGCCTCGGTAGAGTCCAGACCCGAGTCCAGACCAGAGACCAGACCCGAGACCGGAGCAGAGTCTAAGAAGCTCTCTCGACTGGACATTCTGGCTCTGCCCAGAAACCGGACCGGATCTTTCACCGGGACCAGCGAGACCGACGCCTCAGGTACGGACCAGGCTTATGGAGTTTTATGTGGGACCATAGAGATCATGTTAGAGACCATAGAGATCATGTTAGAGACCATAGAGATCATGTTAGAGGACCATAGAGATCATGTTACAAGACCATAGAGATCATGTTAGACCATAGAGATCATGTTAGAGGACCATAGAGATCATGTTAGAGGACATAGAGATCATGTTAGAGGACCATAAAGATCTTGTTAGAGGACCATAGAGATCATGTTAGAGGACCATAGAGATCATGTTAGAGGACCATAGAGATCATGTTAGAGGACCATAAAGATCTTGTTAGAGGACCATAGAGATCATGTTAGAGGACCATATAGATCCTGTTAGAGGCCATATAGATCCTGTTAGAGGACCATAGAGATCATGTTAGAGGACCATAGAGATCATGTTAGAGGACCATAGAAATCATGTTAGAGGACCATAGAAATCATGTTAGAGGCCATATAGATCCTGTTAGAGGACCCAATAGAGCTCATGTTAAAGAGGACCATAGAGATCATGTTAGAGGACCATAGAGATCATAGAGTTTAGAGGACCATAGAGATCATGTTAGAGGACCATAGAGATCATGTTAAAGGACCATAGAGATCATGTTAGAGGACCATAGAGATCCTGTTAGAGGACCATAGAGATCCTGTTAGAGGACCATAGAGATCCTGTTAGAGGACCATAGAGATCAAATGGTTAGAGGACCATAGAAATCATGTTAGAGGACCATATAGATCCTGTTAGAGGACCATAGAGATCATGTTAGAGGACCATAGAGATCATGTTAGAGGACCATAGAGATCATGTTAGAGGACCACAGAGATCCTGTTAGAGGACCATAGAGATCATGTTAGAGGACCATAGAGATCATGTTAGAGGACCATAAGATCATGTTAGAGGACCATAAAGATCATGTTAGAGGACCATAGAGATCATGTTAGAGGACCCATAGAGATCCTGTTAGAGGACCATAGAGATCATGTTAGAGGAAAAAGATCTGTTAGAGGACCATAAAGATCTTGTTAGAGGACCATAGAGATCATGTTAGAGGACCATAGAGATCATGTTAGAGGACCATAGAGATCATGTTAGAGGACCATAAGAGTTAGAGACCATAGAGATCATGTTAGAGGACCATAGAGATCCTGTTAGAGGACCATAGAGATCATGTTAGAGGACCATAGAGATCATGTTAGAGGACCATAGAGATCATGTTAGAGGACCATAGAGATCATGTTTGAGGACCATAAGATCATGTTAGAGGACCATAGAGATCCTGTTAGGACCATAGAGATCCTGTTAGAGGACCATAGAGATCCTGTTAGAGGACCATAGAGATCATGCTGGAGTTTACAGAAGCTCCGTGGATCGGTCTAATGCAGGGGTCTCCAACCTTTCTGCATGGAAAGCTACTTTTGCAAAAGAAAACTGGCGGCGAGCTACTACTTTTAGCGATGGCCAAAAATTGAAGTTAACTGAGGCATAGTTTAGAGGCCTACAGGAATGGACACAACTAGGCATTTAAAGATACATTTACAATAGAAATAGGAATGTAATAAATAAAATGTGAGTAAAAAAAGCATAATTTGTATGGTTCCAAAATCCTTTGGCGAGCTACTTGGAAGGTGCTGGCGAGCTACTGGTAGCTACCGAGCTACAGGTTGGAGGCCCCTGGTCTAATGAGCCTGAGTCTCGATTGTTCCACAAACAGAAGCTGATTTTAGTTTTAAGTCTAATGAAGCTTGAGGCTCTTTCACACCAGTCGAGGGTCACGTGTGTTTGAGTTTGTCGGGGTCAGAGGTCATGGAGGCGGGGTTTTGAAGACTACAGATGCAGCTGTTTGATTGGCCCGTGACTCCCGCCAAACCAGCCAATCAGAGCGCTGGAAAACCGACTGAGATTATAAACTGTAAAAAACGTTTAAATAAAGTTTTCCTGTTTGTGCAGCTCGCTCTTCGGCCAATCGGAGCGCAGATCTGAGCAGGAAGTCGACAGGCGGAGACAAAGTGGGCGGAGCCAAACAGAACCAGACCAGAACCAGGTCCAGAACCAGGTCCAGCGGGTCCAAGTCCGGTTCAGGGTCAGAAAGTGAACACTTCTCCTATAGAGAATAATCCTGTGTTGAGTGAACACTTCTCCTATAGAGATAATCCTGGTGTGTGAACACTTCTCCTATAGAGATAATCCTGTGTGTGTGAACACTTCTCTATAGAGTGAGTGAACACTTCTCCTATAGAGATAATCCTGTGTGAGTGAACACTTCTCCTATAGAGATAATCCTGTAGAGTGTGTGAACACTTCTCCTATAGAGATAATCCTGTGTGAACACTTCTCCTATGAGATAATCCTGTGTGTGTGAACACTTCTCCTATAGAGATAATCCTGAGTGAACACTTCTCCTATAGATAATCCTGTGTGTGTGAACACTTTCCTATAGAGATAATCCGTGTGAGTGAACACTTCTCCTATAGAGATAATCCTGTGTGAACACTTCTCCTATAGAGATAATCCTGTGTGTGAACACTTCTCCTATAGAGATAATCCTGTGTGTGTGAACACTTCTCCTATAGAGATAATCCTGTGTGAACACTTCTCCTATAGAGATAATCCTGTGTGAGTGAACACTTCTCCTATAGAGATAATCCTGTGTGAGTGAACACTTCTCCTATAGAGATAATCCTGTGTGAGTGAACACTTCTCCTATAGAGATAATCCTGTGTGAGTGAACACTTCTCCTATAGAGATAATCCTGTGTCTGTGCAGAGTTCGGAGACTCAAAGCCTCGTCTTCATCAGATGAAGAAGACCCCGCCCCCTGCACTGCCCCCAGCCAATCAAGGATGACCCCTACCAGACCTGGACCAATCACAGCGCAGAGATCGCCAAGTACGACTTTAGTCCTGTTTTAGCGCTGTTTAGATACACTTTAGTTCTATGTCCTGGTCTAGCCCTGGTCTAGTCCCGGTTAACCCTGATCGAGTCCCGGTCTCTCCGGGTCCCTGTCTAACTGGTTCTCTCTCTGGTCTGTTTCAGGCTGAGTCAGGATTTGGCCAAAGATCTGGCGATTTTGGCCAAAGAGATTCACGACGTGGCTGGAGACGCAGAGACAGACTACACTTCCCAAGATGCACCTGGAGCCGCCGCCACTGAGGAGGTAGGAGACGAGGAGGGAGGAGACGAGGAGGTAGGAGAGAAGGAGGTAGGAGACGAGGAGGTAGGAGAGGAGGAGGTAGGAGAGAAGGAGGTAGGAGACGAGGAGGTAGGAGAGGAGGAGGTAGGAGAGAGGAGGAGACAGGAGGTAGGAGAAGGAGGGAGGAGAGAGGAGGAGGAGACGGGAGTAGGAGAGAAAGGAGGTAGGAAGGAGGTAGGAGACGAGGAGGTAGAGAGAAGGTAGGAGAAGAGGAGTAGGAGAGAAGGAGGTAGGAGAGAAGGAGGGGTAGAGGAGGAGAGGAGACAAGGACATGAGACTAGGAAGTAGGAGACAGTTGAAGAAAAAGAGGGAAAAAGAAATGTATTTATTAAATAAAGATTACTTACTACTTACTTACTGACTATTTATTTTTATTTTAATAATTTTTTTTAGTAAATTTAAAGTAAAACAGCCTAAAAAAATTATTATAGATCAGTGTGTTTGTTTGTTGTTTTGTTTGTTTGTTGCAGGTTTCAGACGCTGGGCTGAACTTTCCAGAAGCTTCCTGCTGGAGGCGCCTCTGAGTCACAGCTGGACTTCAACAGTGAACCCATCAGAGCGCAGGGATCAGCAGGTGAGCGTCCAATCAGAGCGCAGGGATCAGTGAGCGTCCAATCAGGAGCGCAGGGATCAGCAGGTCCAATCAGAGGAGAGCACAGTGAGCGTCCAATCAGAGCAGGGATCAGCAGGGTCCAATCAGAGCGCAGGATCAGCAGGTCCAATCAGAGCGCAGGGATCAGCCAGTGAGCGTCCAATCAGAGGCCAGGGATCAGCAGTCTGAGAGCGTCCAATTATCAGCTGAGCGTCCAATCAGAGCGCAGGAATCAGCAGGTCCAATCAGAGCGCAGGGATCAGCAGGTCCAATCAGATCCTTGTTGTTAGGGTCTGTTGTTAGGTCTGTTGTTAGGTGTAACCCTGTTCTCTCTGTCTCCCTCTGTGTTGTTGGTCTCTGTTGTTAAGTCTGGTTGTTAGGTCCTTGTTGTTCAGTCTCTCCTCTAACTCTCTGGTGTCCAGGCGCTGCTGCTGCGCTCGCTGACGCCCGTCGTGGATCTGACTCGTCGCCTGAGCCTGAGCTCCGACTCTCTGTCCCTGAGCCTCAGGTCTGACCTCTGACCTCTGACCCTGTACATGACCCTGACGTGACCTCTGACCTCCTGACGACCTTCTGTCTCTGTTCCAGGACTCTGCTCCAGACCAAGTCCAGTCTGTGGGACGAGATCCCAGCAGAAAGTCCAGCACGAGACCCAGGACCAAGACCCAGGACCAGGACCAGGTGAGGATCTCAACCGGTTTTACTCAGCACCCAGGACCAGTTCAACCAGGATCTGAACCAGTTTAAATATAGATCTACACTCAAGGAAAAGGAAACACAAACATCAGAATAATGTTATTTTTGAGATGGGCCTGTTTCATATGAACCTACATCCATTTCTAATCCTCAGACCAACTCTTGTGGCGTTTACACATTTTCAGTCCAATAACAAACCAAACAATAGAACAACCCCCAAACCAGACGTGACAGGTTTCATAGACTGTCAATAGTTCACTGACCCCCCGTTGGCCCTGGACAGAGGTTATTCCCAGCCTCATGGATCCATCAGCCTCATGGATCCATCAGCCTCATGGATCATCAGCCTCATGGATCCCATCAGCCTCAGGATCCACCAGCTTCATGGATCCATCAGCTCATGGATCCATCAGCCTCATGGATCCATCAGCAGTAGTGTCTGAGGAGATCCATTCTTCCACCAGCGTCGCCCTCAGGTTCAGCCTCTCCCAGCGTCTCCTGTACACTCGATTAGAGATAGACCGATATATCGGCCGGTCGATATATCGGGCTGATATCCACATATTTTATGATATCGGCTATCTGCCTCAATTTTGGTCTTGAAGGCCGATTTTTAACTTTTTTTTATTCATTCATTCATTCATTTTCTACCGCTTAATCCCGTTAGGGGTCGCGGGTGACTGGAGCCTATCCCAGTGACTTTGGGCCTTAGGCGGGGAACACCCTGGACAGTGGCCAACTTGCCGCAGAGTTAGACAGACAACCATTCACTCTCTCATTCACTCACTAAGGGACATTTACAGTGATGCCCAATTAACCTAAACATGCATGTTTTTGGCGGTGGGAGGAAACCGGAGAAAACCCACGATGACACGGGGAGAACATGCAAACTCCACCCAGAGAGATCGTGAGATGTTGATATGGTCCGACCCGGGAGTCGAACCCACGACCTCCTTATTGGGAAGCCAGAGCTCTAACCACTCTGCTACCGTGCACCCCTACTTTTTTTTATATTTTATTTAATTTCTTTATAGTTATTCAGTTTCACTTTTTGTAATGAAAGAAACTAGAAAACATTAATTATCGTAAAGAAAAAGTCAGTTTTTCATCAGACACCACCTGGGCAGCCATAGCCAGAAGGACCCCTACACACACTAGAGCGGGGAGGAGCACTAAGCCTCAGCACCAAAGTGGAACAGAGAGAAAAACATGGTAACATTCTTTTCTCTCTCAACATACTTGTATATTTCTACATTAACGCTTAGCGGCAATCATTTTTCAAACTTTTGCTTGCAAGTCCTCTGTAGAAGCCATCACCGGTGTTTGTTTACAAGAACACATGCACGTGCTTTCCTTTTGTCGTGCTGTTGGCAGCACTCGGGAAAACGACACACTGTCATCAAAAGGGTGAAAACAACATGCAGAACTGCATATCGGCCACTGAAATCGGCATCGGCCACCAAAAACCCATATCGGTCGATCTCTACACTCTCGTCCATCTGCTCTGAAGCACTGGAACTTTTGTCGTCACTGAACATGACTTGGGACCAAAGTCCAACGACGATGTTCAGCACCATTGACCCGAGCTCTAAGCACTGATCCAACATGTGGCCCATCTGGTGGAATATCGTCAGCGCGTGTGTTTTTGGCTTCATTCTGGTGCCTTTTATAGAGAAGACTTGAGCACAGTTAACCAGCGGTAAAAGTCATAAACCACCTGTAATGCACTCTTTATGGTTCTCACCATCAGTCAAGTCTGTATCAGCCAATATGGACTCACATCAGGATGGAACATGTTTTTACTAATGGAGGAGTTTTAGAAGGAAGGTTAGAATATTAAAATGTTGTGTTTCTTTTTTCCTTGAGTGTAAGCCTAAATCAGGACATGGACAGGTCTTAAACTGGTCTAACTCTCTTTAGGACCTGAGTCTGAGTCTTGGACAGGTCTTAAACTGGTCTAACTCTCTTTCAGGACCTGGTCTGGGTCTGGGACAGGTCTTAAACTGGTCTTAAACTGGTCTAACTCTCTTTAGGACCTGAGTCTGAGTCTTGGACAGGTCTTAAACTGGTCTAACTCTCTTTCAGGACCTGGTCTGAGTCTTGGACAGGTCTTAAACTGTCTAACTCTCTTTCAGGACCTGGTGGGGATCCTGCAGGAGCTGAGGAAAGTCCTGGTCCAGATCCTGGTGATGATCGAGTTTAGAGGCGTCGCCCAAGTTCAGCCCAAAGAGAAGAAACCAGGACCCAAGTCCAGGTCTGTGGACCTGAGGAGGACTTAACCAGGACCTCAGGAGGACCTAACCAGGACCTCAGGAGGACCTAACCAGGACCAGATCTGTGGACCTGAGGAGGACTTAACCAGGACCTCAGGAGACTTAACCAGGACCTCAGGAGGACCTAACCAGGACCTCAGGAGGACCTAACCAGGACCAGATCTGTGGACCTCATGAGGACCTCGTGAGTCTGGATCAGTCTCTGTTTTCTTCTCGTCGTTGGATGTTTTTGTCAGATTCTGACATTTCGAGCAGAAAAAACTCAAACAAACACAAGCACAAAGTCTGTGTCTCGTTTCATGAAAAAACTTGAAGATGAGTTTTAGAAATTAGACTTTTGGACTGAGCTTCCCCTCACCTCCTCCTCTTTCCTCTTTCCTCCTCCTGCTTCCTCATGCTGCGTTCACACCAGACAGCTTATTTGCGTCTAAATTCACCTAAACGCGCGTACAGTGTGGTCAGTTATTTCTGCTGTTGACGCCTCAATAAGCTTCTAAAATGCTCTGACGCGTCAAGGCTTTGGTGACAAAAAGACACTTTCAACGCCCCAAAGCTCTTCTAGCTCTCGCTTGTTTACAGCTTTGTTTTGCTCGTAGACAGATCACTGAGAGAGAGAGAGAGGCTTGTTGCATTTATAAAACGCAACTTTCTCCTCCAGACAGTGTCCTTTTGCTGTCTCTGTCCTCCTCGGCTCTTCCCGTTGTACAGCAGGTTTAAACACGGCACCGGGCATTTTGAACAAATCCATGTGAGGCTGTCTGAACGTACCATCACCCTTCCTCCCCTCGTCTCTCCACCTTTTCCTCCTCCTCCTCTTCTGGTTTTGTTTTCTTTGGCTTGAGCAGAAAACCTTCACTTTGAACTTCTTTGACTGGATTCTACAAATATCTCTGAAAGAACTACAAACATGGCGTCCTCATCTCTGTCTGCGTCAGGACTACAAACATGTCTCTGTCTCTGCTTCAGGACTACAAACATGTCTCTGTCTCTGCGTCAGGACTACAAACATGTCTCTGTCAGGACTACAAACATGTCTCTGCTTTAGGACTACAAACATGTCTCTGTGTCAGGACTACCAACATGTCTCTGCTTTAGGACTACAAACATGTCTCTGCTTTAGGACTACAAACATGTCTCTGCGTCAGGACTACCAACATGTCTCTGCTTAGGACTACAAACATGTCTCTGCTTTAGGACTACAAACATGTCTCTGTGTCAGGACTACAAACATGTCTCTGCGTCAGGACTACCAACATGTCTCTGCTTTAGGACTACAAACATGTCTCTGTCTCTGCGTCAGAACTACAAACATGTCTCTGTCTCTGCATCAGGACTACAAACATGTCTCTGCGTTAGGACTACAAACATGTCTATGCGTCAGAACTACAAACATGCCTCTGCATCAGGACTACAAACATGTCTCTGTCTCTGCGTCAGAACTACAAACATGTCTCTGTCTCTGCATCAGGACTACAAACATGTCTCTGCGTCAGGACTACAAACATGTCTCTGCGTCAGAACTACAAACATGCCTCTGCATCAGGACTACAAACATGTCTCTGCGTCAGAACTACAAACATGCCTCTGCGTTAGGACTACAAACCTGTCTCTGCTTTAGGACTACAACATGTCTCTGTGTCAGGACTACAAACATGTCTCTGCTTTAGGACTACAAACATGTCTCTGTCTCTGCGTCAGAACTACAAACATGCCTCTGTCTCTGCATCAGGACTACAAACATGTCTCTGCTTTAGGACTACAAACATGTCTCTGCTTTAGGACTACAAACATGTCTCTGCGTCAGGACTACAAACATGTCTCTGTGTCTGCGTTAGGACTACAAACATGTCTCTGTGTCAAAACTACAAACATGTCTCTGTGTCTGCGTTAGGACTACAAACATGGCTTCTCTTCATATTCTTCTGCTTTTACGTGACAAACCCCACTCTTCTCTGATCAAAAGTAAAAGGAAAAACAAACCCGTCTTATTTACTCTAAAGTTACAAACGTGTTCTTATAAACGTCTCTTTTCTCAAACAAACGAGAAAAACACTAAAGTAGGAATGTTCGTCTGAAAGTCTGAAGAAAAATGATTTAAAACGATTGTAACTGAGCCGCTTTTTTACAGCATTCTTCTCTGATTGGACGAGAGTCTGTGAACTGTCTGTGATTGGCTGAGAGAGTCTGTAAACTGTCTGTGATTGGCTGAGAGAGTCTGTAAACTGTCTGTGATTGGCTGAGAGTCTGTAAACTGTCTGTGATTGGCCGAGAGAGTCTGTAAACTGTCTGTGATTGGCCGAGAGAGTCTGTAAACTGTCTGTGATTGGACGAGAGTCTGTAAACTGTCTGTGATTGGACGAGAGTCTGTAAACTGTCTGTGATTGGCCGAGAGTCTGTAAACTGTCTGTGATTGGACGAGAGTCTGTAAACTGTCTGTGATTGGACGAGAGTCTGTAAACTGTCTGTGATTGGCTGAGAGAGTCTGTAAACTGTCTGTGATTGGCTGAGAGAGTCTGTAAACTGTCTGTGATTGGCTGAGAGAGTCTGTAAACTGTCTGTGATTGGCTGAGAGAGTCTGTAAACTGTCTGTGATTGGCTGAGAGTCTGTAAACTGTCTGTGATTGGCTGAGAGAGTCTGTAAACTGTCTGTGATTGGCTGAGAGAGTCTGTAAACTGTCTGTGATTGGCTGAGGTCGTACGCTGTGATTGCCGAGAGTCTGTAAACTGTCTGTGATTGGCTGAGAGAGTCTGTAAACTGTCTGTGATTGGCTGAGAGTCTGTAAACTGTCTGTGATTGGCTGAGAGAGTCTGTAAACTGTCTGTGATTGGACGAGAGTCTGTAAACTGTCTGTGATTGGCTGAGAGTCTGTAAATCTAAAAAATGAAACTTTAAAGAAACTGATTCAGTTTTTTTATACTTATGTTTTTATTTAAATATGTGTGCACTTTTTATTTATGATTTGAGTTGTATTAAAGTTTACAGGGATGCACCGATACCACTTCTTCTGAGACCGATATGATGCCGATACTTTATTTCCTGAACTAGCCGATACCGATACCAGGCATTATTTCCTCAGAGCTCCTGAAGCTGTTTAACGCTGCATTCCAGGAAACTTGGATATTTCCCAGTTCAACGTCATCAACTCGTATGTAAACATTATTGCTAATGCTAACCTTTAGGCTAAACAAAAGTTGATCTAGTCAGTGGCTTGTTATTTTGTTGATTAGACAATTATTCTATTAACAATAGGCTCATAAGGGTCATATAGCTGGACGTCCTGCCCAAATCGAGATGGTTGGCAACTCTAAGTGGGATTGACCAGTGAGATTGACCAGTGAGATTGACCAGTGAGATTGACCAGTGAGATTGACCAGTGAGATTGACCAGTGAGATTGACCAGTGAGATTGACCAGTGAGATTGACCAGTGAGATTGACCAGTGAGATTGACCAGTGAGATTGACCAGTGAGATTGACCAGTGAGATTGACCAGTTTGAGTGGCTCCAGCACATTTGTACAAGTGGGAAATCTCCCAGTTCAGTTTCCTGAACGCACCAACTCTCATTGTTGGTTTTATTGAGTCGACGTCACAACATTCTCCAGGCCATTACTTTAAACAGATGGAGGGAAAATTATTTTGCTTTTTGCTGTAATAAAAAAAGGAAATGGGTCTAGTTGTTAATAGTAATCACCACATTCAAAATGCTTAGCCTATAAAAACCCTGGATCAGATTTTTATTAAGTCAGACCTTGTAGCTTCAAGTGTCACATTAAGATTATTTATTTGTTAGACAGTTTTAAATCTCAGCAAAATGTGCTAGAATAAAATATTCTTGTTTATTTAGAAACTTTGCTGCGCTCCTCCGCAGCGCGAGCATTAGCATTAGCCGCATTAGCATTAGCCGCATTAGCACAACAGAGTTTTCCTTCTCTCACCGCGGCCACACTTTGGACAATATGGACATGCTGTACCTCTTTTGAAAGCTTACATCCTGCCCCGTTCAGTCGCTCTGTTTTGTTTCTCAATTTGAATAAGTCACAATGCGTGCACAAGCAAAGAAGCGGCAGCTACACTTTACCACGTTAGCCGCTACACATCATAAACAGTTAGCCTACGCAGGGTGACCAGACTGTTTACCTGGGACCACCTCACCTCAAAAAGATAAAACATAATATTCTGTAGTTCTTGTAAAAACTATAGTTTATGCAGAAAATGAATAGGGAACAGTGTGTTTATATAAAAAAGGGAGTTCAGACCAATGATTCTGTTACTGTTGAATACAAATTCCATTTAATCTAATAAAAGAATTACCAGTAGTCGACTAATACAATTTTGGTCGACCAAGACTTCATCAACCGATTAATCGACTAAATGACTAAAGAACTACAGCCCTAGATTTTACAAGTACAAGTATTAGGCAGTGGTATCTAGAGATGTCACAATATCAAATTTTATTATTGTGAGACAAAATATCATGGTTTTGCAATTATTCATGATTATGCTTTTTACATTTTAAATTTCTTGCATCCTCATTGTGAAGATTTAGACCAGTTTTGTGAAATTAAACTTCTGAATGTCAATATCTACAGAAATATTTAGATGCCTTTACTTTAATACAGATAATTCAGTGACTTGATTTTGCTTTTAAAATTATAATACTTCTCTTAGCTCAAAAACTGAATTTTGTTTCTGAAATGGCAACATTTACTAAGTTTTGGCTTAGTTCTGAGGATTCTCAGCATTTACCCTCCTGCTGCGGCAAACAAATATAAGACATAACACAACTAAATTTACTTGTCACCACTGTATTTCGCCTTAAACTATAACTTTGCTTCTGAAGTTGTCACGATTATTATACTCTTTTGTTCTTGTGATTATATTGAGACTTGAATAATCACGATTATCGATTAACCTAATACTCTTGACATCCCTAGTGGTATCGGCCGATCCTGGCATCAGTGCATCCTTTAAAGTTTATAAATGTGGGTTAGACGAGACGTATGTGTTACTTTTATCATTTTACTGTTTGTCTTTTTTCATAAATGTGTTTTTAAAAGGCTGAATTATAAATGTGTTTTTACAGTTATGACACTGTTCTGTATCGAAGCGTCTGATTGGCCGAATGTAAAGGAAGCGTCTGATTGGCCGACACTTGTACAGATGTTAAATCCTGAAGTTTGTGTTTGAATAAAACTGTTTTCGCTCCACATGTTTGTTTAGTTTTGTTTGTTTATTAGGGTTTAATTATACTTTAGTTTGAGTTTAGAGTCTTTAACTGTCACTAACTAATTTCATTTCTTTGTTAAAAAGAGAAAAATCCCGTTTCACTCGAGGAGAAAACTCTGTGCAGCTAAAACACTGTTAGGTCTAGTTTCTGATCAATAATCAGGTTTAAAGTGATCAATCAAACTCTGAAGAGACTCAGAGTTTAAATCCGACTTTATTTACACCAAATATTGCACAAAACAATCGTCCAAACTGATCAGTAAAGGAGTGATCAATGGTCTGATCAATAACAGTAACTCAACAATAAACTGGAATAAAACACAAGCAACAAGTGCAACGTATTTACACAACTTCACTAAAAAGACCAGGTTTAGTCTGGGTTTAGTCCAGTTTTAGTCCTGGTTTAGTCCTGGTTTAGTCCTGCTTTAGTCCTGGTTTAGTCCTGGTTTAGTCCTGCTTTAGTCCTGCTTTAGTCCTGCTTTAGACCTGCTTTAGTCCTGCTTTAGTCCTGGTTTAGTCCTGGTTTAGTCCTGCTTTAGTCCTGCTTTAGTCCTGTTTTAGTCCTGCTTTAGTCCTGGTTTAGTCCTGGTTTAGTCCTGGTTTAGTCCTGTTTTAGTCCTGTTTTAGTTCTGTTTTAGTCCTGTTTTAGTCCTGGTTTAGTCCTGGTTTAGTCCTGGTTTAGTCCTGGTTTAGTCCTGTTTTAGTCCTGTTTTAGTCCTGGTTTAGTCCTGTTTTAGTCCTGCTTTAGTCCTGGTTTAGTCCTGGTTTAGTCCTGGTTTAGTCCTGGTTTAGTCCTGGTTTAGTCCTGTTTTAGTCCTGTTTTAGTCCTGTTTTAGTTCTGTTTTAGTCCTGTTTTAGTCCTGGTTTAGTCCTGGTTTAGTCCTGGTTTAGTCCTGTTTTAGTCCTGGTTTAGTCCTGTTTTAGTCCTGGTTTAGTCCTGTTTTAGTCCTGCTTTAGTCCTGTTTTAGTCCTGGTTTAGTCCTGGTTTAGTCCTGTTTAGTCCTGTTTGGCAGAGTTAGCTCGGTGGGTTAGCGTTAGCCCTTTGTTTGGGGTGATGAGAAAAGGTTAAAGGTCACAGATTGGGAGGGGGAGGGTCAGGCCTGGGGTCAAAGGTGAAGCCTTCAAGCGACGCTTCACAAACACAAAATCCATCTTCAAACCAGGACTAAACCAGGACTAGACCAGGACTAGAACGAGTCTCTGCAGTGACAGTTCATGAGTTTTTATTTTTACAAAAACCTGGGGAAATCCAGACTTAGTCTCAGTCCAGACTTGGTTCAGTCTAAAAAAATAGCTGCAACTTGAAGCACCAGAGACAGGCCGATACCAGGCCGATACTGGGCCGATACCGGGCCGATACCAGGCCCGTTTAGTGTGGGGGAGATCGGCCTGAAGCTTCAGCTCAGGCCGATCTTTAGTTCAGTTCAGACAAAAGACAAAAAGAGTTTTAAAGTTTTAAGATCTGAGACCGAACCAGGAGAAACACCAGGTCCTGGTCCTGGTCCGGGTCTGGGTCCTCACATGGTCCTGGTCCTCAGCAGATGAAGACCAGGTCCCGTACGTGGTCCTGGTCCTGGTCTGGTCCTCAGCAGATGAAGACCAGGTCCCGTACGTGGTCCTGGTCCTGGTCTGGTCCTCAGCAGATGAAGACCAGGTCCCGTACGTGGTCCTGGTCCTGGTCTGGTCCTCAGTAGATGAAGACCAGGTCCCGTACGTGGTCCTGGGCCTGGTCTGGTCCTCAGCAGATGAAGACCAGGTCCCGTACATGGTCCTGGAGCCAGTCTCGGTCCTGGTCCTGGTCCTCAGCAGATGAAGACCAGGTCCCGTACGTGGTCCTGGTCTGGTCTGGTCCTCAGCAGATGAAGACCAGGTCCCGTACGTGGTCCTGGTCTGGTCTGGTCCTCAGCAGATGAAGACCAGGTCCCGTACGTGGTCCTGGTCTGGTCTGGTCCTGGTCTGGTCCTCAGCAGATGAAGACCAGGTCCGTACGTGGTCCTGGAGCCAGTCTCGGTCCTGGTCCTGGTCCTCAGCAGATGAAGACAGGTCCCGTACGTGGTCCTGGAGCCAGTCTCGGTCCTGGTCTGGTCTGGTCCTCAGCAGATGAAGACCAGGTCCCGTACGTGGTCCTGGAGCCAGTCTCGGTCTGAGAACTCAAAGTGGGACCTGACGGAGACTTCGCTGCACCAGTCCAAGTCCAGGTCCAGGTCCAGGTCCTGGTCCAGTCTGAGGAGCGGGTGGGAGGGCGGGCAGTGGGCGGGGCCGTAGGCGGGGCAGTGGGCGGGGCCAGGCCAGGTCCAGGGGTCGGAGAGGGCGGGGCTTAGACTCAAGTCCTCGGTCAGGTCCTCGGAGCGGTCGTCCAGGTCTGAGGAGAGAAACCGGTTACAGACCAGGACTAGGACTGAACTTCTGATGCCGATACTTTGGCCGATACTCTGGCCGATACTCTCAGACTGAAAACAGCTGTTTTATTCTACAGAAACGTTATTGATGGTGTAAATGAAAAGTTCAGTTGAGTTCTGCTCAAACCTGAACAAACGTCTCATCATCACAAACAAAGTCCAGGTCTGACCCTCGACTCGGAGGTAAACCTGCTCTAGACAGTCTGGGTCTGTTACCATGGCAGCTGTGGCGGCCATCTTGTGACTGGAGCAGCAGCAGGTCCTGAGTCTGAGTCTAAAGTCTGGTCTCAGGTCTAGAAGCTTCTGCACACGTGTAGAAACGTGAAAACACAAGATTTAACTCAGAGCAGAAACACTTCAGACTCAAACTGTAGGTTTTATTCAACTTTAAAGGACCTATTCTGTCAAAGTCACTTTTCTAAGTGTTTAACTCTGTTATAACGGCTCCTTCATCATTAGTTTACTCTAAATTATATTAGAATTGCTTCATGCATGGGTATGCCCTGAAGAAGGCCTGACTGGTCCCTTGCTCTGTAATAAAGGACTTTTAACATCAGATGTGCCTCAGGTCTTATAGAAGGGTTATGTCCTGGGTTCATACAGATTGTATGCTATGATTTTCCATGACTTTTCCATGACTTTTCCAGGTTTTTCATGACTGTACGAACCCTGTATGTCCTGGTTTTAAGTCTCCTCCTTGAAGAGCACCTGATTTTTATCTTTTGCACACTGGACCCAGCAGCGCTCCCATTGTGTCTTTGATTCCTGCATGTTGGAGTAATCTTGTTTTGTTCTTCAGCTGCAGCTCAAGTGTCTCACCTACCACCTAGCCCCGCCCACTTGTCTGTGTTTACTTTGTATAATTCAAAAGATTAAAACTCAAAGTGAGGCGTATGTGCCTAGAAACTGTCCCAGAGACACTTTACAACAATAATAATGTGTTATTCAAAATCTGTTGCTTTTTACAGTTACATTTAAAGTGAAGAGGCGGGGCTTATCAGTGAAGAGGCGGGGCTTATCAGTGAAGAGGCGGGGCTTATCAGTGAAGAGGCGGGGCTTATCAGATCTGCAGTTTTGAACAGGAAGTCAGTAGAGCTGTTTCTGTTTTTAAGTTGTTTTAGATCAACTTTGTGTTTTACATTGAACAAAAGGTAAATTACTGATCTACACATGTTCTAGATTCTTTTTAAATATAAAAAAACATTTTAACAACAGACTATTGTGTCTTTGTGTTTGTGGAGCTAAAGTTACATTTCCCAAAGGTGATAAACTGGCAGTGGAGCTATAAACCTCCACAAACACACAAGTCTGTTTCATGTAAACTATGAATATCTGCAGCACGTCTGATTCTTTCAAAGCTTTCGCTGCGTTAGCTCCGTGGCAGGTTCTTCAAATCGCCTCCGGAAGTTTGTCCCTCGTGAGAGACTTTAGTTTTATGATCTCGGTCCTCCGCTCTCACAAACACAGGTCTGGTTAAAGACAGACGCGCTAGTTTAAAATCCCCCGATGGAGACGTGCACCGCTCACTGTGCGTGACGTAGCAGCTTCCCGCGGTAAAGAGTTTAGGCAGAATTAGAAGGGTAAGTTTAGGATTGGGGCCTTGGGTGAGGGTTAACAAAAGTCATATGAAAATAAACAATATTACTGATTTTCTAGCACTGACTTTAAACAAGGGGGTTCCCATCTCGACATTCATACCTGGCTCGTCGAGGTCGGAGCAGGTTTAGACCTGGTTCAGACCTGGTTTAGACCTGGTTTAGACCTGGTTCTGGTTCATACCTGGCTCGTCGAGGTCGGAGCAGGTTTAGACCTGGTTCAGACCTGGTTCAGACCTGGTTCAGACCTGGTTCAGACCTGGTTTAGACCTGGTTTAGACCTGGTTCTGGTTCATACCTGGCTCATCGAGGTCGGAGCTTGTTTAGACCTGGTTCAGACCTGGTTTAGTCCAGGTTCTGGGTCATACCTGGCTCGTCGAGGTCGGAGCTTGTTTAGACCTGGTTAGACCTGGTTTAGACCTGGTTCAGACCTGGTTTAGACCTGGTTCAGACCTGGTTTAGACCTGGTTCAGACCTGGTTTAGACCTGGTTCTGGTTCATACCTGGTTCAGACCTGGTTCAGACCTGGTTCAGACCTGGTTCTGGTTCATACCTGGCTCGTCGAGGTCGGAGCTTGTTTAGACCTGGTTTAGACCTGGTTTAGACCTGGTTCTGGTTCATACCTGGCTCGTCGAGGTCGGAGCAGGTTTAGACCTGGTTCAGACCTGGTTCAGACCTGGTTCAGACCTGGTTCAGACCTGGTTCAGACCTGGTTCTGGTTCATACCTGGCTCGTCGAGGTCGGAGCAGGTGGAGTTCTGTCTGGCCAGGTTCAGGTTCTTGTGGATGATGTAATGGCGTCTCTGCTCCGTTGCCATGGAGACGTAGCGAGGCTCCTCCCCCTCGTCCTCGTCGTCTGAGTCCGAGTCTTCAGAGTCCGAGTCCAGGTCCGAGTCGTCCAGGAACCTGAGACACAAGAGCAGATTGTTTAAAGACAAAGTGTTGTTCACAGATTATTATCACCAGTGTGGCTACTTTATGGATTATATTAAATAATCCTGAGTTATGAGTCAAACCTCTGCTGCTGAGCTTTAACCTGAACATTTGGGCCAATCAATGAAAAGGGGCGTGTCCTTTTACTCGACTAATCGATCAATGGAACTATAGATTCATTCATTCATGTTTATGATCAATAGATTCATGTTTACAGCCCCACGTTTTAGACTCAAGAGACAAACATCTCATGTTGTTATTGACAAACAAACAAACAAACTCAAATCAGATCAGAGTGGAGAAAGAACACACATTCTCAGGTCGGACTAGAATCATCCTGATGTTGTTTGTTGTGGCCAAACGTGAGTTTCACTGAAGGAAAGAGACAACTTCACTTGTTAATTTCTCCAAAAGTAAAACCACAAACGAGACACAACAACAGACACAACAACAGACACAACAACAGACACAACAACAGACACAACAACAGACACAACAGAACCTCTCAGCTGTTGGACTGTCTGATTCTTTTCTTTTCATGTTTTGGTGGTGTTATGTCGTTGTTAAACTCTTTATCTTTCCCTCTGATGAGCTGCACTGTCTGGAGTAACATTCAGACTTAGATCTGCACCGATCCAGCTTTGACAGTTTACGATTCTGATACTTTGTGTTTAAGTATCTGCCGATACCGATATCCACCGATACTGTGTAAGGACTCACACTGCGTTTGTTTCTGATTAAAACACGTCATGTAACTGTTATTTATAGTGAAAGTCACAACTTAACAACTTAAACTGAATAAAATGTTCTGGATAAGGACCAGTCTGTAATTTAAGGCCTTTTCCCACTGTAGGAACTTTTCTCAGTTCCCAGTACTTTTTTAGTCCCTGTCCCCACTTTGGGAGCATTCACACAGAACAGGAACTATGAACTGGGGCCACACTTTAGGGACTTTTTTAGCTCCTGCTCTGGGGCTGGTACTTTCAGTCAGACCAGGAACCTTTTAGTGACACAAACACATTTTACACTGACTTTGTTTTGAAACATGTTTTACACATTCTCACATTTATATAAACCTTCCTTATCCTTAAGAATAAATATTTAAAGGTAGTAACTCCCAAAATGTATTTATTTAATTTGTAAATAGTAGCCTATAATACTATTATTAGGAATTACAGTGAATCATTTAGTTTAATTGTTAATTTCAGTGATGTTTTTAGATTTTGTACATAATAGTTTTATGTGAAATCTAAAAACACAACTTTTGTTTTCCTAACACCACTTAATGAATTATTTAAATGTTCCAGACTTTACAGATGCTAATGCTAAAGCTAGTTAGACCCACTTTCAGAAACTGCTGCTGTGTGAACACAAACATGAGGACATAGTTCCTCTGACTAAACAGGGACTGAAGGAATGTAGGGACTAGTTCTTGGTACTTTCATGTGGGAAAACGCCTTTTGACTCATTATGTCCAATTAAAGACACAACAATAGTATCAGCTGAATCGATATCATGGAGCCGATACTTTTCTGGATCAGCACCGATATCGGATCCCAGTATCAGTATCGGATCAGTGCATCTCTGATTCAGACTGAAATTGGCTCCTGTTGTTAGGTTTAGAGTAAAACTGCTGCTGCTAAAGTCAAACAGACAAGTTTGGACAGTAAACCGATACTCGGGTTTGCATGCACTTTGGAAAACTGGTATAAATCAGACTAGACTAGTTAACTGGTTTTCCTGGCTGTGTTTATCTTCCTCACCACCGCAGCGTCTTACTTTACAGCCTAACCCCTAACCCTCTGACTCCAGTCGTGCCGAGCATCTCTACTACAGCAGCTTAATGTTTCCTCTTCCCCCATCCAGCAAAAACATAACAGTCACCCAGGTTTACAACAACAAAACACCACCACAACGCTAGTCCGACCAGGAGAATAATAACTCTGAAGATGAGTTTAGTGTCTCACCTGTGTGCGCGCTGCTCCAGGTGTCTGTGCTCCTGCAGCCTGCCTGGGCCCCTGATGCGTCCCCTGGATCCTGCCGTGGGGCCCCTGGATCCTGCCCTGGGGCCCCTGGATCCTGCCCTGGGGCCCCTGGATCCTGGGCCCCCGGGAGCCTCCTGCGACCCTCCTCTGCCCGCGGGCCGCTGCTTCTTTTGTCCCTGGAGCTGTTTGTGTTTGTGTTTGAGTACATCCGGGTCCTGAGCGTGCTGAGAGTCCTGGTTCTGCTGGAGCGGCTCGGCCTGGCTCGTCTCGGCCCGGGGCTTCTTCTTGGGCCGGTACTTGTAGTCCGGGTGGTCCGCCATGTGCTGGACCCGCAGCCGCTCCGCCTCCTGTATGAACGGAACCTTCTCCGCCTCGGACAGACTCTTCCAGCGGCGGCCCAGCTGTTTGGAGATGAGCGCGTTGTGCATGTCCGGGGCGTCCGCCATCATCTTCCGCCGCTCCGCCTTGGACCACACCATGAAGGCGTTCATGGGCCGCTTAATGTGCCCCGGGCCGGGTTTGGAGCGCTTCACGTGGGCCGGGGCCGGTGTGGGCGAGGAGGAGGAGGGTCTGTGAGGCTGCGGGGGCCCCGGGACGAGCTCCGTGTGCTGCACCATGTCCCCGGAGCCTCTGTCCCGGCGCGGAGGCTCTGTCCCGGCGGAGCCTCTGTCCGGGCGGAGTCTCATCTTTCTCTGTCCGCGGCTGGTTCTCTGGTCTCTCCGGTCAGCCTCACACTTCTCCCGGGTTTGTGTCGTGTTTCTCGGGTCTCTCTCTCCCTGTTGTGCCCGGGCTTTGAGACTCTTTTCTCGGCTGGTTCTCTGGCTCTCTCTCGGTCACTTCTCCCCGGGTTTGTGTCGTGTTTTTCGGCTGTATCTCTCCCTCTGTCCGCCGCCTGCTCTGTGGTTCTCTCACCGGTCAGTCCTCTCACTTTTCCCCGGGTTTGTGTCGTGTTTTCGGCTGTATCTCCGCTGTTTCCTCGGTAAACTCTGCCGTGTCCCTCCGCGGGTCTTTCCTCGGTAAATCCTCGGTTCTTCCCGGTGAAAAGTCCGTGTTTTCCCGGTGAAATGTCCGTGTTTTGTGGCTTTATTCCCGGTGTGTTCGTGTCGTGTTTTTCGCGTCTCAGTTTAAACTTCTCAAACCGGCGTCTTTAACCGCGCCACAGCAGCTCCGCTTCAGCCAATCACAGCGCCGCTTCCTCTGCGCCCAGAGCCAATCAGCGCGCAGGCCCCGCCCCCTGCTCCGGCCGTTACGACGCTCCATTCATTCAGTTATTCTCTCTTTTCTTTTATTCAGCCACAAAGAAGAACAAGAGAAAGAGAAGAAAGAGGAGAGAGGGAAAGAGGTAGAGAAAAACAGGGTTAGAGAGGGTTAGAGAGAATGAAAGAGAGGGAAAGGAGAGAAAGAGAGAGAGGAGAGAGTAAAGGAAGAGAGAGGGAGAGAAAAACTGAAAGAAGAGTCAGACTGAAGGAGAGAGAGAGGAGAGAGAGAGAGAGAAAGAGGGAGAGGAGAGAGAGGAGAGGGAGAGAGAGAGAGGAGAGAGAGAGAAAGAGGGAGAGGAGAGAGAGATAAAGAGAGAGAGAGAGAAAGAGGGAGAGGAAAGAGAAAGGGGGAAGAGAGAGAAAGGGAGGGGAGAGAGAGAGAGAAGGAGAGAGAGAGAGAGAGAGAGAGAGAGAGAGAGGAAGAATAGAGTCAGACTGAAGGAGAGAGAGAGAAAGAAAGAAAGAAAGAAAGGAAAAAAAGAGAGAGATAGATAGAGAGGAGAGAAAGAGAGGGAGACAACTGACCAAATATGTTGGAAAGTGATTAAAATGTGTTTTTGATTTGAACAGATTAAGTTTTGTTAATGTAATGATACTGTAGGCCTATAATACTGTAGGCCTATAATATTGTAGGCCTATAATACTGTAGGCCTATAATATTGTAGGCCTATAATACTGTAGGCCTATAATACTGTAGGCCTATCTGCAAGTGAAATCAGTGACACTGATCATGAGTGAAGAGAGAGTCTGATGTGTAAAAGTCACATGAGCAGGATTAAAGCTGCAGGACCAGACTTTCTCTCTGCAAACATGGTTCAGGTTTAAATCCTTTCACAGGGTTAAACTTTAGTCACAGTTATGTTTTATAAACGTCTTTTTACAAACAACAAAGAGAAACTGCTGCAGAGGACCACGTGAGCTCAGCCAATCACAGCGCAGCATCAGAACTAATCTACTTTATTCAGACAGAACATGTTTGTTTCTGCAGAAAAACTGTTTCTTTGGCTGGTTTTTGTTCAAAGTATAACTGTGGTTTTGAGCAGTCAGTCAGACGACGGACCTGTATATGCAGCAGCAGTGCGTATTAGTGATCGAATGTGTTGCTTGTAAGACTGTGTTTGATTTTAAAGTGATGCAGCAGAGGCACTGTGGCCAAGACACATTTCCTCTCGGGACAATAAAGTTTACTTAAAACACACCTGCATGTATCACCACCAGGTCCGGGTTAGTTTAGTCTGTCTCTGAGCTTTGTGTTTAAAATGAAAACATAAAGACACTGAACCCACACATTCAGCAGTGAGAGGTAAAAACACATAAGACACACCTGCATGTATCTGGGTTCTTTCATCTGTCACTCTGTCTCTGGGCTTTAACCCTTTCAGAACTTTAGACAAACACACATCTTTGTTTGTCTGAGTCTCTGTAGTTTTAGTCTCTGATTGTGACTGAGAACAAGCTCTGCACAAAAGAACATCAGGTTTATAAGACTCAGAACAGCTGGAGTTGGAGTAGGTTTTGACAGTTCCTCTTCTCTGTCTCTCTCTCGTCAGTCTTCACACTTTTCCCCGGGTTTGTGTCGTGTTCTTCGGCTGTGACTCCGGTGTTTCCTCGGTAAACTCTGCCGTGTCCCTCCGCGGGTCTTGGAGTTGGAGTAGGTTTTGACAGTTCCTCTTCAAAAGCCGAAGCTGTTTTCATAAAAATAGTTTTAGCAACAAGCGACCAACCTTTGAAAAAAAAAAGCCTAAAACAAGCGACCTCAGCCCCTCAATAAAAAAAGGAACTAAAATATCTATTAATTAAGCAGGATGCGTCACGGCAGAGCGAGAGTTACTGATTTTGGCAGATTTTAAATAGTGAGACTGGACAGAAACTGGACCGAGTGAGACTTTTGGCCCAAAAAGAGACTTTTTGGATTGAAAAACTCAAGCTACTACCTTCCCTGGATTGAACGATGATGTAGACTTTTCTGTGTTTTTATAACAATCTTGACACACACTGCACATTTGGAGTTTGAAACTTTCATTGATTGCATAATCAAAGCTTAGAGGGGCCCCTCATATAGTCATTTTTGCTCTGTTTTTTTTAGACATTGTGTTGTAGACTGTCTATCTTCTGTTTTTAAAGATTTAAACATTTTTTAAAGTTTATAATGTTGTCGTTATGTAGATTTGCTCTGCCTCACATTTTAAACTACTATGGTATTCTAATGTACAAATGGGGTTTATCTTTTGTAAATACAGATATTTTTTGTATACATTATTGGTACATCCTCACATGACTTTGTCACATGATCTGTGATTCCTATTTAACACAGCTGGTGATGTCTAAATTTGTATGCCCTGGAAGAAGGCCTGACTGGTCGAAACACGTTGGTCCTTGCTCTGTAATAAAGGACTTTTAACATCAGATGTGCCTCAGATTTTACCCCTCGTCCACGGTCTTATAGAAGGGTTATGTTCTGGTTTTAAGATTTTAATAGTATTTGATCAGCAAGCCCAAAAAAACACAACCCGCGACTTTCCAAAAAAAGAAGTCCAAGTCGCGATAAAGAAGCGGACTCAGAGGCACACAACAGTTTAACATGAGAAGAGGAGGTGTTCTGCTCAGAGGCACAACATTAGCATGAGTTTGATCTCCTGCTGCTTCAGTCTCTTTCAGGTTTAATGAAGTGGGCGGGGCTTGTCACTTCTCTAATCACTGTAATTAAAGACAAGAGAAGCAGCTTCAGTCTGAACTGAACAAACACACACAGACGCTGCTGCGCTGTGATTGGCTGAGCCTGGACGGGCCTCTGCACTTTCACTTTGGGTTTTGTGAAGAGTGAAACAGAGATTTACCTGGAGCAGAAACAAACTGGACGAGTTAAAAACATACTTCATGTTTCACACCAGCTCCTTCAGCTTTAACGTAAAACATAAAAATGGTTGTTCTGTTTATGAAGCGTTTTTTGTATTCAGACCAGTATCGGTAGAGTTGTCTGATATAGAAGAAACACTTCATACATACTTTAAGAAGACATGATGAACATCTCATAGTTGTTCTGTTTGTGTCTGAGTCGGATCGTCTGGAGGAAGTGTTACAGCAGAATAGACTTAGAACAACTAAAGTGAATGAATCAGATTAAAGTTTACTTTATCTTCCACACATCAACAAACACATTTTGACTTTTTAAACCGAGATCAATGAGAGAAAACAGACCAGAACTGTGCACAGAAAAGACAAACTCAGGTTATAATGAAATACAACACTTCAGGCTCCAAACAGCAGTGGAAGAGCATCAGAACTCATTCATTCATTCATTTTCTACCGCTTAATCCGTTAGGGGTCGCGGGTGACTGGAGCCTATCCAGTGACTTTGGGCCTTAGGCGGGGAACCCCTGGACAGTGGCCAACTTGCCGCGGGTTAGACAGACAAACATTCACTCTCTCATTCACTCACTAAGGGACATTTACAGTGATGCCCAATTACGCTA
>CM076405.1:2739566-2771575 GCA_038363315.1 Mugilogobius chulae | reverse complement strand
GTGTCCTTCTTTATGCAGCTGACTCAAAGGTTTCTGAGGCCTTCCCACGATCTTAGAGCCCAGTGAAACTATTTTGTTTAATTTGTTTTTTGATCTGCAGGTCATGTGATTAAACCATGCAGTCACATGAAAAGTTAACACACTCTCCACCAAGGATTTGTAAACAGTTTCTATAATTTGTGGGTTGACTCCTATACTACTGAGCTTTTCTTAACAGGTACAGTCGTTGTGAGCATTTTTGAAGACAGTTTCAGCATTCAATTGAAAGTTCAACTGGGTATCCAAGATTGTGCCAAGATATTTGAAACTGTCCACAAACTCCACAGTTCCACCGTTTAGTGTGACAGGCTGTATGTTAATGTTCAGATTGGCGCCATTTACAATAAGTTCCTTAGTTTTGGCCACATTGATTTGAAGCTGACTTGTGTCATACCACGTCTGGAGAGCCTTTGTGTGCTCTAGGTAGGTCCCCTCAGCCAAGGCATTGTTTGATGCAGGAGACCAATGAGTGCCATGTCGTCTGCATATTTTAAGAGTTTAAAGTCTGGATCATCCATTTTAAATTCATTTGTAAAAAAGACTGAATAAAACTGGCGACAGTACAGAGCCCTGGGGACAGCCTGTACTCACACTCAGCTCCTCGGATGTGTTACTCCTGACATAAACCCTTTGTGGCGGCATGAGAGAAACTGTCTGATCCACAAGATCAGCCCTGAGTTAATATTAAGATCAGCAAGTCTCTTTAATAGAATATTAATTTTCATTGAATTAAAAGCTGAACTAAAATCTAAAAATAAAATTCTAGCATAGGTCTTGGCTTGGTGAGATGTTTGGTGACAGTGTTAAGCAAAATCAGAAGTGCATCGTCTGTGCCTCTATTGCTTTTATAGGCAACTGAAGCGGGTCTTGCAGCGTGGCAACTGAGGATGTTATATGGTTGGCCAACACTCGCTCCATAGTTTTGCAGATTATAGATGTTATTGCAATAGGTCTGAAGTCATTTGGTGTACTTGCACCAGGCCGTTTTGGAATTGGCCTGATCCTTGTAAACTTCCAAGCCAGGGGTACAGTGTGAGTGTCTAGAAGGAACTGAAAAAGCCTTGTGAAGACATCTTTAAGCTGGTACGCACAGTCTTTCAATAGGCGAGCTTTTAAACGTCTGGGCCTGTGGTCTTGTTAGGCTGCAGTCTGAGAAGGCTAGTCAGAACCTCACTGCTGTTGATGTTGATGGTTGTCATAGGTGGAAGGTTACTGCAGATGTCGTTGCACTCTACACTATCATCTGTGGTGTCAAATCTGCAGAAGAAGTTATTTAAACTATTAATAAAATCTGAGCTGTCAGTTTAAAAGCCCCGCCCACACACACTCTAAGCCCCGCCCTCAGCGCACATAAGCCCCGCCCCCTGATCACATAACCCCCGCCCACACACAGCCTCAACCCCGCCCCCAGCCCGCATGAGCCCCGCCCCCTGCTCACGTGTCGTAGTAGATGAAGTTGGCAGGCTGATGGCGGCGGCGCTCAGCCACACGAGGGCGCACACGAGCTGGCTCCGCCCCCCCGAGCTCCGCCCACTTGCTCGGAGGCGTGTCCGACAGTGGACCACGGCGGCGTAACGGTCCCCGCTCACCGCCGCTAACAGCAGGGCGGCGCTGAACACGCTCAGACTGTAGCCACCCTTCAGCAGCTTACAGCCAATCCGCTCAGGCCACGCCCCCTCCGCAGACCACGCCCTCAAGTCCATCACCACGAGCCCGGCAAGACCAGGACTACGACCAGATCAGCCAGAGCCAGGTTCAGCAGCAGCACCTGGAACAGAGACAAGACCAGGTCTGAGCCACGTTTAAAACAGGACTAAAACTGGTCTAAACCAGGACAATTAAGAACAGATCAATCAAACCGTGTTGAGAGCTTCACACAGGTCACTGCTCCAGCAAAAACTACAGATTATTAAGGTAAGGTTTATTAAGGACAATGTACAATTACATGAAGCACAAGGCAGATGCTTGTACTAGATTGTAGTTTACAGCTCTTTTCCATCTGTAGTCCTGGAGAGGCACACTGTACATGTTTTTAGTTGTAGGAGGAAACTACGCAGACACAGACACAGAACATGCAAACTCCACATAGAAAGGCCCAGAGCGCTAATCGCTGCTCCACCGTGTCGTCTTTATGAAAACATCCGGTTCTCGTTGTTTTGGTGGAATTCCAGGTTTTCTGTGATTGGTTGACTCCGCTCAGAAACCCGTCTTAAATGTAAACCCAGCGTTCTGATCACAGACCCTCACGTCTTTGTAACGTGTCGGTCCAAGTGTGTAGGGCAGGCATGTGCAAACTGCGGCCCGGGGGCCAGATGCGGCCCTTGGACCAGTTTGTTTTGGCCCTCAGACTTCCTGCTAGATCGGCCCAAATTCTAAATAGTTTTAATGTCAAACTTGAACAATTCTTCTCTCATAGTCGAAAAGCAAACATTGTGATGCCTTTGAAACCTAAAATGAAAGTTAAATGTCTTATTAAAGTGTTGTGGTTCATTTAATCAGCTCATACGCAACATTCCTCACTCTGAGTTTAGACACTCCTGGTGTAAGGACTGACTGCTAGGAAGTTTAGACCCTGTTTAGACCCAGTTCTGACCTGTGTGATGGACCAGGGCCTTGGCTTGTTTAGACCTGGTTTTAGACCCTGTTTAGACCCGGTTCTAGACCCGGTTCTCACCTGTGTGATGGACCAGGGCCGTGGCTTGTTTAGACCTGGTTTAGACCTGGTTTAGACCGGTTTAGACCGGTTTAGACCCGGTTCTGACCTGTGTGATGGACCAGGGCCTCGGAGAGCAGCTCAGCGTCAGGACCATCAGACAGTTCCCGATCAGGCCCAGGACACAGATCATAGAGTGAATGTACGGACCCAGAACCAGGACCAGACTGTGGTTCTGGACCTGGTAACACGGACCCTCCCACACGCTGTTGTTGTAGTCCGAGTAGTCCAGTCCAGGTCCAGGTCTGCCGAGGGGTCCAGAGTCCAGGTCGGGTCCATCTGAGGAGCACAGAGACACAGAGTGAACCCTAAACCTCAGATCGAGTCAGATTTTAAAAAATAAACCCAGAGTCATTTACACATGTGCTGTCTTTCTGTTCTTTTATTCACCTTTTTAACGGCTGTAAAATGACAGACTTTTTGGGGTTAAATGTGTGAATCCACTTGTGTATTTGTATTATTGTAGTTTATTTAAATCTTGTTTTAGAAGGGGTTCGTGTGGTACAAGTCGAAGTCTTCTCAAACAAACCCAGCAGAGTTTCTAAAGTATTTCTGGTATTTTGTGAATCGTGGTGGATGAACAGAACGGAGCTTGTATGTAGTCCTTAGCCTTATTTAATTTGAGTCCATAATAAGAAGGTTAGCAAATATGAATCTACATCTATCACTGCTTTTGACAGATGTAGTGACCCTGAACCATGTTTAGGATCTCAATATTCAGTTTCACATATCACTAGGGGACCTTTATGCTGCGTTCCCACCAAACGCGAATGGCGCGACCAGTTTTAACGTTAACTCTATGTAAAGAAGTGCACAGCGCCGAGAATGAAGCGAATGAAGTCAAATATTCTGGCGTCATTTATTGGGCGTCAGACGCGATTGTGACGCGCCATTCGCGTTTGGTGGGAACGCAGCATTAGAAATCCCTCCCGACCCCCAGGTTGAGAACCACTGCTCCAGAGTAAAACACAGTTCAGGTTCGAGCTCTGAGGTTTTTTCTGAGAGAACAGAAACTCTCCGTCTGCAGCTCCTTCACTGAACTGCTCCAGGGTCAAGTTTATGTTTTTATATTTTCCCTGGTTCAGTCCCAGTTCCATCCCTGGTCTGTGGTCTTGGTTCAGACCTGTTTTAGTCCTGGTTTAGTGCCAGCTGTAGTCCTGGTTCAGACCTGGTTTAGACCCGGTTCAGTCCTGGTCTGTGGTCTGACCTGGTTTACATAAATCTAAACTCTTGTGGTGCAGAAGTTGGTGCAATAAACCAGGTCAGTGCAGGAGCTGCAGAGACTGTGGGCGGGACCAGACCCAGACCTAGACCTGGTTTAGACATGCACCAGATCTGGGTTAGACATGGGTTAGACCTGGTGTAGACCTGGTTTAGAGCTGGGTTAGTTCTGGTTAGATGGAGTAAAAGATTAGATACAGATCAGATCAGAAAATGAGATATTTGACAATTCAGTCTCTTTGGGTTTAGTCCTGCTTTAGACCCGGTTTAGTCCTGGTTTAGACCTGTTTCAGACCTGGTTCAGACATGTTTAGACCTGGTTTAGTCTCTGTGTTTGGAGCTGAAACTTTCTGATTTGTTTAGTAAAATAATCTTTGTCAGTGTTTTTTCTGAGGCCGACAGAGGCTGAACTCTGATTGGTTGATAAAATAATAAAGTTGTAAATATGAGACAAACATAAAGGATGATTTTATTGATCTAAGCAGCTCAGATCAGACGAGACCGGGTCCAGAAGCTTTTCTCTGGGAAGTGAAGAAGAAGTTTGTGACATTTACAAGTTTAGATCAAATTAAATCAGAAGCAGAAACAACAAGTTCCTCTGAAAGACTTCCCCCAGAACTAGACCAGAAGACTAGACCAGGACTAGACCAGGACTAGACCAGGACTAGACCAGAACTAGACCAGGACTAGACCAGGACTAGACCAGGACTAGACCAGGACTAGACCAGGACTAGACCAGGACTAGACCAGGACTAGACCAGGACTAGACCAGGACTAGACCAGAACTAGACCAGGACTAGACCAGGACTAGACCAGGACTAGACCAGGACTAGACCAGAACTAGACCAGGACTAGACCAGGACTAGACCAGGACTAGACCAGGACTAGACCAGAACTAGACCAGGACTAGACCAGGACTAGACCAGGACTAGACCAGGACTAGACCAGGACAACGGACTAGACCAGGACTAGACCAGAACTAGACCAGGACTAGACCAGGACTAGACCAGGACTAGACCAGGACTAGACCAGGACTAGACCAGAACTAGACCAGGACTAGACCAGGACTAGACCAGGACTAGACCAGAACTAGACCAGGACTAGACCAGGACTAGACCAGGACTAGACCAGACTAGACCAGGACTAGACCAGGACTAGACCAGAACTAGACCAGGACTAGACCAGGACTAGACCAGGACTAGACCAGAACTAGACCAGGACTAGACAGGACTAGACCAGACTAGACCAGGCTAAACCAGGACTAGACCAGAACTAGACCAGGACTAGACCAGGTCTGAGCCAGGTCTGAACCAGGACTAAACCAGGTCTGAACCAGGTCTGAACCAGAACTAGACCAGAACTAGACCAGGACTAGACCAGGACTAGACCAGGACTAGACCAGGACTAGACCAGAACTAGACCAGGACTAGACCAGGACTAGACCAGGACTAGACCAGGACTAGACCAGGACTAGACCAGGACTAGACCAGGACTAGACCAGGACTAGACCAGAACTAGACCAGGACTAGACCAGGACTAGACCAGGACTAGACCAGAACTAGACCAGGACTAGACCAGGACTAGACCAGGACTAGACCAGGACTAAACCAGGACTAGACCAGAACTAGACCAGGACTAGACCAGGTCTGAGCCAGGTCTGAACCAGGACTAAACCAGGTCTGAACCAGGTCTGAACCAGAACTAGACCAGAACTAGACCAGGACTAGACCAGGACTAGACCAGGACTAGACCAGGACTAAACCAGGTCTGAACCAGGACTAAACCAGGTCTAAACCAGGTCTGAGCCAGGTCTGAACCAGGTCTGAACCAGGTCTAAACCAGGTCTGAGCCAGGACTAGACCAGGTCTGGACCAGGTCTAAACCAGGTCTAAACCAGGACTAGACCAGGACTAAACCAGGTCTAAACCAGGACTAGACCAGGACTAAACCAGGTCTAAACCAGGTCTAAACCAGGTCTGAACCAGGTCTGAACCAGGTCTGAACCAGGTCTGAGCCAGGTCTGAACCAGGTCTGAGCCAGGTCTGAACCAGGTCTGAGCCAGGTCTGAGCCAGGTCTGAACCAGGTCTGAGCCAGGTCTGAACCAGGTCTGAGCCAGGACTAAACCAGGTCTGAACCAGGACTAAACCAGAACTAAACCAGGTCTAAACCAGGTCTGAACCAGGTCTGAACCAGGTCTGAACCAGGTCTGAGCCAGGTCTGAACCAGGTCTGAGCCAGGACTAAACCAGGTCTGAACCAGGTCTGAGCCAGGTCTGAACCAGGTCTGAACCAGGACTAAACCAGAACTAGACCAGGTCTGAACCAGGACTAAACCAGAACTAAACCAGGTCTAAACCAGGACTAGACCAGGACTATAAAATAATCAAAGCTTCAGCTCAAAAGTGTAAATCCTTCAGATTGTGAGTCAGACGTTGAACATTAAACCTGAGACTTGGACTGATTCAGATTCTGGGTTGGACTCGTTCAGTTTCATCTGCTCAGAAACATTTGTCTAAATAAATGTGTCACAAATAATAATCCTGTTTATGTCGTATTTAAAGTGAAAAATGCACAAAAGTTACGTTTTTATTCAGACGAAGTTTTTGTGTGAACTTTTATCAGATTCAGTCTGAAGAAATAAATCCCACAAACACTTCACAGTCACAGTCAATAAAGTCAATAAAGTCAATAAAGTCAGAATAAATCATAAATAAAGTGATTAAATCCATCAGACTCAGAGTAAATGTGACTCACCCTCAGACGCTTCAGACGACTGAAGCTTCAGGACCGACTCCTCACAGGCCACGCCCACAGAGACAGGTCACGCCCACACAGACAAGCCACGCCCACGCAGATACAGGCCACGCCCACACTGTGACGTCACCAGTGAGTCAGATGCCCTCCCACACTCCTCCTGCTGTGACTCTGAATCTGAACAAAACATCTCAGCAGAGTTGCCAAGTCTGCTTCTTTAAAGCGACTTTGGGCTTCTTATTTTGGAAAGTCGCGTTTTTTTGGGCTTGCTCCTTAGCGACACTTTGACGTCATAAACAAGGTGATTTTTACGTTTTTTTCCAGGTGTAATTTCACAAAAATGACCCACTAATGCCAAAATATGGAGTTTTTGTATATTTTCATGTTTTAAAATCTTTATTAATGATCAAATACTATTTAAAATATGACAAACCAACATTTTGCTGTGACAGATGTTTAATGAATTGCTTATTTTAACTACTTTTTATTGAGTGCCTGAAGTCGTTTGTTTTGGGCTTTTTTCAAAGGTCAGGTCGCTTGTTGCTCTCTGAAAATCTGGCAACCCTACATCTCCGTATTAAAGTCATTTAAAGCTTCAAGACCAGATGTGTGTGTTGTGGTCGTACCAGCTCCCAAAGCCTGATCCCGTCAGGTCTCAGAAGCTAAGCATGTTGGGCCTGGGCAGGACTCGGATGGGAGCCACAGTGAGACAAACAGGAGAAACTACTGTTGTGTCCTTAGGCAAGACACTTCACCCACATGAGTCTGGATCTAGTGTGAGTGAATAATACAGAATGTGAAGCGTCTTTGTCATGAAAATTACTGTAGAAATCCAATGTATTATTGTTATTATTGTATGTGTGAGCTTGTGTGACGTTGTGTTGTTGTTGTGTTGGATTGTGTGAGGTTGTGTGTTGTTGTGTGATGTTGTATTTTTAGCTCTGGTCTTGTGTTTTATTGTATGACTGTTGTATGACGACCACACCTGCCCTGTACCTGTGTCTGCCCGAAACACTGAAGCATCTAGAATCACACCTCATACTGTAAACTACACACACATACTACACACATACTACACATATATACACACATATACATATAACTACTACATACACATACTACAGTACATACAGACAAAAGAATCCAACTGTATTAACCTTTTATCTGCCTGAAACACTGAAGCATCCAGAGAGTCACACCTCATACAGTAAACTACACACATACTACACATATATACACACATATTACACACGTATACATATAACTACTACATACACATACTACAGTACAAACAGACAAAAGAATCCAACTGTATTAACCTTTTATCTGCCTGAAACACTGAAGCATCCAGAGACCAGAGTCACAGCTGAGACTGTAAACTACACACACATTTACTACACATATTACTACAGTACAGATACTCGAGTACATACAGACACACACCAGATATAGTAAACTACACACATACTACACATAACGTGACATTTGACTGAGTTTCCCTTTTTCAGCAGAACAAACACAAACACATAAACATAAACACATAAACAAACAAACAAACACACACCTGACACACACACACTCCTGCCTAAAGGTCAAAGGTGTTAAACATGTTAAAGATGCAGTGTGGATGTTCGTTGTGTCACTTACACTGATCTCTCGTCCAGCTCATTGTCCATATTTGGTGCTGTCAATCAAACTCTGGTCACGCCCACTGAGCGGGTCTGTTTGGAATGTAGTTGTGGGCGGAGCCTGTGAGAGTACAGCCAGACTCAGGTCAGCTCAGGTCAAACCAGCTGCCAAAGCCTGATCCCGTCAGCTCTCAGAAGCTAAGCAGGGTTGGGCCTGGGCAGGACTCGGATGGGAGACCGCAGAGGAGAAACTTGTTGTGTCCTGAGGCAAGACACTTCACCCACACTGTCTAGTCTGGATCTGATGTGTGTGTGAATGGTTGATGGTGGTCGGGGGGCCGATGGCACAAAAAGGCAGCCTCACTTCTGTCAGTCATTTACTACACATTTCATCTGTGTTTATTACACTGTTTATTAGGGATGGGACGAGACAGAATTTTCACGAGACGAGACGAGCCACGACACTGGGTCCACGAGATCGAGACGAGACAAGATTTTTAAATAATTTGCATTAATTGTTTCAATTTAGAATTTAAACAAGGCAAATAAAAAATGATTTGTATTATTTATTATTGTTAGTTTATCTTATTTTAGTATAGCTTTGCATTTCATTATGTGTATCACCTTGGATTTTTATTATTTAAACAATGAGTTTTGACTGAAATTGATCTGCTCCCCCGTGTGTAGCTCAGACTCCGCCCCCTTTCCCTTTCCTTCTTCACAGCGCTGCCGCTGATTCTTCCATGCTGCTGAGAGGCACCAGACACACACAGTTATTGATGACAGAGGCCAAAATTTCTCTTTGTGGATCTATTTTAAACTATGTTTAAGTGTGAAAAACACCGCGTTGTTCCCGCGATGTCCGCGCGTATTTGACGATTATATATTTTTCGTGCTAACTTTTACAATGTTTAGGACTAATTATCTCTGTCAATATTGGTCCTATCTTTACCAAATAAAACCTGAGACAGAGTTTAGACTGTTTTCTGTCAGAATAAGTCGCTACAAGTCTGTGTGTGGAGGAGAATATTTACTACAGCTGCTCAAAGAAACAAAACTTAATTTCATGATCATGGAAAAATCTCACGAGACAGGTCAGTACGTGTGCGCACAGTATCGTGACAGTTTGATCTCGCGAGATCTCGCGGCACGAGATCTCGTCCCATCCCTACTGTTTATAACAACTACAAACATGTCCATTAATGCCTCCCTGACCCTTCCCCCAGGGCTCCTCTGCAAAGAGATTCTGAATCTCAGTGGGACTTCCCTGGTTAAATAAAGGTCCATTAAATTAAATAATAACAATATGTAAGGGTTAACCCTAACCGTCTCTTAAGGCTCTTTCACACCAAGCCGAAGGTCGTCCGTCTGAACCGGTTTGGCTACTTCTGTCGACAGGCGGCTCACGTGTGTTTGGTGTGAAAGGCGCTGTCGGAGGTCAGAGGAGCGGAGCAGGTCGCGGAGGCCAGGTTCTGAAGACTTGCTTGTAGAGTCGGCGTCACCAGTGGTCGCTAGTTGCCGCAGATGCAGCTGTTTGATTGGCTCGTGGCCAGCGAATCAGTGTGCAAGAAAACAGTGCAGAAAAACAAAAATGGAAAAACAGTATTTACCCGAGCATTAATTGTTGTTATTTGCCGGGTTCAAACGAGACGTAAGTACGAAGAAGAAAGGTTCTATTTGGTCTGAGGAAAACAAAGATGGAGGAGTACAGCTGTAGTACAAAGGCTGGACTGTAGCGGGAAATAGAAGTTGAGCCTAATCCGTGAGGTAAGATAGAAATCTGTTCACCACAGACTCGTGCGTAACTTCTGTTTTGTCTTTTTGGTCGAGCGTTACATCACACACATGCTCACTCTGTGTTTGTTCACCGACTGTTGGCTGCTTGGATCGTGTTTGTGTGAATGCTTTTTCACATCGATGCCCCAAAGAGACTAGAACAGACTCTGCATCGCTCCTCTATACCGACAGCGACTGGGAGTTGTGTTGGTGTGAAAGAGCCTTTAAATAAACACTTTTCAAACAGAAAACTTTGGATTTTTTTATTTATAAAACAACAAACAAGAGTTTTATTTACATTTAGAGACTTAAGTTAAGTCCAAGTCAGGTCAGGTCAGGGGCCGGGGGTCAGGTCAGAGGTCAGGGGTCAGAGGTCAGGGCACTTCTTCCATATAATCTGCGGCTTTGCTGAGGCTGAGTTCAGACAAACTCAAGTCCTGAGTCTTTTCATCAAACTGTGGAACAAACACAAGAACACAGCTTTAAACCAGACTAAACAACCAGACCAGACCAAACCAGACCAAACCAGACCAAACTGGGTCCCGTTTTAACCCTTGTGTCTTGTTGGGCAGTTTTACTTTTGTTGCCAGAGTTTAGGAGCGTTCCAAACAGAGACTCACTGATCTGATACTGGGATCAAGTATCGGCTCCAAGATATCGATTCAGCCGATACCTGAGCCGATATCTTCATGAGACAAACGTACAGACTGGTGTTGATCCAAACGTCTCATGATGTTGGACACTTTATTCACATGTGACGTGTTTTATTACAGAACAATAAGATCAGATACATTATGTTTAAGTCGTTACATTAGTGTGAGTTTATATCAGATTAAGTTAAAGGATCAGGATCAGTGTCAGAGCTGAACTAAAGCACTAAAGTTTGTAAAATCACACTTTTCTAGAGGATTCTCAGAGTTTCTAATGGAAGTCAATGGGACAAAATGGCTCCAACAGAACAAGAGACAAACTACAAACTGCTTCTGCACAAAAACTACAAAATCATCCAAGACTCTGAACATGTCCAAGGCTGGAAGAAAAGAAACTAACAAATCCACTTTAGATTCACATTTCACCTCTGAGAGTCTGCTTTTATCAGTCTGGACACAAGGGTTAAACCAGACTAACCCAGACTAACCCAGGTCCGGTCTCTAAAACCAGACTAAACCAGACTAAACCAGACTAACCCAGGTCATGTATGAGTCTTTACCTTGTCACTGAGCTCTGGTCCTTCTATAGAAACTTCCTCTATCTCTTCTCCTATACTGAGCTCTGAACGAGAGAGGGACGAACGATGACTGTGGAGAGAGAGAGAAGAGTGAGAGAGAGAAAGAGAGAGAGAGAGGGGAGAGAGAGAAGAGTGAGAGAGAGAGAGAGAGGGAGGGGAGAGAGAGAGAGAGAGAGAGAGAGAGAGGGAGAGAGAAGAGAGAGAGGGAGAGAGAGGGAGGGGAGGAGAGGAGAAGAGAGAGAGAGAAGAGAGGAGGAGAGAAGAGAGAGAGGGAGGGGAGAGAGAGAGAGAGGGAGAGAGAGAGGAGAGAGGGGAGAGAGAGAAGAGAGAGAGAGAGAGAGAGAGGAGAGAGAGGAGAGAAGAGAGAGAGAGGAGAGAGAGGGAGGGGAGAGAGAGGGGGACGAGCGATGACTGTGGAGAGAGAGAGAGAGGAGAGAGAGAGAGAGAGGGAGGGGAGAGAGAGAGGAGAGAGAGAGAGAGAGAGAGAGGAGAGAGAGAGAGAGGAGAGAGAGGGAGGGAGAGAGAGAAGAGAGAGAGAGAGAGAGAGAGAGGAGAGAAGAGAGAGAGAGAGAGAGGGGAGAGAGGGAGGGGAGAGAGAGGGGGACGAGCGATGACTGTGGAGAGAGAGAGAGAGCGGAGAGAGAGAGAGAGGGGAGAGAGAGAGAGAGAGAGAGGGGAGAGGGGAGAGAGAGAGAGGGGGGGGTCACTAACCTGTTAAAGTCGTCGTCATACTCCACATCTGCTTCTGCAAACACAAGAGACACAAACATGAGATGCTTGGCCTGGAGCAGAGCAGACGTGTTTGTGCAGAGACAGTTAGAGCGCTGCCGTTGAAACGTGTAGTCAAACCTGGTCCTTCATGTCCGTGTAGTCAAACCTGGTCCTTCATGTCCGTGTAGTCAAACCTGGTCCTTCATGTCCGTGTAGTCAAACCTGGTCCTTCATGTCCGTGTAGTCAAACCTGGTCCTTCATGTCCGTGTAGTCAAACCTGATCCTTCATGTCCGTGTAGTCAAACCTGGTCCTTCATGTCCATGTAGTCAAACCTGGTCCTTCATGTCATGTAGTCAAACCTGGTCCTTCATGTCCATGTAGTCAAACCTGGTCCTTCATGTCCGTGTAGTCAAACCTGGTCCTTCATGTCCGTGTAGTCAAACCTGGTCCTTCATGTCCGTGTAGTCAAACCTGGTCCTTCATGTCCGTGTAGTCAAACCTGGTCCTTCATGTCCGTGTAGTCAAACCTGGTCCTTCATGTCCGTGTAGTCAAACCTGGCCTTCATGTCCGTGTAGTCAAACCTGGCCGTTCATGTCCGTGTAGTCAACCTGGTCCTTCATGTCCACGTAGTCAAACCTGGTCCTTCATGTCCGTGTAGTCAAACCTGGTCCTTCATGTCCGTGTAGTCAAACCTGGTCCTTCATGTCCGTGTAGTCAAACCTGGTCCTTCATGTCCGTGTAGTCAAACCTGGTCCTTCATGTCCGTGTAGTCAAACCTGGTCCTTCATGTCCGTGTAGTCAACCTGGTCCTTCATGTCCGTGTAGTCAAACCTGGTCCTTCATGTCCGTGTAGTCAAACCTGGTCCTTCATGTCCGTGTAGTCAAACCTGGTCCTTCATGTCGTGTAGTCAACCTGGTCCTTCATGTCCGTGTGTCACTGGTTCAGTCTTGTAACCTGGTCCTTCATGTCCGTGTAGTCAAACCTGGTCCTTCATGTCCGTGTAGTCAAACCTGGTCCTTCATGTCCGTGTAGTCAACCTGGTCCTTCATGTCCGTGTAGTCAAACCTGGTCCTTCATGTCCGTGTAGTCAAACCTGGTCCTTCATGTCCGTGGTAGTCAAACCTGGTCCTTCATGTCCGTGTAGTCAAACCTGGTCCTTCATGTCCGTGTAGTCAAACCTGGTCCTTCATGTCCGTGTAGTCAAACCTGGTCCTTCATGTCCGTGTAGTCAAACCTGGTCCTTCATGTCCGTGTAGTCAAACCTGGTCCTTCATGTCCGTGTAGTCAAACCTGGTCCTTCATGTCCGTGTAGTCAAACCTGGTCCTTCATGTCCGTGTAGTCAAACCTGGTCCTTCATGTCCGTGTAGTCAAACCTGGTCCTTCATGTCCGTGTAGTCAAACCTGGTCCTTCATGTCCGTGTAGTCAAACCTGGTCCTTCATGTCCGTGTAGTCAAACCTAGTCCTTCATGTCCGTGTAGTCAAACCTAGTCCTTCATGTCCGTGTAGTCAAACCTGGTCCTTCATGTCCGTGTAGTCAAACCTGGTCCTTCATGTCCGTGTAGTCAAACCTGGCCTTCATGGTCCGTGTAGTCAAACCTGGTCCTTCATGTCCGTGTAGTCAAACCTGGTCCTTCATGTCCGTGTAGTCAAACCTGTCCTTCATGTCCGTCCGTGTAGTCAACCTGGTCTTCATGTCCGTGAGTCAAACCTGGTCTTCGTCCGTGTAGTCAAACCTGGTCCTTCACGTCCGTGTAGTCAAACCTGGTCCTTCACGTCCATGTAGTCAACCTGGTCTTCATGTCCGTGTAGTCAAACCTGTCCTTCATGTCCGTGTAGTCAAACCTGGTCCTTCATGTCCGTGTAGTCAAACCTGGTCCTTCATGTCCGTGTAGTCAAACCTGGTCCTTCATGTCCGTGTAGTCAAACCTGGTCCTTCATGTCCGTGTAGTCAAACCTGGTCCTTCATGTCCGTGTAGTCAAACCTGGCTGTTCATGTCCGTGTAGTCAAACCTGGTCCTTCATGTCCATGTAGTCAAACCTGGTCCTTCATGTCGTGTAGTCAAACCTGGTCCTTATGTCCGTGTAGTCAAACCTGGTCCTTCATGTCGTGTAGTCAAACCTGTCCTTATGTCGTGTAGTCAAACCTGGTGTTCATGTCCTGTAGTCAACCTGGTCCTTCTGTCCATGTAGTCAAACCTGGTCTTGTCGTGTACAAACTGGTCCTTCATGTCCGTGTAGTCAAACCTGGTCCTTCATGTCCGTGTAGTCAACGTGGGAACTTGGTCCCTGCAGACGGCGCTTGAGGGGACGTATCTTTAAAAATGACGTAACTCTGATGCTTACACACCAAACGTGACCACGCCAACACTTCACTGTTATGTCTACGTGGAAGTGCGATAATGCATGACCAACATGTGACGAGCAGAGTGACAGTTCTACAGCTTTAACACCATCACACTTCTGAAATTCTAAACTACAGAAACATAAACACAGAGCAAGTGAGACTGGGACATGGTTCTCACAAAGTTTAGTCCAGAGATTCTTTATGTTCACAGCTAAAGGAGAAAAAGCACGACTGAACCAGAATCATACTGTCATTCCCTCTGGGCAGTGGTGTAACAGGTAGAGCGATGGTCTTTCACCTGGGGGTCTCCGGTTCTAATCTCAGGTGGAGTTTAATCTTTTATTCTACACTAAAGCACAAACTAGCAAATGAAATCTCTGTTTTGTGTTTTAAAACGATAGCCTAATGTGTTTGTAAAGAAAGTAGGATTATAAAGTAATATTCTAGGTCTAGGTCCAGGTCCAGGTCCAGGTCCAGGTCCAGGTCCGGGTCTGTTCTTACCGACTCGATGAGATCCGCTTCTGTCACTTAGAACTTTGGAATCTTTGAGTTCTTTAGCTTTAGACGCTCCTGCAACAGAACAGAACAGAGTCTAAACCAGAACTAGAAGAGGTCTAAAGCAGGTCTAAACCAGGACTAAACCAGGACTAAACCAGGTCTGAAGTAGGTCTAGAGCGTGGGTCTAGAGCAGGACTAAAGCGGGTCTAGAGTAGGTCTAGAGCAGGTTTAGGACTGACCTGGGCGGCTGGGCTCTGAGGAGCTGCTCGGGCCCAGAGACAGAGATGGAACTGGACTGTCGGGTTTCCTGTAACAGACCAAAACCAGGTCAGAACCAGGACTAGACCAGGATCAGGACCAGACCAGGACTAGCTCCAGGACTGGGTGTAAAAGGAAGAGTAGAGAGGGGAGTGTGGAAGGAGGAGAAGAAGAGAGAGAGAGAAAAGGAGACTCACCTGAGCTCGGAATCTGAAGGAGGAACCAACACTGACAAACTGAGAGAGAGAGAGAGAGAGAGAGAGAGGAGAGAGGGAGGAGAGAGAGAGGAGAGAGAGAGGAGAGAGAGGAGAGAGAGAGGAGAGAGAGAGAAAGAGAGAGAAAGAAAGAGAGAGAAAGAGGAGAGGAGAGAGAGGGAGAGAGGAGAGATGGAGAGGAAGGTGGTGAAAGCGGAAACAAGGGAAAAAGGGGAGGAGTTTAGCACAGGGTCAATCTGAAAGCAGGAATGTGATTGGACGAGACTCACTCGCTCAAACTTTTGTCCCGCCTTAAAACCAAACCGGACCAGAGTCTTCAGAGCTAGAGAGGGAGGGAAAACCAGGACTAAACAGGTCTGGAACAGGTCTAGAACAGGACTAGAACAGGCTAGAACAGGACTAGAACAGGACTAGAAAGATAGAAACAGGACTAGAACAGGACTAAAACAGGACTAGAACAGGTCTGGAACGGACTAGAACAGGTCTGGAACAGAACTAAAGCAGGACTAGAACAGGACTAGAGCAGGACTAAACCAGGACTAAAGCAGGACTAGAGCAGGACTAGAGCAGGTCTAGAACAGGTCTGGAACAGGACTAAAACAGGACTAGAACAGGTCTGGAACAGGACTAGAATAGGTCTAAAGCAGGACTAAAACCGGACTACAACAGGGTCTAGAACAGGACTGAAGGAGGAATAAAGCAGGACTAGAACAGGTCTAACCTAGACTCACCAGCCGTAAGTTTTCTGAGGAGCTGGAAGAGGATCGTCAAAAAACGAGTCTCCGTCGTCGACATCGTCCAGGTCAGGTCCCGGTGAGGGTCCTTCAGGTCCTGCTGCTGGTTCTTCAGGTCTGCTGCTGGTCCTCAGGTCTCTCTGGTCTTGCTGCTGGTTCTTCAGGTCCTGCTTCTGGTCTTTCAGGTCCTGCTTGAGGTCCTGGTCCAGTGCAGAGTCTCCCTTGTTCTCAGACTGTCTCAGGTCAGAGCAGAAGTTAGAACATGAGGTTGTTCTGAGGAGAAGAAGCAGCAGCAGCAGAAGAATGTTCTTACCTGTGTGAGGGGAGCTTCTCCACACGCCTCCACCTGACACACACATGAATATTACACACACATGATCATTACACACACACAAGACCATGGAGTAAAATCCAGAGACTCACCACAGAAGAGCTGAGAGAGAACAGACTCAGGTAGAGCTTCTTCACACTGTCCCAGTCACACTCTGGAAACACAGAGTCAGGTTTTTACTCTTCTACTGTTGTGAGAGAGTTCAACAGCTCTGATAGTTCTCACCTGAGTTGACGGTTGTGTGTGACAGTTCCTCCAGGACAAACTGCTCCAACACTTTCCTACAGAACAGTCACATTTAGACCAGTTTAAGACCAGCTCTAGTCTCTGAAGTGAAGCTGAATCTGGAGGACAGAGACGGAGAGAGAAACGGTTCAAACTGTGTATGTGTGGGAAGAGCTGAGAGAAAAGTCTGACCACGTCGTGTTTGTTGAGAGAAGAAGCACTTTTGTCCTGAAACAAGAACACGAGAGTCAGATCTGAAACACATGTGAGGAGTCATGTTCTGAGTCACATGTGAGGGGTTTGGGTTTGTGTCTAAACTCACTTTGAGGTAAAAGTCAAAGTTCTGTCGAAGCCACTGCAGCTGCTTCTCCGACGGAGCCTGAAACACAACCAACGTGTGTTTACTCTTATTAGTTACACTAGAGCAGCGGTCTCCAACCAGTAGCTCGCCAAAGGATTTTAGAATCATACAAATAATGCTTTATCATTCATTCATTTTTCTACCGCTTAATCCCGTTAGGGGTCGCGGGTGACTGGAGCCTATCCCAGTGACTTTGGGCTTAGGCGGGGAACACCCTGGACAGTGGACAACTCGTCGCAGGGTTAGACAGACAAACATTCACTCTCTCATTCACTCACTAAGGGACATTTACAGTGATGCCCAATTAACCTAAACATACATGTTTTTGGAGGAAACCGGAGAAAACCCATGGTGACACGGGGAGAACATGCAAACTCCACCCAGAGAGATCGTGATAATGCTTTATCACTCAATTTTATTTTTTTACATGCCTATTTCTACTGTAAATGTTCCTTTAGATGGCTAATTGTGTCCACTTCTAAACAGACAGTGGCTAAATTATTATACAGGCCTCTTAAAGGGACTGTACTCGATTTTTTTGCAACAAATAACTTAAAACAATTTCCCCCCACACTGATCTCTTGCTAATTAATCTATTTAGGTAGAAATTAGTCCCAAAGTCCTGTCTATGTCTAATAAAATCCGTTTGTGTGCAGCTTTTTCTGTTTTGTTTTTAGCATTGTGGCTAACTGTTGTTAGCATAGTGACTCACCTCGCTGTTAAAGCTGTGAAAAAACATTAAAACTCATCATGATGAACAATTCTGAGCTCAGAATGCATTAGCTACGTGAGCAAATCATGTAGCCTGAAGGAAAAAGGTTAAAATTATTATTTCTGTTTGTTTACATTTTAGGATGCAAAATCAGGTACATCCCTTTAATTGACTGTCCTGGCACAGTCAATGTAATTTTTGGGCATCACTAAAAGTAGTAGCTCGCGGCCCGTTTTCTTTTGGCAAAAGTAGCTCCACTGGTGAAAAGGTTGGAGACCCGTGTGCTAGATTATTCTGAGGATCAGCTCTGGAAACAGACTTTAGTTTAGACCAGACCTGGGCAAACTACGGCCCCTGCTAGGTTTTTGAGAAACAGAATGCAGACACAAAACAACGATAATAATAACTTGTAACATTTCAATATTAAACTCACATTGTTATGAGAATAAAATCAAAGCCATAAAACGTATTTTTCAATAATAAACTTTTACAAGATTTAAATTGTAATTTGGATCTTGAACCGTTGTTATCAAGTCCATTGTATGTTTTAGTGTGATCAAACTTAGCTTAGTTTTTGTTTTCTTTTCTCATAAAATTACCAAAAAAAGTGTATGTTGAAGCTTGAAGCAAGTTACAGTTTTAATAGAATGTATTTTTTTCACAATATAAAGTTGATGCCATAAAAGAAGCTCTTGGTTTTAGGAGAAAATGTTAGATTTTGTTGGACACTATTTATTTGTACAGGTCTTCTGTCAATGAAATGCATTTGCAATAAGGAGAATTAGTTGGCTGTCTGGCCCTCCATTACTGTTCTGGGTTTGAATAATAATTGCCCAGCCTGGTTTAGACCCTGGTTTACTCTCTGTTCAGAGGCTGAGCTGTGACATACAGTGGGAGTCTGAGGGCTGTTTTAGGCTACGCTCACACCGCAGGTTGAAACGACCCAAATCGGATCTTTTTTATGTCTGTCTGAACGACACACATCCGATTTTTTCAATGCGACCCAGGCCACTTTCATATGTGGTCCTAAATCCGATACATATCTGGTCTTTTCAAACGCGACTCCAGTCTGAACGCTCACGTCGCATTTCATCCGACTTTTACGTCACAACTCAACAAGTCAAAGCAGAAAAAGCGGCAGAAGAGAGGGAGGAGGAGGAGGAGGAGAGAGGGAGGAGGAGGAGGAGGGGAGGAGGAGGAGGAGGAGGAGGAGGAGGAGAGGAGGAAGGAGGAGGAGGAGAGAGGAGAGGAGGAGGAGAGGGAAGGAGGAGGAGGAGAGGAAAGAGGAGGAGGAGAGGAGGAAGAGAGGAGGAGGAGGGAGGAGAGAAGAGGAGAGGAGAGGAGGAGGAAGAGAGGAGGAGGGAGGAGAGGAGGAAGAGAGGAGGAGGAGGAGGAGAGGAGGAAGAGAGGAGGAGGAGAGAGGAGGAGGAGGAAGAGGAGGAAGGAGGAGAGAGAGGAGGAGGAGGAGGAGAGGAGGAGAGAGGAGGAGGAGAGAGGAGGAGGAGGAGAGGAGGAGGAGAGAGAGGAGGAGGAGGAGGAGAGGAGGAGGAGGAGAGGAGGAAAGAGGAGGAGGAGAGGAGGAGGAGAGGAAGAGAGGAGGAAGAGAGGAGGAGGAGGAGGAGGAGGAGGAGGAGAGAGGAGGAGAGGAGGAGAGGAGAGGAGGAAGAGGAGGAGAGAGGAGAGAGGAGGAGAAGAGAAGGAGAGGAGGAGGAGGAAGAGAGGAGGAGGAGGAGGAAGAGAGGAGGAGGAAGAGGAGGAAGAGAGGAGGAGGAGGAAGAGAGGAGGGGAGAGGAGGAGGAGGAAGAGGAGGAGGAGGAGAAGGAGGAGGAGAGAGGAGGAGGAGGAAGAGGAGGAGGAGGAGGAGGAGGAGGAAGGAGAGGAGGAGGAAGGAGGAGGAGAGGAGGAAGAGGAGGAGGAGAGGAGGAGGAGGAGGAGGGAGGAGAGAGGAGGAGGAGAGAGCATCCGCGCCTGTGTCTGCTAAGCCTCGTAAAGCTGGACCGCCCGGTAAACTCCACTCACAACTCCACGTGAGCCAGACAAGAGACGACGCTAAACTAAACATACACAGCCTGTTTAATCACCGGGCTTATCATACAGTAACTAGGCTACTGCAGCAGAGCATCAGGTCAGTCAGAGGGAGAGAGCAGGACAAACACGGTGGAGAATCTTTCACTCACCACTGGAAAGTTTTCAGATTAAACTGTCGTGTCATCCAGGTCCTTTTATTCATTCTGCACAGATCAGTCACATAAAGTCCACAGAACATCGCTACAAATCCGTTTAGAAGTGTTGTTTGATAAATGAAAAGACAAAAACTACGAAGCAGTCCTCTTGTGTTGTGTTTGTTTATCCACAACACGACCTGGTCAAGTTATTCTAACGTCATTATCACTGGACTACTTCCTGTCAGTGTCGTAACTCTTTGAGCTTGAAACACATTTCTCTGTGACTCTGCGGCACATTTACACATAGTTTGGACTTGTATCTATAGTAGTGTAATGTTCTGAATGTTTTCAACTCTTTGGGCTTCTTAAAATGACCGACTTTATTTTGGACAGGAAACAGAACATGCTAATGTGTGCTAGCTTGTTAGCAGAACTTTTCACTGATAGTATTTGGTCTTTGCAGCTCCGTTTCTGCACTAAACAGCCTGAAACAGACACAAACATGTCCTGGCTGTATAACTACACTCTGTGCCTGTAACGTGGTGCTCTTTACTGCGCATGGGGCCGCATCCCGTTCACACCAGAGACAAGTTGGAGTCGCATGTTTTGTGTGAACGACCACATGAACAAATCTGGAATTGAGAATCTGACCTGCAGTGTGAACGTAGCCTTAGACTGGATTAGACCTGGTTAGACCTGGTTAGACCCTGTTTAGAGCTTGGTTCAGACCTGTTTCAGAGGCTGATCTATGACATCACAGTGTGGAGTCTGAGGTCTGTGGTTTGGTTTCTTAACTGTAAAAACATCCTGCTGCTCCACTTTCACACACGCGGCTGTGACACTGTCAGAACCATTCAGAAACTGCTGAAACGGCAAAAGTCTGAAGGTTAAATCTGCCTCTGCAACGTCCCACTGCCACATTAACCCTTCAACAACCAGAGCCACACGACTTACCCTTTAAGAGCCAGAGACACACGGACTTCACCTTTAAACCAGAGACACACGGACTTCACCCTTTAAGACAGAGACACACGGACTCACCCTTAAGAGCAGAGACACGGACTTCACCCTTTAAGAGCCAGACACACGACTTCACCTTAAGAGCAGAGAACACGACTTCACCTTAAGAGCAGAGACACACGGACTTCACCCTTAAGACCAGAGACACACGGACTTTACCACAAGGACTTAACCAGAGTCTGCAGCTTTACCTGGTCTTTGTTCCGCTCTCGGCCCTGCTCCTCGGTGCCTTTGTTGGTCCGGTCTTTCAGGTCCTTGCTCTGGTCCTTGCTCTGGTCCCTGCTCTGGTCTCTGCTCAGGTCTTTGTCTCGTCTCTGCAGCAGCTCCAGCAGAACCGGACTCTTTGGACCTGGGTTTAGCTGCAGGTCTTTGCACAGCAGGTCTCTGGACTCCAGCTGCTTCTGAACGTCACCACACACACTTATTATTCATACGTTTAAATATTTAAAGAGGATATTTGTGTGTTTAACGACTCACTGTGTTCATCTCCGGCTCAAACACAGACAGAGTGAAGTCCAGATCAAACACCTGCAGGAAGTCCAGGACCAGAGACGCCGCCGCTCGACCTGGACAACACAGTTATGGTAGAATCAGGTACACACAGACCGAATACTGAGGCCCAGGAAAAACCCTTATCGGTCGATCTCTAACAACTGATGAGTGGAGCTCTGAATATGGACTAAATATGACTGTTACTGTTCAAATGTTCATAAAAAAGTGTTTTGTTTTAAATGTGATTTAGTTTGATTCATGGTGTGTTTTAAACAGTGTTGGAGTAACTCATTACAAAAGTAACTAGTTACTGTAATATCTTCCACTTTCAGTAACTCGGTAGTGTCATTACTTATAAAAATGTTGATAATATATTACTGCTAAAATCAAAGTAACTCAAGTTACGAACATATAATTTAATTGCTTTAATATTCTAATGAAATGACCAAAACACCACTAAAACTCTGTCTGTGAACTTAAAGGTGAATAAAATAGTATGCGAAAATGTGACGTCACATTTCCATAAATTAACCAGTATCAAGTATAAATGTAACACGATTGATCTTTAACAATGTCTTAACAAACGTGTAATTAGTAAGTAAGTAATCTTTATTTGTACAGCACATTTCACAGACACAGAGTCACAAAGCTTCACAGTGAGATGAACCCTCCTCTCTCTCAGTGACAGTAAACTGCCCTGGGGCAGCTCAGCAGAGGAGATTCACTCAAAGTAACTCACAGTAGTGTAACTCAGTTACAGTTAATAACATAAATGTATTTTATTTTTCTCTGTAACTAGTAATATATAATGTATTATGATTTGCACTATTGTTTAGATTGCTCTGATTGCTGTATATATTTTTATTGTCTTATTTTATTACTTGACATACTTATTTCCTTTGCATGCCCTTATATTTTATATTATATTTTATAATGTAATGTTTATTAAAGACAATGTACAGTTACATGAAGCACAAAGGCAGATGTTTGTACCAGACTGTAGTTTACAGCTCATTTCCATCTGTGTCCTGGAGAGAAACATTGGACATGTTTTTAGATCAAAGCTAATATGTTTTCTTTTATACTATTACTTTATTAATGTTAAATGTTGCACATTCGCATCGATAAAATCCTTTCTGATTCTGATTTACACTAACTTACCCAACACTGGTTTTCAAGTAAAATAAAAGTTTTACAGATTGAATCTTGATTACAATGTTACAATCATAAAGTATTATGCAATGGCTGAAGCCATTGCGAGTGACTGCTTTTGATGCGAAGGGGTTTGACATGAACTCTGCTACAACAAGCAGAAACTGAAAAATTGCCTAAGACTCAAAACTAACAAGAAACGAAACAGTACATTAAAAAGTATCAGCAACAATCATTCAGAAATAACAGATATTTGACTGTAAAAATTAAAGAATAGTGCAAAAGTACAAGAAATACAAGTACTGCAAATAAAACCAAAACTGATACAGCTACAATAAAAACAAAGCTGCAAGAAATTGCCTGCAAAAGAATAAAAGAAAAGAAAATACAACTGCCAGAATATTCCCATTATAATTAATAGTAAAAGTTCTATATTGAGCTTTAATTTTTACAAAAAATACAAAAGTTACAAATATATAAACACAATCTGAAACTAGAGAGGCAATGAGGTTTTTGTGTTTTGTTTTACAGTGCTTTTATTGTGAAAAGTCCAAAAACGTTGTTTTACAGTGCTTTTATTGTGAAAAGTCCAAAAACGTTGTTTTACAGTGCTTTTATTGGGAAAATCCCAAAAACGTTGTTTTACAGTGCTTTTACTGTGAAAAGTCCAAAAACGTTGTTTTACAGTGCTTTTATTGTGAAAAGTCCAAAAACGTTGTTTTTCAGTGCTTTTAATGTGAAAATCCCAAAAACGTTGTTTTACAGTGCTTTTATTGTGAAAATCCTAAAAACGTTGTTTTACAGAGCTTTTATTGTGAAAATCCAAAAACGTTGTTTTACAGTGCTTTTATTGTGAAAAGTCCAAAAACGTTGTTTTATGGGCTTTTATTGTGAAAAGTCAGAAAACGTTGTTTTACAGTGCTTTTATTGTGAAAAGTCCAAAAACGTTGTTTTACAGTGCTTTTATGGTGAAAAGTCAAAAACGTTGTTTTACAGTGCTTTTATTGTGAAAAGTCCAAAAACGTTGTTTTACAGTGCTTTTATGGTGAAAAGTCCAAAAATTTGTTTTACAGTGCTTTTATGTGAAAATCCCAAAAACTTGTTTTACAGTGCTTTTATTGTGAAAAGTCCAAAACATTGTTTTACAGTGCTTTTATTGTAAAGTCCAAAAACTTGTTTTACAGTGCTTTCATGTGAAAATCCAAAAACATTGTTTTACATTGCTTTTATTGTGAAAAGTCCAAAAACGTTGTTTTACAGTGCTTTCATTGTGAAAAGTCCAAAAACGTTGTTTTACAGTGCTTTATTGTGAAAAGTCCAAAAACGTTGTTTTACAGTGCTTTTATTGTGAAAAGTCCAAAAACGTTGTTTTGCAGTGCTTTCATTGTGAAAAGTCAAAAAACGTTGTTTTACAGTGCTTTTATTATGAAAAGTCCAAAAACGTTGTTTTACAGTGCTTTTATTGTGAAAATCTGGAAAACGGTTTCCTGTATTTCTGCTGTAGTAGTTTTACTGCATTAGTCCTGGAGTCTGGGCCTGAGTGACTGTGAAACACACAAAGTACAAAACCAGAGGCTTCAGAAGAGGCATAAACCTGCTCAAAGAACAACTTCCTATTAATTCGAATAGGAAATGAAAAGTACTACAAAGTACTGCAAAGTATTTCAAATTACTTCAAAAATTACAAGTAGTACAAGTGATAGTATAATTCACACAACTTCACAAACTGAACAAATGTAGAAACATGTAAAAGAAAGTTACAAACCTGCAAAATGTTCAGCCTATGATAAAGTTATATTTAAATGAATGGAAAGTCTAAAAGTACTACAAAGTACAAGTACTGCAAATGTTATTGTGTGTAGAAGTACCAAAAGTAATGCGAGGAGTCGCCCCGTCACACAGAACATGAAAAAGGCAGAAAAATCTTAATTCACAAAAAAATGTAACTTGTGAAAGCAAAAACATTTTCTATTAAAGTCAATGGAACAGGTACAAGTACTACAAAGTACTACAAATACTGCAAAAGTACAAGAGATACAAGTAATGCAAGCAAAGACGCGACTCATAAAGCTGCAATAAATACAAAGCTGCAAAACATTGGCTGCAAAAGAACAAAAGACTCTAAAAATACAACTGCTAAAATATTCCATTAGAAATGAATGGAAAGTCTAAAAGTACTACAAAGTACAAGTACTGCAAATACTATATTGTGTAGAAGTACCAAAAGTAATGCGAGGACTCGACCCGTCACACAGAACATGAAAAAGGCAGAAAAATTTAAATTCACAAAAAAATGGAACTTGTGAAAGCAAAAACATTTTCTATTAAAGTCAATGGAACAAGTGTAAGTACTACAAAGTACTACAAATACTGCAAAAGTACAAGAGATACAAGTGCTGCAAGTAAAGCCACAACCGATAGAGCTGCAATAAATACAAAGCTGCAAAACCTTGGCTGCAAAAGAGCAAAAGACACAAAAAACACAACTGCCAAAAAATTCCCATTAGAAATGAATGGAAAGTCTAAAAGTACTACAAAGTACAAGTACTACAAATACTACAATGTGTAGAAGTACCAAAAGTAATGCGAGGAGTCGCCTTGTCATACAGAATATAAAAAAGCTGAAAAATGAAAATTCACAAAAAAAGTGGAACTTGTGAAAGCAAAAATATTTTCTATTAAAGTCAATGGAAAAAGTACAAGTACTACAAAGTACTGCAAATACTGCAAAAGTACAAGAGATACAAGTACTGCAATTAAAGCCACAACTGATAGAGCTGCAATAAATACAAAGCTGCAAAAAAAATGGCTGCAAAAAGACAAAAGACACAAAAAATACAACTGCCAAAATTTTCCCATTATAATTGATAGAAAAAATTCCACATTGAGCTTTAATTTTTACAAAAACTACAAAAGTTATGAATACCAAAAGTAATAGCAAGAATCACACCTACAAACCAAACATAAAAAAGCTAGAACGATAAAAATCTACAAAAAAATGCGACCTGTGAAAATGGACAAAAATTGTGCCTATAATAATAAAATATAAAGAACTACAAGAGCAAATAGTGACTGCGTAATACAATTACGCAGTCACTCAATTAGTTTCACCGTCACTTTATCGTCAGGTTGTTTTTAGACTCTGGGAGGCTGCAATAGTCTCGTCTGTTACAGGGAAACACTGGTTGTGTGTCTGTGAGTTTGTACCGTCTCTGGTGTTCAGGCAGTTCTTCAGGTTCTCGTTCACCAAAGGAGCTTTATTCTGAAACATACAAATTATTTAAAGTGAACTCTGACTATAATCACATGTTTATCCCAAAACACTTCTAATATCATCACTTATATAAATACAGGACAAATACCTTGGAAGTTTTATTAAAATAGTGTTTTACAGAAATTACATGAAGGCTGCTATTTTGCTGCGGTTATGACATAAAATAGTGTTGTCATGGTAACAGGCGTCAGCAGGTAACTAAGCAACATGAACTCCTCACTTAAAAGGAACCCCGAATATTTACATAAATAGATTGAAAATACTTTGTGTAGGTATACTTACTAAAAAGTAGAACTTAAAGTAAACAAATATTCGCCGTTTAACGTAAAATTGTCATGTTTACAACAACTTCCTGATATTACGGGCGCCGCCATCTTGAGGTGATGACGCAGAACCGTGTGGCGCACTGGCGCAGTGAGCGTCAGTCGTGAGACGCACCGTTGATCTGGTTAACGGGAGCGTCAGTAGTGTTTCGTCTGGTTAACAGGAGCGTCAGTAGTGTTTCGTCTGGTTAACAGGAGCGTCAGTAGTGTTTCGTCTGGTTAACAGGAGCGTCAGTAGTGTTTCGTCTGGTTAACAGGAGCGTCAGTAGTGTTTCGTCTGGTTAACAGGAGCGTCAGTAGTGTTTCGTCTGGTTAACAGGAGCGTCAGTAGTGTTTCGTCTGGTTAACAGGAGCGTCAGTAGTGTTTCGTCTGGTTAACAGGAGCGTCAGTAGTGTTTCGTCTGGTTAACAGGAGCGTCAGTAGTGTTTCGTCTGGTTAACAGGAGCGTCAGTAGTGTTTCGTCTGGTTAACAGGAGCGTCAGTAGTGTTTCGTCTGGTTAACAGGGAGCGTCAGTAGTGTTCGTCTGGTTAACGGAGCGTCAGTAGTGTTTCGTCTGGTTAACAGGAGCGTCAGTAGTGTTTCGTCTGGTTAACAGGAGCGTCAGTAGTGTTTCGTCTGGTTAACAGGAGCGTCAGTAGTGTTTCGTCTGGTAACAGGAGCGTCAGTAGGTTTCGTTGGTTAACAGGAGCGTCAGTAGTGTTTCGTCTGGTTAACAGGAGCGTCAGTAGTGTTTCGTCTGGTTAACAGGAGCGTCAGTAGTGTTTCGTCTGGTTAACAGGAGCGTCAGTAGTGTTTCGTCTGGTTAACAGGAGCGTCAGTAGTGTTTGTTGTTACAGGAGGTCATAGTGTTTCGTCTGGTTAACAGGAGCGTCAGTAGTGTTTCGTCTGGTTAACAGGAGCGTCAGTAGTGTTTCGTCTGGTTAACAGGAGCGTCAGTAGTGTTTCGTCTGGTTAACAGGAGCGTCAGTAGTGTTTCGTCTGGTTAACAGGAGCGTCAGTAGTGTTTCGTCTGGTTAACAGGAGCGTCAGTAGTGTTTCGTCTGGTTAACAGGAGCGTCAGTAGTGTTTCGTCTGGTTAACAGGAGCGTCAGTAGTGTTTCGTCTGGTTAACAGGAGCGTCAGTAGTGTTTCGTCTGGTTAACAGGAGCGTCAGTAGTGTTTCGTCTGGTTAACAGGAGCGTCAGTAGTGTTTCGTCTGGTTAACAGGAGCGTCAGTAGTGTTTCGTCTGGTTAACAGGAGCGTCAGTAGTGTTTCGTCTGGTTAACAGGAGCGTCAGTAGTGTTTCGTCTGGTTAACAGGAGCGTCAGTAGTGTTTCGTCTGGTTAACGGAGCGTCAGTAGTGTTTCGTCTGGTTAACGGGAGCGTCAGTAGTGTTTCGTCTGGTTAACGGGAGCGTCAGTAGTGTTTCGTCTGGTTAAGGAGGTCAGTAGTGTTTCGTCTGGTTAACAGGAGCGTCAGTAGTGTTTCGTCTGGTTAACAGGAGCGTCAGTAGTGTTTCGTCTGGTTAACAGGAAAGGTTTCGTCTGGTTAACAGGAGCGTCAGTAGTGTTTCGTCTGGTTAACAGGAGCGTCAGTAGTGTGATCTGGTTAACAGGAGCGTCAGTAGTGTTTCGTCTGGTTAACAGGAGCGTCAGTAGTGTTTCGTCTGGTTAACAGGAGCGTCAGTAGTGTTTCGTCTGGTTAACAGGAGCGTCAGTAGTGTTTCGTCTGGTTAACAGGAGCGTCAGTAGTGTTTCGTCTGGTTAACAGGAGCGTCAGTAGTTTTTGTAAAATGGTACATTGTGTGGCTTTTGGTTGTGATTTGGTCTCGGGAGGAAACAGGAGAATGTTTAAGCTTTCATAACTTTCCTCGTAGTTACAGATTCGACGTCATACTACCATAATGCACTGTGTTGTAAACAATGATGGCGTCTTCCGTGAAAATATATTTCTTAAAGTTTAATAAAACGGTCGATTTTTCAGATTATTTTTGTGTGTATTTATATCTTTGATGATATAAGGAAAACTCGAAAACAAACATTAAAAAATTCTCGGGGTTCCTTTTAAAGTCAGATTAAGACAGACAGATTAACACATTTGTCTAATTGTGACTTAGTTTGGTGTGTGAGTCTTTGTGGTAAATATTGATCATAGTTTTACAGTTAAGTTGCAATTTATGAAGAAATGGACAAACAAAAGGTAGAGGAAGTAATGTGAGTTCTATAACAGAATCCTCCACATGTGTCGTCACAAACACATTATACACACAATTACCACGTTTTACACAGTTAAAGTCTTATAAGTTATAATACTTTGTCTCGTTGTCACTTCTGGGTTAGTTATGTTGATTTACAGATTTACAATGTGGTTGCTATGGTAAAGTTGTAGATTCCCCTCCACATATGTAATATTTACTGGACAAAAGACAAGAATAACTTCCTAAAAGCAACCAACTGGGTCAAAACAAGATAAATGTTTAGTCAGATCTTAATCATAATCATGTTTGTTATATTTTACCAAAAAAAATGTACTACAACCTGTCAGACGCACTTTAAATCTTTTCAGTTTGAGCCAAATACAGAACGATTCTGTGGAATCTAGTAAAACTGAAGATAATCAAGAGGAAGAGGCAAGAACTGGACACTGTCAGAGGTGTTTTTGTGGAAACTGTTCACCTGATGAAACTGTGGGAGTAACCATGGCAACACATAACATAAACAATGACAGTTTTATAAAAATAGTAAGCAGTTATATATTTGCAATTCATTTTAATAAGCCTGAGCAGTACTAGTTTTTAGCCATATTTGTCTTTATATCCAGGGTTCCCTTTAAGTCCATTAAAAAGAATCACACCATTGAATAACGTACGAGCTCATCTGTCCCAGCTTTACTGACAGAACATTGAGCTTAATAATAGTATTAAATCAGAACTAAAGTCCATGAATAAACAAACGGTTTTAGGATCAAATGTGTCTCTGTGATGAGCTTCTTCTGACACAAACCTCGACTCGATCCTGTTCCTCCATCGCCAAAAACACAGCAGCTCTCATCTGCGCCTGGAACAGAACCGGCAACCCGTCAGTGACAGGGCGTGAACCACAGACTAAAGCACAGACTAAAACACAGACTAAAACACAGACTAAACACAGACAAGACACAGCCTAAAGCACAGACTAAAACACTGACTAAACACAGACTAAACACAGACTAAACACAGACTAAACACAGACAGGTACGAGGCTAAACACAGGACAAACACTGAAGGTAGAAACTGTCTGAAAACTCTTTGTTCTGAATAAACAGTCCCTAAATTTTAAACTATTTTACACACTTCACTCCAAACAGACACAATCACACACAACAAACTCACAGATAAGAATAATTAGAACACCAATAATCAGTCACAGAGATTAAACATATTTAAGTCTGTGGGTTAAAGTCATTTGAACTTCCTTAGCATCAGTTAGCTCCTGAACCACACAAACACGCTGTTAAAGTTGTTTAAAGTGTCTCCAAATGTATTTTCAAAGCTCAACTGTATCCGTGTTGTTGTGTAACTGTCTGAGCCTCGTTTTTCTTAGATATGGAGTTATTTCAACACTTTTATAGCCTTAACTAGCTGTCAGTTAGCCTGCGTTAGCTCCAGTGCTAGCCTTGTTGTTAGCCCCGGTTTAAAGCTCCACAGTCGGACCTTGAGCCGGCTCAGGACGCCGCTGTTCTCCAGGTTTTGGAGCAGAAGGTCCCGCAGCTCCGTGTCGTCCTCCGCCGCGGACATTTTCACACAAAACCCGAACAAACAGAAGCAGAACCGAACCAAAACAAGCCTGAAGCTAAAGCGGCTCCGGAGCGAGCGGAAGCGCTGTGAACCACGTGACCTGTGACCCACACACACCTCCCGCGCATGCGTAGTGCGTGTGTTTGTGTTAGCCGCTGGAGACGCGACCTTTGCTGCAGTTTTGACTCTTTTAAACAGTTTTTTAGCCTCTGAAAAGTGTTTAAAGTTAACTTCTGTCCTTGAACCAGGCCCCACGCGGACGCACGCCGCAGAGAGACACGTTTATCACGCACGTAACTGACGCACGGTGATAAACCCGGGCCGGACCAGGTGAACGAGCTAACACGAGCTAACAGGAGCTAACAGTGGCTAACAGTGGCTAACAGCTTCAGGTCAAGTTTTGAGTCCAACAGATTTAATCAAAAACAGGGATTTGTCTCAGGTTTTCAGCTCTTTATCCTCGTGACTGTTAAAGGAGAAGATAATGTGATTTATTTACTTAAAGATGAGAAAACTGTGGCACAAAGACTGAAGTTTTACAGATTTATTTTAACTGAAGTTGTGACAGATGTGAATGTGCTTTTATCTGACAGAATAACACTTTTATTCACCTGCTCTTTGTCTGTCCACGTGTCAGGGGTTAGGGGTCTGGTTTGGAATAAGAAAACTAGATAAATCTTTGTTTTTAAACTGCTTTAGGACTTTTATGTTTTGTCTTTAAAAGTAATATTGAATATAATGTCTTTCTTTTCTTTTCAGGTTTGAGCTGAAGATACGCCACAATGACAAGTGTAAGTCTGATTTCTGTCTTACTTAGTCCTGCTTTAGTCCTGTTTTAGTCCTGTTTTAGTCCAGGTTTAGTCCTGTTTTAGTCCTGTTTTAGTCTTGTTTTAGTCCTGCTTTAGTCCTGTTTTAGTCCTGGTTTAGTCCTGTTTTAGTCTTGTTTTAGTCCTGCTTTAGTCTTGTTTTAGTCCTGGTTTAGTCCTGGTTTAGTCCTGTTTTAGTCCTGTTTTAGTCCTGGTTTAGTCCTGTTTTAGTCCTGTTTTAGTCCTGCTTTAGTCCTGGTTTAGTCCTGTTTTAGTCCTGTTTTAGTCCTGCTTTAGTCCTGTTTTAGTCCTGTTTTAGTCCTGCTTTAGTCCTGCTTTAGTCCTGCTTTAGTCCTGTTTTAGTCCTGTTTTAGTCCTGCTTTAGTCCTGGTTCTGGTCTGTTTAGGTCCTAGTTTAGTCCTGGTTTAGACCTGGTCCTGGTCTGGTTTAGTCTTGTTTTAGACCTGTTTTAGACCTGGTTCTGGTTGTTTCAGGTCTTGTTTTAGACTGGTTCTGGTCTGTTTCGGTTTGTTTTAGACCTGTTTTAGACCTGGTTCTGGTCTGTTTCAGGTCCTAGTTTAGTCCTGGTTTAGACCTGGTTCTGGTCTGGTTTAGTCCTGTTTTAGACCTGGTTCTGGTCTGTTTCAGGTCTGGTTTTAGACCTGGTTCTGGTCTGTTTCAGGTCTGGTTTTAGACCTGGTTCTGGTCTGTTTCAGGTCTCCGGGTCCAGGCTGGTGGTCTACGTTTCTGGATTTAAGTCTCTTCTTCGTCGTGTGACGTCGACTCGGACAGTTTCAGCTGCAGCTGCTTCAAACTGTGAGAATTACACTGTTATAATAGTATTTAGACATGTTAATAACACGTTAATAACACGTTAATAATCTGAAGTGAGTCTAAGGAGCAGTGTGAATAAACATGTTCTGTGAATAATCCCTCAGATTCTCTTTAGTGAACGTTGTATGTGACTGTTGTTGTTATGTTTATGTGACTGTTGTTGTTATGTTTTATGTGACTGTTGTTGTTATGTTTTCTGTGACTGTTGTTGTTATGTTTTCTGTGACTGTTGTTGTTATGTTTTCTGTGACTGTTGTTGTTATGTTTTATGTGACTGTTGTTGTTATGTTTTCTGTGACTGTTGTTGTTATGTTTTATATGACTGTTGTTGTTATGTTTTATGTGACTGTTGTTATGTTTTATGTGACTGTTGTTATGTTTTATATGACTGTTGTTGTTATGTTTTATATGACTGTTGTTGTTATGTTTTAT
>CM076405.1:2649566-2734566 GCA_038363315.1 Mugilogobius chulae | reverse complement strand
TACATGTTACTACTGCACATACACCATTCCATCAGTTTGTTAAATAGACACTGATGGAATGGTGTATGTGCAGTACATTTGGCACAAATGAACCTGTGAACAATATTTTCATTGCCAGAGGCTCTATACCTGCTCCTGATGGCATCAGCCTAACTCGTGTCTTAGAGCAGTGATTATTAAACATGGGGCCGGGGTCCAAAGTTGGGCCGCGAGCACCTCCTTAAGGGCCACAAAATCAGTAAAACACAATACATTTAATATGAGATTGGCGGGTTACGTTCTACATGAATATTCGGGCTCAGAGGTCAAAAAGGTTAAGAACCCCTGCTTTAGAGGATGCTCACAGTCTCTGATAGACATGTTCCAGCACAATGACTGGTACCTAACCTAACCTGGTAAAGAAGCTCAGTCTTTGCCTGGTTTTTACCGATTATCTTCCACGATTCTAGACTATTGTGTTCAGCTTGTTCTTATTGCCACTGTCAGAAAACCAAACCAACCAGAGATGTTAAAGACAAGAACACTTGTGTGTAACTCTACAGGTCATGTGACACTTGTTGTGTAACTCTACAGGTCATGTGACACTTGTGTGTAACTCTACAGGTCATGTGACACTTGTGTGTAATCTACAGGTCATGTGACACTTGTGTGTAACTCTACAGAGTACATAGTGAACTTGTGTGTAACTCTACAGGTCATGTGACACTTGTGTGTAACTCTACAGGTCATGTGACACTTGTGTGTAACTCTACAGGTCATGTGACACTTGTGTGTAACTCTACAGGTCATGTGACACTTGTGTGTAACTCTACAGGTCATGTGACACTTGTGTGTAACTCTACAGGTCATGTGACACTTGTGTGTAACTCTACAGGTCATGTGACACTTGTGTGTAACTCTACAGGTCATGTGACACTTGTGTGTAACTCTACAGGTCATGTGACACTGTGTAACTCTACAGGTCATGTGACACTTGTGTGTAACTCTACAGGTCATGTGACACTTGTGTGTAACTCTACAGGTCATGTGACACTGTGTAACTCTACAGGTCATGTGACACTTGTGTAACTCTACAGGTCATGTGACACTTGTGTGTAACTCTACAGGTCATGTGACACTTGTGTGTAACTCTACAGGTCATGTGACACTTGTGTGTAACTCTACAGGTCATGTGACACTTGTGTGTAACTCTACAGGTCATGTGACACTTGTGTGTAACTCTACAGGTCATGTGACACTTGTGTGTAACTCTACAGGTCATGTGACACTTGTGTGTAACTCTACAGGTCATGTGACACTTGTGTGTAACTCTACAGGTCATGTGACACTTGTGTGTAACTCTACAGGTCATGTGACACTTGTGTGTAACTCTACAGGTCATGTGACACTTGTGTGTAACTCTACAGGTCATGTGACACTTGTAACTCTACAGGTCATGTGACACTTGTGTGTAACTCTACAGGTCATGTGACACTGTGTAACTCTACAGGTCATGTGACACTTGTGTGTAACTCTACAGGTCATGTGACACTTGTGTGTAACTCTACAGGTCATGTGACACTTGTGTGTAACTCTACAGGTCATGTGACACTTGTGTGTAACTCTACAGGTCATGTGTCATGTGTGTGTAACTCTACAGGTCATGTGACACTTGTGTGTAACTCTACAGGTCATGTGACACTGTGTAACTCTACAGTCATGTGACACTTGTGTGTAACTCTACAGGTCATGTGACACTTGTGTGTAACTCTACAGGTCATGTGACACTGTGTAACTCTACAGGTCATGTGACACTTGTGTGTAACTCTACAGGTCATGTGACACTTTGTGTAACTCTACAGGTCATGTGACACTGTGTAACTCTACAGGTCATGTGACACTTGTGTGTAACTCTACAGGTCATGTGACACTTGTGTGTAACTCTACAGGTCATGTGACACTGTGTAACTCTACAGGTCATGTGACACTTGTGTGTAACTCTACAGGTCATGTGACATGTGTGTAACTCTACAGGTCATGTGACACTTGTGTGTAACTCTACAGGTCATGTGACACTTGTGTGTAACTCTACAGGTCATGTGACACTTGTGTGTAACTCTACAGGTCATGTGACACTGTGTGTGTAACTCTACAGGTCATGTGACACTTGTGTGTAACTCTACAGGTCATGTGACACTTGTGTGTAACTCTACAGGTCATGTGACACTTGTGTGTAACTCTACAGGTCATGTGACACTTGTGTGTAACTCTACAGGTCATGTGACACTTGTGTGTAACTCTACAGGTCATGTGACACTTGTGTGTAACTCTACAGGTCATGTGACACTTGTAACTCTACAGGTCATGTGACACTTGTGTGTAACTCTACAGGTCATGTGACACTTGTGTGTAACTCTACAGGTCATGTGACACTTGTGTGTAACTCTACAGGTCATGTGACACTTGTGTGTAACTCTACAGGTCATGTGACACTTGTGTGTAACTCTACAGGTCATGTGACACAGTGTGTGTGTAACTCTACAGGTCATGTGACACTTGTGTGTAACTCTACAGGTCATGTGACACTTGTGTGTAACTCTACAGGTCATGTGACACTGTGTAACTCTACAGGTCATGTGACACTTGTGTGTAACTCTACAGGTCATGTGACACTTGTGTGTAACTCTACAGGTCATGTGACACTTGTGTGTAACTCTACAGGTCATGTGACACTTGTGTGTAACTCTACAGGTCATGTGACACTTGTGTGTAACTCTACAGGTCATGTGACACTTGTAACTCTACAGGTCATGTGACACTTGTGTGTAACTCTACAGGTCATGTGACACTTGTGTGTAACTCTACAGGTCATGTGACACTGTGTAACTCTACAGGTCATGTGACACTTGTGTGTAACTCTACAGGTCATGTGACACTTGTGTGTAACTCTACAGGTCATGTGACACTTGTGTAACTCTACACATGTGACACTTGTGTGTAACTCTACAGGTCATGTGACACTGTGTAACTCTACAGGTCATGTGACACTTGTGTGTAACTCTACAGGTCATGTGACACTTTGTGTAACTCTACAGGTCATGTGACACTTGTGTGTAACTCTACAGGTCATGTGACACTTGTGTGTAACTCTACAGGTCATGTGACACTTGTGTGTAACTCTACAGGTCATGTGACACTTGTGTGTAACTCTACAGGTCATGTGACACTGTGTAACTCTACAGTCATGTGACACTTGTGTGTAACTCTACAGGTCATGTGACACTGTGTAACTCTACAGGTCATGTGACACTTGTGTGTAACTCTACAGGTCATGTGACACTTGTGTGTAACTCTACAGGTCATGTGACACTTGTGTGTAACTCTACAGGTCATGTGACACTTGTGTAACTCTACAGGTCATGTGACACTTGTGTGTAACTCTACAGGTCATGTGACACTTGTGTGTAACTCTACAGGTCATGTGACACTTGTGTGTAACTCTACAGGTCATGTGACACTTGTGTGTAACTCTACAGGTCATGTGACACTTGTGTGTAACTCTACAGGTCATGTGACACTTGTGTGTAACTCTACAGGTCATGTGACACTGTGTAACTCTACAGGTCATGTGACACTTGTGTGTAACTCTACAGGTCATGTGACACTTGTGTGTAACTCTACAGGTCATGTGACACTTGTGTGTAACTCTACAGGTCATGTGACACTTGTGTGTAACTCTACAGGTCATGTGACACTGTGTAACTCTACAGGTCATGTGACACTGGTCATGACACTTGTGTAACTCTACAGGTCATGTGACACTTGTAACTCTACAGGTCATGTGACACTTGTGTGTAACTCTACAGGTCATGTGACACTTGTGTGTAACTCTACAGGTCATGTGACACTGTGTAACTCTACAGGTCATGTGACACTTGTGTGTAACTCTACAGGTCATGTGACACTTGTGTGTAACTCTACAGGTCATGTGACACTTGTGTGTAACTCTACAGGTCATGTGACACTTGTGTGTAACTCTACAGGTCATGTGACACTTGTGTGTAACTCTACAGGTCATGTGACACTTGTGTGTAACTCTACAGGTCATGTGACACTTGTGTGTAACTCTACAGGTCATGTGACACTTGTGTGTAACTCTACAGGTCATGTGACACTTGTGTGTAACTCTACAGGTCATGTGACACTTGTGTGTAACTCTACAGGTCATGTGACACTTGTGTGACACTTGTGTGTAACTCTACAGGTCATGTGACACTTGTGTGTAACTCTACAGGTCATGTGACACTTGTGTGTAACTCTACAGGTCATGTGACACTTGTGTGTAACTCTACAGGTCATGTGACACTGTGTAACTCTACAGGTCATGTGACACTTGTGTGTAACTCTACAGGTCATGTGACACTTGTGTGTAACTCTACAGGTCATGTGACACTTGTGTGTAACTCTACAGGTCATGTGACACTTGTGTGTAACTCTACAGGTCATGTGACACTTGTGTGTAACTCTACAGGTCATGTGACACTTGTGTGTAACTCTACAGGTCATGTGACACTTGTGTGTAACTCTACAGGTCATGTGACACTTGTGTGTAACTCTACAGGTCATGTGACACTTGTGTGTAACTCTACAGGTCATGTGACACTGTGTGTAACTCTACAGGTCATGTGACACTTGTGTGTAACTCTACAGGTCATGTGACACTTGTGTGTAACTCTACAGGTCATGTGACACTTGTGTGTAACTCTACAGGTCATGTGACACTTGTGTGTAACTCTACAGGTCATGTGACACTGTGTAACTCTACAGGTCATGTGACACTTGTGTGTAACTCTACAGGTCATGTGACACTTGTGTGTAACTCTACAGGTCATGTGACACTTGTGTGTAACTCTACAGGTCATGTGACACTTGTAACTCTACAGGTCATGTGACACTTGTGTGTAACTCTACAGGTCATGTGACACTTGTGTGTAACTCTACAGGTCATGTGACACTTGTGTGTAACTCTACAGGTCATGTGACACTTGTGTGTAACTCTACAGGTCATGTGACACTTGTGTGTAACTCTACAGGTCATGTGACACTTGTGTGTAACTCTACAGGTCATGTGACACTTGTGTGTAACTCTACAGGTCATGTGACACTTGTGTGTAACTCTACAGGTCATGTGACACTGTGTAACTCTACAGGTCATGTGACACTTGTGTGTAACTCTACAGGTCATGTGACACTGTGTAACTCTACAGGTCATGTGACACTGTGTAACTCTACAGGTCATGTGACACTTGTGTGTAACATGTTGTGTGTAACTCTACAGGTCATGTGACACTTGTGTGTAACTCTACAGGTCATGTGACACTTGTGTGTAACTCTACAGGTCATGTGACACTTGTGTGTAACTCTACAGGTCATGTGACACTTGTGTGTAACTCTACAGGTCATGTGACACTTGTGTGTAACTCTACAGGTCATGTGACACTTGTGTGTAACTCTACAGGTCATGTGACACTTGTGTGTAACTCTACAGGTCATGTGACACTTGTGTGTAACTCTACAGGTCATGTGACACTTGTGTGTAACTCTACAGGTCATGTGACACTTGTGTGTAACTCTACAGGTCATGTGACACTGTGTAACTCTACAGGTCATGTGACACTTTGTGTAACTCTACAGGTCATGTGACACTTGTGTGTAACTCTACAGGTCATGTGACACTTGTGTGTAACTCTACAGGTCATGTGACACTTGTGTGTAACTCTACAGGTCATGTGACACTTGTGTAACTCTACAGGTCATGTGACACTGTGTAACTCTACAGGTCATGTGACACTTGTGTGTAACTCTACAGGTCATGTGACACTTGTGTGTAACTCTACAGGTCATGTGACACTTGTGTGTAACTCTACAGGTCATGTGACACTTGTAACTCTACAGGTCATGTGACACTTGTGTGTAACTCTACAGGTCATGTGACACTTGTGTGTAACTCTACAGGTCATGTGACACTTGTGTGTAACTCTACAGGTCATGTGACACTGTGTAACTCTACAGGTCATGTGACACTTGTGTGTAACTCTACAGGTCATGTGACACTTGTGTGTAACTCTACAGGTCATGTGACACTTGTGTGTAACTCTACAGGTCATGTGACACTTGTGTGTAACTCTACAGGTCATGTGACACTTGTAACTCTACAGGTCATGTGACACTGACACTGTGTAACTCTACAGGTCATGTGACACTTGTGTNCAATAGGGTCTTGGTTGAATGTCATAGTTGATGCCGTCATAGCTGTCTTGTGGTGATGTCATGGTGTGGTTCGTCATAGGTCTGTGGTGATGTCAAGGTCTGTGAGTTTGATGTCATAGGTCATGGTTGTGGTGATGTCATATGGTCTTGTGGGGTGACGTCATAGGTCTGTGGTGATGTCATGGGTCTGTGAGTCATAGCGTTCTGTGCTGACGTCATAGGTCTGTGCGTGAGTATAGCGTCGGCATTGATGTCATAGCGTCTGTGGTGTGATCATGGCGTTGTGTGTCGTATAGGTCTGGATTGAGGTCTTGTCTGAGGTCATAGGTCTGTGGTGATGTCATGGGTCTGTGATGACGTTCATAGGTCTGTGGTGTGTCCATGGTCTGTGTGACGTCATAGTTCTGGGGTGACGTCATAGGTCTGTGGTGATGTCATGGTAGTCTGTGGTGATGTCATATCGTGTGTGTTAGGTCTGTGGTGCGTCATAGGTCGTGTGTGACGTCATAGGTCTGTGGTGATGTCATATGACGTCATAGGTCTGTGGTGAGTGTCATAGGTCTGTGATGTCATAGGTCGTGTTGTGTGTAAGGTCTGTGGTGACGCATGTATAGGTCTGTGTATGTCATGGTCTTGGATACGTCATAGGTCTGTGGTGATGTCATAGGTCTGTGGTGAGTCTAGGTGTGGTGACGTCATAGTCTGTGGTGACGGATCATGTCTTGGTGAGGTCATATGGGCTGTTGTGATGTCATAGGTCAGTGACGTCATAGGTCTGTGGTCATAGGTCTTGTCATAGGTCTTGTGGTGACGTCATAAGGTCTGTGGTGATGTCATAGGTCTGTGGTGTGTCATAGGTCTGTGTGATGACGTCATGGTCTGTGGTGACGGTCATAGGTCTGTGGTATGACGTCATAGGTCTGTGGTGATGTCATAGGTCTTGGTGACGTAGGTCTGTGTGACGTCATAGGTCTGTGATGTCATAGTTAGGTCTGTTTTAACTGGTCCAGACTGGTTTTGGTTTTGGATTGTTTCTGCGTCACATTCTTTCCCTCGCGTCGTTTCTTTTAAACAGTAGATGGAGCTCTGACTCAATCCCTGGCGTGGGAAACACCCGCCTGTCCCGTGAGCAGGTTTAAAGGACAGGTCATTTAAAGTTTAACGTCACAGTGTGGAACATTCAGCTGGAGGGGAGGGAGGTTTCCATGGAGACGAGCAGGAGACGCCTCTAGGACTGACACGAGTGAGTAAAAACACATTTCAAAAGTTCCACAGTGACTTTAAATATGAACAGAGTCAGTGCTGGAGAGAAAAGTGCTAAAACAACAGAAACAACAGTCTGATAACAACATAAACAAGTGCTGCTGCTGCTGGGGTCAAACCAACAAATAAACACATCATGTCTGAGCAAACGTCAGCGTCTGGTTCAACTCCTCCCACTGTCTGTCACATGTGACTCAGGTCGACCAATCAGAGCCACACATGACCCTGGCCAACCAATCAGAACCACACATACCCAGGCCGACCAACAGAGCCACACATGACCCTGGCCAACCAATCAGAGCCACACATGACCCAGGCCGACCAATCAGAGCCACACATGACCCAGACCGACCAATCAGAGCCACACATGATCCAGGCCGACCAATCAGAGCCACACCTGACCCAGACCGACCAATCAGAGCCACACCTGACCCAGACCGACCAATCAGAGCCACACATGACCCAGGCCGACCAATCAGAGCGAGGATTTGTCAGAGTGAGCAAAACTAAAACTGAAGCTAAATATTAAAAATGTGTTTTTTAACAAAACAGAAGATTTTTTAACCAAAAACAGGTCATGATCTGAAACATTGTCACAGCCAATGAGATACTCTAATGACCAGAGGGGCGGGGCCAGAGAGGGGGCGGGGCCTGCTGCCACATCACTGACAGATTAAAGATGATAATGTCACATATAATGATGAATTTGTGTGTTTTGTGTCTGAATCAGTGTGAATGTGAACTGTTCTTATAAAAGTCAGTTTGTTCCACATGTTTTCACTTTAGTTGGTCCAACAGAAGCACAAATAAAAGTACAAACATGAAAAGGACAAAGGATCAAAGTGTTTAAGCTTCTGTGAGTTTGTCTGAGACTCTCCCTGCACAAGATGGCCGCCGCAGCTGCAGTTACCATGGAAACACCCTCTCTGGTCTCTAGAATAACTCACTGGTTCTGCTGTAGTTGAACTTTACAAACAGACGAACTAAAAACCAGCAGGAAACACCTGCTCAATCAATGCATTAAGTATTGATTACATTGATAAAAGATTTAAATATTGATCAAACCGATTGATCGGTTGTTTCATGAAGCCCAGGTGCATTCTGGGACAAAGTCTGCGTCACATGATCAGGAGAAAGTTCCACAGTGAGGCTTTAGGACGAGTCAGGTCACAGTCCGTCTCCATGGAAACGGTCGTTACCACGGCAACCGGACATAATGAGGAACATTCAAACTGTCAACTGGTTTTTCAATCTACCAAAGATTCTTTTGGTATTTTATCTTAGTCCTGGTTTAGACCTGGTTTAGACCTGGTTTAGACCTGGTTTAGTCCTGGTTTAGACCTGGTTTAGATCTGGTTTAGTCCTGGTTTAGATCTGGTTTAGTCCTGGTTTAGTCCTTACAAAAGTCCTGCTTTGGTCCTGGTCCTGGTTTAGTTTTGCTTTAGCCTCTTGAATTGCAGAGCCAGAGTCTGTTCCTCTCTGGTCTTAGTCCTGGTCCTAGTCCTGGTCCTGGTCTCAGTTCTGGTTCAGTTCTGGTCCTGGACTCGCAGCAGACTCTTCAGCTGCAGGCTCAGTTCTTCTCTAGACCCGGTCCTGGTCCTGGTCCTGGTCCTGGTCCTGGTTCAGTTCTGGTCCTGGACTCGGAGCAGACTCTTCAGCTGCAGGCTCAGTTCCTCTCTAGACCCGGTCCTGGTCCGGACCCAGTGACTGGGGGGTTTGGGGAGGACACTGGGGGCTGGAGGCTCGCTGAACCTGGGCCCCGCGTAGGCCGGTCCTGATCCTGATCCTGGTCCTGGTCCTGGGCTCAGCAGCAGTACGGTCTGGTTCTGGGCCTGGGTCTTGGTCTGGTTCTGGGGCAGGTTCTGGATGGTCCTGGGACAGTTGTGTTGGTTTAAAGTGGCTCCTTTAGTTTTCAGCAGCTGTAAGAACGAGAACGTGGATCAGACAGAATCAGACTGGAGCCTCACATGTCTACGTTTCACTTTTCACTAAAAAACAAGTTAAAATAAAGATGAATCACTCTAAACAGTCATACATGAAGTGAATTTGAGTCATTTTTCAAGTGTGATTTACAAAAATATACTAATATGTGATTGAAACGTGGATTTTAGCATTTTTATTTAAGTAATTATAACTAGTTGTTTTACAGACACTGTTCAAATAAAATAAAATAAAATAAATAATTGTTAAAAGTGACTTTTTACTGAAGGGTCGAGGTCATTAGTGGCTTGTTTCTCCCTCAAAATCTGGCAACACAAAACTGCCTTTGACAGCTGGATTTAGTCACTGACAGTGGAGAAAGAACAGTCTGAAAAAGGAAAACAGAATCCTGATCAAATCTAAATCTGACTCCAAACCTACACACAACAAGTCACATAAAACACTGCTTTTTCAAAAATACATTATTTTTACAGAGTTGTCGAGCTACAACAATTCTACAAACAATCGTTTATTCAAGTGACTTTGTGTTCAAAGAAATTTATCAAAAGAAAAATAGCTCCGCTGATCGATTATCACAAAACTGAGAGTTGCAGCTCTACAACAGTTTTTTATTAAACCTAGATCTGCACAAATATGCATATTTTAATTATAAACAACAGTGAATGTGTTTCTTTCTTCTGTACAAACTTAAACACTGCAGCTTTTACACAAAATTATTTATATTTCAGAGATTCCAGAAGTCCAGACTCTTAAGACCTAAAATAGTATTGACAAAGCACTGATCATAAACTGTATAATATAATATTTATACACAGAGTTTATGGCACTGATCTGTTATTACTGTGGCTTCACGGTCAAATCGACAGTTAAACGTGATTAAATAAACCAATCACACTTGATTAAACTCTATGTGTTATCATACATTCCTTTTGTCCTGCTTTAGCCCGGTTGCTCACCTCTTTCCGGGCCGCTCGCTGCACGGCTCGGTTCGGCTCGGAGCTCAGCGGCTGGTGGTTGTTGTTTATGTCCGAGATTCGCGCTCCGGAGCCGGCTTTGTGCGTCCGCCGGCCCCGCTCCTTCTTCAGCCTGGCTCGGTTCGCTCCATCACGGACCGGGGCGTTGTTCTCCGCGTCCCCGGTGTCAGTCCGGTCACCGTGCGCTGTGGTTCCGTCCAACATCACGGACCCGCCGCGGAGTCATACAAACAGCGGGGAAAACGTCACAGAGCTAACAGGCTAACTCAGAGCTAACACGAAGCTAACCGGCTAATTCCGAGCTAGTTCACCATAAAGTACAATGTTTAAAAAGTAGTTTTTACTTTCGTTAAGGCTCTTCACAGCGTATACGTAAAAATACATATAAAATATTAATATTATAGAAATATATCAACTCTGAAATAAAATAAAAGAGGCTAACACGGAGCTAACAGGCTAACGGGGCTGATCCTGAGAGCTCGCCGCCTTTGAGGAGCTAAAACCGGACACTTTTGAAGACTCTGAGCGCGGTGACGGTGGTCGTGGGTCCGGGTTGGATTCAGGTCCGCTGTGTCCCGTGGCTTTAAGAGTTTGTGATGAAATCGGAGGTGAAAAAGATAAAGTTTTGAGTGTGATCCGGTGATGGCGGAGGCTGAGAAGTGAAGTTTGGAGTGATCATGTGACTTCCAGGAAATGAGCAGGAAATAAACAAGAAAACGTGTTTGAATCATCTCTTATATTAGGTTTCAGTCTGATTTTCACAAGTTTCCACGTGTGCTTGGTTAAATTATGTACTATAAAATTAAATAGATTTTTTATGTTTTTGCTGTTCATCATGAAAGATGAAGAAAGACGAGTTTAATCTTTGAATTATTATTGTACACAAATATCTTTTTTATTTTAGCTTTGTTATATTGGATGCTTGACCACAGAAACTACTAAGTTAGACTCAGAAAAAAAAAAAACGTTTCTTTTAAGTGTTGATGATTTACCTGCAGCCTAAATGCTTCACAGATAAACCAAATAAAATGTGTTTTTTTGTTTGTGACACTTGCTCGAGTTCATTTATGAACGTTAATCTGATACGTTTCTAACCTGTCAGGTGAGTCCAAGCCCCGCCCCCGCGTCTGAAATCAAGTCACATGACATGTCCTGCCTGCACTTCCTGTTTTAATGCGCTTCCAGAGTTTCTGCTCATTCCGCTCAGAGGCACCTGTCCCCGGGCTCTCTCCCCGCGCAGAGGCACCTGTCCCCGGCTTTCTCCCGCGCAGAGGCACCTGTCCCCGGGCTTTCTCCCCGCTCAGAGGCACCTGTCCCCGGGGCTCAGAGTCAGACTAGACCCGGAGCAGAACCAGGACTAAACCAGAGCCAGGACCAAAGGTGGGTTGTACTCATACACTCATACATTTACCTGTTGGTCACTTCTGAGATATCATAAAGTTCGCTGTGTAACTTTTTACCTGGAATAGATTTAAACAAAACAAAAAAAAAACTTTAAACTGTGCAGTGGTAAGTGGGTGAGTTGTGTCAGTTTTTTACTTCACTACAAACTACAACATGAACACATATTTCAGGATGTGGTGCATCTTTGGAAACAATCATTTTAAATCTGAAATATTGCTTAAGAAACTTCTCTGAAAAAAGTCGTGTGGCACAACTTCCCCAGTGCAGGAGGGGAAGTTTGGACAGATTGTGTCATTTATTATTCAAGTAAAATAGTACTTTTTAAGCTCATTATGCATTTTCCACTTACATTTTAAGTTAACCATAAAGTTTATTTTATTAACAGTTCAGATACAACAATCAAAAGTTCTCCATAGAAAGTTTACTTTGAAGAACAAAGTAAGTTTCCCCTTCTTTACAGGACGAAATCCCCAACCTTTTTTCTTGTAAGGACCGGTAATATTTTTCTTTTCCAGGGACCGGTCGAGGTTGGGTAGCGCCAAAAATAACAACGTAAAATGCGTCTAACAAATGATTGTATATATTTTTACCTCTAGTTGCTTGAATTTGCTGTTTGTTGTAAGTGGCTCCATATTTTCATAGTAAAGCACCAGGTTGTAGTAATAGAGTACAAAATTAAAATAAAACACATTTTTAAAGATCTTTTGGGGCTCTTAGCAGATGCCTCACGGCCCGGTTTTGGGCTCCGGACCTGTGGTTGGGGACCCCTGATCTAGAGCAGTGTGGGCCAGGGAACACTAGTGTGCCTTGAGGAAATTCATCGATATAATTGGAAGAAAAAAACATTTTAGAATGTCCTGAATACTATACTATGTACTACTAGACTATATTTTCACAAAGATGTAAGCAAAACAATGAGTGTCCATTTTAAAGAACAAGTTAAAGTGTACTGGGCAGAATAAAAAAAGTAAAAGTCCTTTCTCGTTTCGACCATTATATAAGTCTTATTAGTCTAAGGCGTTTTCTTTTTTTTTTTTTTTTACATTTTTTAGTCGGTGGTGTGCAGTGGAAAATGTTTACCTAAAAATGTGCCGTGACTCAAACAAGGTTCTGGAACACTGATCTAGAGAATGAAGCCCACCTATTTTTACTCTCACTTTGTAAATCTGATGCTTCAGGTTGTACTTTTACACAAGTCATTTTAGTGTTTCTGTTTCTCTTGATCAGGACAAGGATCAGGAGCAGAACTAGGACCAGACCCAGGACCAGGACCAGGACCAGGACCAGGACCAAAACCAGGAGCAGCAGGACCAGGACCAGGACCAGAACCATGTGGCTGATGGTGCTGCTCTGCTCTGTGGCTCCTCTCACAGCAGCTCCCATGAGCAAACACCACAGCGGAGCAGGTGAGGGTTCTATTTAGGGCAAAACAAATTAAATCACGATTTTCTTGGAGCCAGATCATGATTTTGATTTTATCACGATTTATGTCTGTTTTATTTTATTTTTTGCCTTTGAGGTACAAAAAAGTATCAGATTTTTCAGAAAGTTCCTACTTGTCATGGCTAAATCCAGATGTCAAAGCTGTGTTGTTGCCAGATTTTCAGAGCAAACAAGTGACCAAGCTTTGAAAATAAATCCACAAAACAAGCAACCTCAGCTTTTAATAAAAAGTAAAAATGTATACATATATCGATTATGTCTGATTTTGACAGCTGGGTTTAGCTGTTGAGTAACTGTATTTACCTCAAAATAAATGATCTACAAGAATCGTGATAAAATGGAAATCATGATCTGCCTCCAAGACAATTGTGATGTACAATTTTTTGCCGTATCGCCCAGCCCTAGTCACAGGTGTGTTTTGTGTCAGTTTTCTCTCGTATGAAACACAGCAGCTCCTCCGCCTCCTTCCAAACACATTCCTGACCTGAATCACTCTCCTGAGAAAGTCTGGCTCCTGGATTGTTGTGTTGAGCAGAGTAAATGTGTTTATGTAAATGTGTTTAACGGTGTAAATGTGTTTAGATGTGTGTTTTTGTGTGTGTGAAGGTCGCATGTGGCACATCACGGACCTGCACCTGGACCCGACCTTTCACCTAGACCCTGACCCCGCCCACGTCTGCTCCTCGTCTAAAGGAGCTGCAGCTCTGGCCCCGGGGCCCTTCGGAGACTATCTGTGTGACGCCCCCTACAGGCTGCTGCTGTCTGCGCTGGACACACTGGGACGCATGGTGAAGGAGGACGACTTCGTCATCTGGACCGGGTCAGAACCACACACACACATGTACAACACACACACATCTGGACCGGGTCAGAAACACACAACATACACACACATCTGGACCGGGTCAGAACCACACACAACATACACACACATCTGGACCGGGTCAGAACCACACACAACATACACACACATCTGGACCGGGTCAGAACCACACACATCTGCAACAAACACATACACTCAGTCAGGCCAGGGGTGCACGTGGCAGAGTGGTTAGAGCTCTGGAGATCAGGTGTTCAACTCATCAACATCTCACGATCTCTCTGGGTGGAGTTTGCATGTTCTCCCCGTGTCACTGTTGTTTTCTCTGGATGTTTAGGTTCACTGTGTGAGTGAGAGAATGAATGTTTGTCTGTCTAACTTTGCGACGAGTTGGCCAATGTCCAGAGTGTTCCACCGCCTAAGGCCCAAAGCTACAGGTGTGGTTAGGTAACAGTGGTGGAGTGACCTCTGCATGTGTCACATTTACAGGACGATTGTAAACGTCGTCAGACAAACTGATGTGAGTCAGATCTGAGACAGAATCTGGAGAATGTGGTTGAACCTGTCAGAGCAGATCTCCACGGCAACAGCTCCAGCTTTCAGGAAGAGTCTGGCTGCAGCCGATGGGCAGCGCCATGTTGAGTGAAGCTTAACCGGAAGTACACAGCTTCACTTTTTATTATTTAGCGGCACTTGTCGAAAGTTTTATAAAGACGCCATTTGAAACCTCGATGAAAAGATGAACTCTGTGGATGGAAATATAATGGAATATAATTTAATTATAATTTGTACTTTGAGGACATTTTCACCCAAATTACGTTTAGTATTATTTAATAATAGTAAAAGAATTATAATTTTTTGTATAAATAAATACATGTCTTTGTTTTTAGTTGTTTTTATTAATTACATACTTTTTATCATCTGATTTTAAGTGTTTTCCAGTGGTTAGTGCTGATAGTCAGGTCTGGAGGTGGTTGCCATGGTGACGAGTTTATAACTGTTGCTAAACGGGCCTAAACTGTTATATTTTTTATTTTTTAACCTTTACCCAAACCTTTTTCCTAACCTTAGCCATCACCCCCAACCCTTCTCCTAAACTTAATCCTCGTCCCTCTGGTCCTGACTATAGTAATTTATCTAGCACCGGAAATGGAGCAGCTTCACTTCCTGTGGAGACTCATCAGAGACAAGCATCCGGAGCTTTCCTTTATAGTAACTTAGTCTTGTTTTAGTCCTGTTACAGACCTCTCATTTGACCAAGTTCTGACCCGGTTCTGACCCGGTCCTGACTTGGTTCTGACCCGGTCCTGACTTGGTTCTGACCCGGTCCTGACTTGGTTCTGACCCGGTCCTGACCCAGTCTTGTCTCTCACAGGGACAGTCCTCCTCACGTTCCTCCGGCTGAACTCTCCACAGATCTTGTGATTCAGATTCTGGCAAATCTCACTTTGACCATTCAAGACAAACTGCCCAAAGTCCAGGTGTTTCCAGCCGTCGGTAACCACGACTACTGGCCCCAGGTACCAACCGCAATCGCTCCCTCTCTCTCTCTCTCTCTCCTCTCTTTCTCTCTCTCTCCTCTCTCTCTCACTCTCTCTCTCTCTCCCTCTTTTCCTCTCTCTCTGTCTCTCTCTTTCCTCTCCCCCTCTCTCCTCTCTCTCTCTTCAGGTCCAAACGCCCGTCTCACAGTCTCTCTCTCCCTCTCTCTCTCTACCCTCTCTCTCTTTCTCTTTCTCTCTCCCTCCTGTCTCTCTCTCTCTCTCTGTTTGCTGAATGTCTCTCTCTCTCTCTTTCAGGTCCAAACGCCCGTCTCACAGTCTCTCTCTCCTCTTCTCTCTCTACCCTCTCTTTCTCTCTCCCTCCTGTCTCTCTCTCTCTCTCTGTTTGCTGAATGTCTCTCTCTTTCTGTTTCAGGACCAAATGCCCGACTCCCCTAACGACATTTACTCAGCAGCAGCTCGTCTGTGGTCTCCGTGGCTCCAGGAGGGGGCGCTGCAGACCTTTGTCAAAGGTAAGTAACATGTGACTTTATTATAACAACAGTTGTAGTATCAATGCCCACGTCGTACCTTTAGCTTTACTTATTTTACATTGTTTTATTCGTTTTGAAATCAGAATTAAATACAGACAAAACTAAACTGTTAGACACAAACCTCCTCACAGATTTCAACAAGTAAATGATTGTAAAATTAGATTATTATTGTTTTAAAGCCGTAAATGCCTGATTAAGCTAGTTCCGGCTGCTAACTGCTAGCTTCAAATGACGATAAATAAGTGTGACGTTTTGGGCTTTCTATAGGCAATTCAAAAATATCAAAATAAATAAATATTATTAACTGTACACTTACAAATACTGGGTTTAATTTTGGCCTGCACATGCGTAGTTGTTACAGGGTACAAAGGTACAAAGTGGGCACTGACAAGTTTGCCTGGGATCCAGAGCCAGGCTTCAGCTCCTGCTCAGAGTGGGTCTGGTCACCACCATAGACTGATATATACAGTCTATGGTCACCACGCCCTCCGTCTGCGCTTCAGATCAAATCTAACTTCGCTCACCTCACATTAAAATGATTCTGCAGAAAACCAACGTGTTTTTCAGTTTGACGTGATATTGTTTTCATGTTTTTTTTTTCGTCGGGAGCAGACATGTTGGTTTGAGATGGCAGAAGATACGTGTCTCTGATTGGCTCATTAATCTGTCAATTATGGCTACAGAAATCCAAAAGAGGGACACGGTGGCCAGACGATATTATTTATATATATCGTCTGCAAGGAGCTTCACCAGGAGTTTTAGTCCTGAAATCTGTTTCTGACCATCCCAAAGTCTCACATGAGTCTGTTGTTACGTCTGTGCAGGAGGGTTCTACTCACAGTTGTTACGTCTCACTGTTGTTACGTCTGTGCAGGAGGGTTCTACTCACAGTTGTTACGTCCCGGCCTGAGGATCGTCTCGTTAAACACGATTCTTTATTACGGACCAAACGCTGCGACTCTGAACAGCTCCGACCCGGCCGGACAGTTCCAGTGGCTCCAGGGGACTCTAGAGGGCGCCGAGAGGAACCAGGAACAGGTGAGAGGAACCAGGAACAGGTGAGAGGAACCAGGAACAGGTGAGAGGAACCAGGTGTGAGAGGAACCAGGAACCGGTGAGAGGAACTAGGAACAGGTGAGAGGAAACAGGAACAGGTGAGAGGAACCAGGAACCGGTGAGAGGAACTAGGAACAGATGAGAGGAAACAGGAACAGGTGAGAGGAACCAGGAACAGGTGAGAGGGACTAGGAACAGGTGAGAGGAACCAGGAACAGGTGAGAGGAGCCAGGAACAGGTGAGAGGAACCAGGAACAGGTGAGAGGAACCAGGGAACAGGTGAGAGGAACCAGGAACAGGTGAGAACCTTGGGGGGCATATGATCCTGGGGCTGGGTGAAGTGTCAGTCCAGAAAGTAAAGTTGATTTATTTATAAATTTAATATATCTATAATAGTGTGTGTACTCGCAAGCCATGACATGTGGGGACCTGGAGTTGGTCACATGACAGAAGAGCCTGTATATGAGTGAGTGTGAACCTAGTGGACACACTGAGGTACTGCAGTCCTCATAAGACCCCTGTTCTTCCCCACATGGTCACACTTGGTACTGCAGGATGTTTATGTTTTAAATACTTTAAAGACTTTAACCCTGACTCTGTGAGGGTCAGGTTAGGTCTGTGTCCTCTGCGGGTGTGTGTAAGAGCGCCCCCTGCTGTGGCTGTGTGTGGTACTACATGACCTGTATGTCCCCATAAATCTACACTCAAAACTATAGAGTTTTTGCTTCATGTTTTTTCTGGGCTTTTTGTTCAAGAAACTAATGTGAGACTTGTTTTGGTGACGTAATTTCCATCAGAAACGTGAGGTCCCCATATGGGAGTGTGCTTGAGGTCCTCATTTAACCTGTGTGTGTGTGTGTGTGTGTGTGGGGGGGGTATATTTATAGAAATGTAATAGATTATAATCTGATTAATAGTCATCACTTGTATTGATCCTGATCACTTGTATTGATCCTGGTTGCAGGTGTTACTGATCCTGATCATTGTATTGATCCTGGTTGCAGGTGTTACTGATCCTGATCACTTGTATTGATCCTGGTTGCAGGTGTTACTGATTCCTGATCACTTGTATTGATCCTGGTTGCAGTGTTACTGATCCTGATCACTTGTATTGATCCTGGTTGCAGGTGTTACTGATCCTGATCACTTGTATTGATCCTGGTTGCAGGTGTTACTGATCCTGATCACTTGTATTGATCATGGTGTCAGGTGTACTGATCCTGATCACTTGTATTGATCCTGATCACTTGTATTGATCCTGGTTGCAGGTGTTACTGATCCTGATCACTTGTATGATCCTGGTTGCAGTTTACTGATCCTGATCACTTGTATTGATCCTGGTTGCAGGTGTTACTGATCCTGATCACTTGTATTGATCCTGGTTGCAGGTGTTACTGATCCTGATCACTTGTATTGATCCTGGTTGCAGTGTTACTGATCTGATCACTTGTATGATCCTGGTTGCAGGTGTTACTGATCCTGATCACTTGTATTGATCCTGGTTGCAGGTGTTACTGATCCTGATCACTTGTATTGATCATGGTGTCAGGTGTTACTGATCCTGATCACTTGTATTTGATTACCTTTTTGATTGATCACTTGTATTATCCTGGTTGCAGGTGTTATGATCCTGATCACTTGTATTGATCCTGGTTGCAGGTGTTACTGATCCTGATCACTTGTATTGATCCTGGTTGCAGGTGTTACTGATCCTGATCACTTGTATTGATCCTGGTTGCAGGTGTTACTGATCCTGATCACTTGTATTGATCCTGGTTGCAGGTGTTACTGATCCTGATCACTTGTATTGATCCTGATCACTTGTATTGATCCTGATCACTTGTATTGATCCTGGTTGCAGGTGTTACTGATCCTGATCACTTGTATTGATCCTGGTTGCAGGTGTTATTGATCCTGATCACTTGTATTGATCCTGGTTGCAGGTGTTACTGATCCTGATCACTTGTATTGATCCTGGTTGCAGGTGTTACTGATCCTGATCACTTGTATTGATCCTGGTTGCAGGTGTTACTGATCCTGATCACTTGTATTGATCCTGGTTGCAGGTGTTACTGATCCTGATCACTTGTATTGATCCTGGTTGCAGGTGTTACTGATCCTGATCACTTGTATTGATCCTGGTTGCAGGTGTTACTGATCCTGATCACTTGTATTGATCCTGGTTGCAGGTGTTACTGATCCTGATCACTTGTATTGATCCTGGTTGCAGGTGTTACTGATCCTGATCACTTGTATTGATCCTGGTTGCAGGTGTACGTCATCGCTCACGTTCCGGTCGGTTTCCTTCCGTTTGTGCGAAACACGACGGCGATGAGACGAGAACACAACGAGAGACTGTCGGCCATGTTTGTTCGCTTCAGTCACGTGATCAAAGGACAGTTCTATGGCCACACCCACCGGGACAGCCTCATGGTGCTCAGGGACCAATCAGGTGAGGCCACACCCACCGGACAGCCTCATGGTGCTCAGGGACCAATCAGGTGAGGCCACGGCTCAACATAAGAGCATAAGGACGACGCATCTGTAAATGACTTTGGGTTTACTAAAGTTACGAGTTGATATTTTGAAAATATGACTCGATCTAAGGTTTGTAACAAGAATCATTGAAATATCTCCAAATCTGTAGAACCACAATCTGTGTGTTTAACCCTGTCGGTCCCTGTCTGTGGCAGGTGTCTGACCCTGTCGGTCCCTGTCTGTGGCAGGTGTCTGACCCTGTCGGTCCCTGTCTGTGGCAGGTGTTTGACCCTGTCTGTCCCTGTCTGTGGCAGGTGTCTGACCCTGTCGGTCCCTGTCTGTGGCAGGTGTTTGACCCTGTCTGTCCCTGTCTGTGGCAGGTGTCTGACCCTGTCTGTCCCTGTCTTTGGCAGGTGCGGCGGTGAACAGTGTCTTTGTGGCTCCGGCTGTGACTCCGATCAGAAACTTGAACGAACCGACGTCAAACAACCCGGGATTTAGAGTTTATCTGTTCAACCCTACGACCTACGACCTACAGGTGAGTCTACGACTATGACCTACAGATGAGTCTGTGACCTACGACCTACAGGTGAGTTTACGACCTACGACCTCCAGGTGAGTCCTATGACCTACGACCTACAGGAGTCTAGACTACAGGTGAGTCTACGACCTACGACCCCAGGTGAGTCTACGACCTACGACCTCCAGGTGAGTCTACGTCTATGACCTACAGGTGAGTCTACGACCTACGACCTCCAGGTGAGTCTACGACCTACAGGTGAGTCTACGACCTACGACCTCCAGGTGAGTCTACGACCTACAGGTGAGTCTACGACCTACGACCTCCAGGTGAGTCTACGACCTACACCGTAGTGAGTCTACGACCTACACCTCCAGGTGAGTCTACGACCTACGACCTGTAGGTGAGTCTACGACCTACGACCTCCAGGTGAGTCTACGACCTACAGGTGAGTTTACGACCTACGACCTCCAGGTGAGTCTACGACCTCCAGGTGAGTCCTATACCGACCTACAGGTGAGTCTAGACCTACAGGTGAGTCTACGACCTACGACCTCCAGGTGAGTCTACGACCTACAGGTGAGTCTACGACCTACGACCTCCAGGTGAGTCTACACCTCGACCTCAGGTGAGTCTACGACCTACAGATCTCACCTAGCTGTATGAGTCTACGACCTACGACTCAGGTGAGTCTACGACCTACCAGTGAGTCTACGACCTACGACCTCCAGGTGAGTCTACGACCTACGACCTAGGTGAGTCTACGACCTACGACCTCAGGTGAGTCTACGACCTACGACCTAGGTGAGTCTACGACCTACGACCTCCAGGTGACGTACGACCTACAGGTGAGTCTACAGACCTACGAAGGTAAAGTTGACCTGATGTGAGTCACTGAAGCAGTTTTACTCCAAAAGGTTCATTTGGTCATCTTTTCTGCGTCAGACCAGTGGTGTTTGTTTGTCAGACTTTAGATCTTCATTTCTCTTCATCTATCGATCAGCATCAAGTAACGACTCTGAAGATGTAAATGTAACAGGTCCAACAAAAACACTGGTCTGACGCAGGAATGAAACGTAATGAAGCAGTTTTAGTTTAAAAGAATTAACCACTCTTGTTCAGACCAGATAACCCCCCCCCCCCTCCTGTCTTGCCCCCCCCCCCCGCCCCTCCTCCTCGTCCCTCAGGACCTGTGGCAGTTCTTCCTGAACCTGACCGAAGCCAACTCCAGCAGAGGGCGCAGTGGCGTCTGGAGTACGTTCTGACCGAAGCGTTCGCGCTCAAAGACCTGAGTCCTGCTTCTCTGCTGAGTTTGGCCTCGGACCTGCTGCCGCCCTCGAGCAAGGCATTTCTCACCTACTTCAACCACTTCAACGTGGAGTTCAACCCTCGGCTGAGCTGTGAGGGCCGCTGCAAAGTGGACCAGGTGTGTGCGGTCCTCAACGTGGCCCAGAGCGGCTACGAGCGCTGCCTCGGCCTCCAGGGACACGGCTGAGGACCTGACAAACGGGCTGAGGGACGGGCGAGGGGGCCTAGAGAGGACTGAGGGGGCGGGGCCTGAGAGGGGCGGGGCCTGAGAGGGGAGGGGACTGAGGGGGGGCGGGGCTGAGAGGGGGAGGGGTCTGAGAGGGGGCGGGGCCTGAGAGGGGGAGGGGCCTGAGAGAGGGCGAGTTCTGTTGGCCTGATTTTTTTCTCCAACCCAGTTATGCAGACACCATCACTTTGCATTGGTGGCTACGCTAGCAAAAGTTAGATTTTAAAATATTTACTTCTGGGATTTGGGTAAGGTTAGGGTTAGGGTTAGGATTAGGTTAAGGTAATTTGGTTAAGTTTAGGGATTTGGGAAAGGTATGCTAACCAGGAAGCACCATAACTGCGTTGGGAAAAATAAAGACGCGTCCTGTGGATGTGGCAGTTTCAGCGCCATCTTGTGAGGGGAGGGGCAGCTGATGCGAGTGTGAGATAAACATTATGGACCAAAGAGACGAGGATTAAGTTTAGGGTAAAGGTTAAGATAAAAAATAGTACTGTTAGGCCCTGTCACTCCCCAATCGGAGTCACGGCCGAATTGGAGTCTAAAGTTATGTGCTCATGTCCAGAAGCATCTGCGCAGGCGCGTACACGTTAGTGTTTAACTACGGCAACACCTACAAGGACAAACTACATAGAATATGCTATATTTATCATTTATTTTTTAAATGTGCTTATTTTAGGTCACATATGAGCTGAACATTTGTGAAACACAAAGTTTAACTGTGAATAAACTTCTTCAAACAGCTCAGAGCAGAAACACCAACGTTTGTGTTAAACTGAATGTTTTTTATGAGTGTAGAAAGTACCAGATTTTACGTGAGTTTTACAAAAATAAACGTTATTAAACTTTAATAAATGGACGTTTTTTTAATCTCAGCCATGAGTCGCATCTGAGAAGTGACATACACAACTTGTTCAGAACAGATAACGTTTTATAGCTGTTCCTCTGGCAGGTTCTTTGTATCTTTCTTAAACAATGGAAAGCAGATGTTAGAGCTAGAACGACTATAGCATGCACTGGAACTCCGATTGTGGGGAATGTCAAGGCCCATTTATACAACCAGAAAATAATACTCCATTATACACATTGGCAACCCCTCTGGACTGTTTAGCACTGTATCCACAGCTGTAGTTCCCATGGGAAAACGGCTCTCTCTCTGGGGGCTAAAGCTAAAGCCAGCGCTGTTCAGACTAAACACTAAAACAATCATAACTGTTTATTGTTCAGTTTTTCTGTGATTCTGGTGATTTGGGTTTGTTTCTGTTTTTTATTAAAATGTTTAAATCATATTTGTACAATATATTTTTTGGGGGAAATTAAACCCTAAAGTGGTTTTTCACTTGTGTTCGTCCGTTTTCTTCAGGGTCACTTTGTGTTTGTGACGTTAGAACAGGATTAACTTTCTGACATTATTTTTCCTTCACAAACAGATGAAACAGGTTTGAAAACGACTCTGCTGAAAGTGAAAGTCCACTTCAGTGACAGGGTAAAGTCGGTGTTGTCTGCACAGAATATGTAGAAACATTTATTGTTTTACTAAATTGTGTCTATATTTAACGGGAAGCAGCTTGTTAAATCCTGCAATAATAGTTCACAATGACATATTCCATCTGCTTGTTCAACTCTGTCAACTTTCTCTATTGAACTTTGAAAAAAAAAAAATCAACCAAGGTCATGACACAAACAAGGATCAGAAGTGTCACAGTTTAAACGTTTGCAGTATACTTTCAAGATTAAATCATTAGAAAGAAGCTGTTTGTACATTTTTTTAGAATAAATTTAAATGTATTTCTCCCTCGTGTGAGTTCAGAAGCTTCATTCTGTTTGGGCTGAGAAAAAGACTCTTAACTTAGACTGAAAGGAACTGACTTTAGAGGAACTGACTCTGGAGAACTGACTCTGGAGGAACTGACTTTGGAGAACTGACTTAGATGAACTGACTTTAGAAAGAGAAAGAGGAGAAGTCTGGGAAGATAATAAGAAGCAGGCTGTAATGTTTTTGTAGCTTTTCCCTTTGAATTCAAAGTAAATCTTAATCTGAATTTGTCTCAGTGTCTCACTGAAGGACGGTCCAAACAGAGACACAAACAGGACAGTGAAGTGTAACTCAAGCCTGTTTTTTGCAGGAATAAAAAGTCAAATCGTCTGGTTTGCATGAGGTTTCTCCGCCGGAGTCTGAACATGTAAAGCAGGAGTTTAGTGACGGAAAAGGAGGGACTTTACATTCTCCAGAGACTTTCACTCGGGCGTACAGAGGGATTTTCTGTCACTTTCTGCTTACTGCGCATGTGTTATAGAGAAAGAGCCGCTGTTCATCTGCTTAGCTAGTCTCCAACAGGTCTGAACCGGTCTGACGTCTGTGTTTTTCACCTGAATGTCACTTTTAAGGGTCGTAGGTCGAGTTTCATTCACAAATGTTGCTTTAGCAGCAGAACTCAAACATGTATTAAACACAAAACCCTTGCATCTCCTGTACAATACTCTTTCTTCCACATCTAAACTATTGTCCAGAAATATGGGGAAATACGTATATAACAATATAAACCCTATTTATTTACTCCAAAAGAAGGTTGTTAGAATTGTCAATAAAACAGATTATTATGCATCAACAAATCTTTTTTTTTAAACTAAAAATGTTAAAAATCTCAGATCTTGTTGACTTGAATACAGCCATAGTGATGTCTAGAGCTACAAACACACACAAGCTATTTGTAGAAAAAGAAAGTCAGTATAATCTCAGACGAATAAAAACATTAAAAAAAATCAAAGCCAGAACAAATAAAAACAGTTTCTGCCTTTGTACTCGTGGTGTCGTTCTCTGGATGAAGAAATAAAAGAATCAAATACAATTGTATCCTTTAAAAGAAAGTACAAATCTATGTTTTATGATAATTATGCAGCTCTAGAATGAGGCCCTGAACATCTGCTCCTTTAGTGACCCTCTAGTTTGTTTTTGTTTTGTCTTTTGTTTTTTTGTTTTATTCTTTTCTTTGTTGAAGTTGAAGTTGTTGACACATCGCTGCATTGGAAATGACTAACATGTGTGTTTGTAGAGAGGTGGGCATTATAAGTTTGCTTTTACTTCTGCCTAAACCTTTTCGGTTTGAATGACGTGAAATTCAAATTTTGTATAAATTGTCAAACTGCATATGACCGAATCAATCAATCAATCAATCAATCAAACTCTTGGAGTCCAACACAGTCTCACAATAAAGACCACAAAACAAAAACAGAGTATTTTGACCACGATTTCAGGTCTTTTTGCGACTTATGTTACGAAATTAAAACGAGTAAAAACTCAGGAGTTTTGATTGAAGCCGCATGGGGATGTTTTCTTCAGATGAAACGGGTAAGTTTAAGCATCAACTTATTAAAATGTGTAAGTTTACGTCTGGGGCTTGGGGCAGGTTAAGATTAGAATTAGAAATATATTCATAAATAAGAACACGTCTTAGAAATGAACTGTGACTGCGACGCCTGACATATTCACACAAAACAACCATGAACTCTGCTAATCATACGTAATGTACTTGCCTGAGCAGCCAGTCCCTACACACTTTGACAGACACTTTACAAACCGTGAGGGTCTGGGAGCTGAGCGCCGAGGTTCAATTTCGTGGGCGGCCTTTCCGAGCGCTGAGTCAACCAATCACAGAAAACCTGGAAATTCCACTAAAACAGCGACCAGAGATTACGTTAGCCGGCACCTGCCGGTCTTTGGCCGGTAAAATGTGCCGCTGACCGGAAAAAATAGAGGTCCCGGTCAGGTTGACCGGCAGAAATATTAGGCAAAAAAAAAAAAAGTCGAAGTAAAATGAGGAACAATAGATAATTTACTATAGGCCATTTAATTATAATTCCACATGTGTTCGTCCGGGCGCTGCTCAGGTTCAGAGATTACAAGATTGGCGCTGCTCGCTGATGATTGACAGCTCTGCAGAGAAGCAAGCGCGAGTGCTTCATTGACCATGCTTTTTACTTCTCAACTCAAGACAAACTTTTACTTGCATACAGTGGCTTAATGCGCTAAGTGAAGAGAATTCGTAGGCCTACATGCAATGAAAGTGTGTCACTTATGAAGTGAAGAAAAAAGAGAGAAAATAGAGAGAAACGCAGGAAAGTGCATCACTCTTGCAGATTTGCAGATCAGGAAACAGACGAGTGTTGCTGCTGGAGACAAACAGGTCCAACACTTTACATGTGAAGCCCATCAGAATCACCGCGTTCTTCATGTTTTTGTCGTTTGTACTTTTCTGTCTTTTTTTCTCTGAGATAAACGTTTCGCCGCAGGAGAGGAAACATGTAAATCAGGAGCTTTTGTGAGGCTGAAAGGAGCTTTGCATCAGAACAAATCATTTCTCTTTGATGAAAATGAGACGTGAGTTTTGCATGATTCTGTAGCTTTGATTCTCTGAGACTTTAAGACATAAAGTTTATTATAAGACAGTGTAATGTTCTCATAAACAGCACGAGCCTGCTGAACCTGGTTGTCACTAAAATGGATAAAAACCCTGCTCTGGGCTGGATTTGTCTGATTCTTGTGTTTCGTTTACAAAGTTGTTCCACTTGGTTAAGTTTAGTTTAGTTGAACAGAAGCACAAATAAATGCACAAATATGAAAAGGACAAAAGATCAAAAAGTCGTTTCAAAGTTCAGCTTCTGTAAGTTTGTCTGAGACTCTCCTTGCACAAGATGGCCGCCGCAGCTGGACTGATGCTGCTGTAGTAACCATGGAAACACTTCCTTTAGGCAATAGAAGAGCTCAACGGGGCTAAATCTAAATCTCAGGCCAGGCCCAGAAAAGCGCCCACGTCGTAACGTTTTGTGCTCACAGTTGATCTGGTGTCGTGTTGAGCAATCCTACATGGAAACGCAGATACAGTAGTTCTTCTGCCGCGTCAGGAGGTGAAAGCAGCAAAGACCAGAGGAAGATCTCCTACACTTGGACCCAAACTCGGGGAGGACAGCTCACTTTTACCAGCGCAGACACTTGGACAGCTGTCCTGCGCGTTCACGCTCGAATAATACTTGTGTGTGGCTTCAAACTTTCTTTTCTTGGACTAATGAATCTTCAGCACCAGAGAGGCTTTGGGAGATTTGTTTTGTGTCTCCTCTGTAATACACAGGTAAGAAACACTGGACACTGTTGTGAGACTTTGTGAGAAAGAAAGGTGCTTTGGCTGAACGAGACAAACTCCAGAGCCCTGTACTATGAACGTGGCTGAACTGATCCTGGATAAGTTTCTCTAACACGGGTTGACTAACACAGACATGAGCCTCTCTCGATAAACTGTCCTAATAAACCAGTTCACAACTGGATCTGTTAACCCTGGATTTTCTCAATGAAGTCGTGTCACGGAGCAGAGGCGGGGTTAATGCAAACTGACCAATCAGAACAATCGAGCTGCGGACTTCAAACGTGAGGAAACGTCAATCATGAAGCGAAATATACGAGTATTAAAATCTAAGTGAAGGAAACGCGCTGCAGCTTCAAGTGAAGTCTGAGCTTCAGACCAATCACAGACACAGAAGTTACACCAAAGAGTTCATATGTCATGCATGGAAACAACAGACTAAAACACAAATGTGCAACATGACAACATTTAATAGATCGACCGCTTAGTCTGAATGAGCTGTGTCTTTAGACAAGTGTATTTTGTCTGAGTCAAATTGATGTGTAAAGATCCACAGCCAAATGCACAAAGTGCATTTTTTTCTTGACAATGAAAGAGTTTATTAATCGTCACAGATTAAACAGGATTCTTCAGTCACGTCACTGTTACATATAAGATCTCATGGCTCCTCTTTATAGGCTACGTGCATATCGCTTTGATATAAAAGAATACGCTTGACTTTCGCTTTTCCTCATTTCTCCGCTGCTCTCTCTCTCTCTCTTCTCTCTCTCTCCTCACAAATTCCTAAATTCTCGTTTCTGATTAGTCAGCGCCTTGCCTTTTTAACTTATTCAGAACTTATCCTGGTCCGGAGCAGGTTGTCTCATGTTGCCATAGAGATCTGTCCTGACAGGAAGTGATCCAGACCAGGACCAGACCAGGTTTAACCCAGAACTTACCTCACAAAACCCCAAATCTAGCTTCGTAGTACAGGGCTCTGAACAGATTCAACTGTTTATTGTTGCCACATTTTTAGAGTGAAATATCCGGGAGCATTTTTTTGGTGACTGGACAGTCTTCTTCTCCGGTCTTAAAGTAAGATAAGATAAGATCAACTTTATTGTCCCCGAAGGGAAATTAGGCTACTTGCTCTTATCAGTGACATAACCGTCTTCACTGACAACTGTGTTTTCCTGTTTACACTGCGGTGTTTCCACTGAACCAGCCCCTGAAACTACTCCTGAATTATATCCAGAGAAACGTGATTCAATGAACACGTAGCTCAGTGTCGTGCAAAATAGAATCTGACATCAAAATGTCTCGGATTCAGAAAAGCAGACACTGGATCTAAAACAGGACGAGTTTAGGTCTGAGTTCAGACTAAAACCAGGACTGAATCTGGACTGGGTCATTACTGCTCTGATTTTAGACCAAGAAAAGAGAAGGAGAAAAATAAAGTTGGAATATTTACTTTGATTTAAACACAATTATAACTCTTACGCGGGGATCCCATTACATGCATCTGCGCTCCGCTCCGCTCCGCCCCGGTCCGCCTCCGAAAGTTGCCGCAGACCCCTCGCCCACTGTCTCCGCTCCAGTCCACTGTCTCCGCAGGGCTGAGTTGCCCCGAGGAGCTCAAGAAGAGCATGCGCCAAAAACACGAGTTTGTGAAATAAAAGTCCTCGTTGAAGATCAAATAACTCTATCAGGAGCACAGACGACTCCTGTGTTTCATGTGATCACTAGTAGGACCTATTTTCTTCCTCCGCTGAGGGTAAAGAGGCTTAACTGTTACGAGCACAAACTCAATAGCGTTGTCCTGTCCATGTGTCAGTGACATAGTCTGTAGTTAACAGTCTCCTGTGACCAAATATCAAAGAAACTTTATGTAAAACTACAAACTTTTCGTTATCTGATCAAATCAAAGTACGTGCGGAGTGATTTTACTTTGTAGTTCCGGACATAGTTCACTTTTTTTCCCCTGTGTGGTGCGTTTTATTGGCGGAGATTGACCTGGCGGACCTGGCCGGACTCGGGCGGAGGAGAAAATAGCCTTGATCCGTATTTTGGTCGTACGGCGACAGAGAGGCGGAGCTGGGCGGATTCCTGCGGAGCGGACGCGCAGCATGTGGAACGGTCCTCACTGACAACAGTTCTGTGCAGCCACTCCGACGGTCGGAGCTGGGCGGGGCGGAGCGGAGCTGCATGTAGTGGGATTGGCGCGTTACAGCCTCTGACGTCCAACAGAGCAGCAGCTTTAGGAATCATTTCCATCTCATTTGCATAAACTTTCCCCTCATTTTCACAAATAATCACCTCTGAACCGCACTTCATCCTGAGACACCAGAGACTCAGGTCCATCTGTGGAGGAGACTCAGGTCTGTGGAGGAGACTCAGGTCTGTGGAGGAGACTCAGGTCCATCTGTGGAGGAGACTCAGGTCCATCTGTGGAGGAGACTCAGGTCTGTGGAGGAGACTCAGGTCTAGACTCAGGTCTGTGGAGGAGACTCAGGTCTGTGGAGGAGACTCAGGTCTGATGATGATGATGTCCAAAGTGCTGTGCTGTTGCTCCTGAGCGGTGAGACTTCAGACTCAGTTCTAATCTTTGTGTTTTTAAATGACATTTGTCTTAATGTGAGTGATTTGTTCCAGAGCTGTGGGGCCACACTTGTGCTCAGTTCCACTTCATCAACATGAACCTGAGCTGGACTGAAGCTCAGCAGTTCTGCAGAAAGACCTACACAGACCTGGCAACCATCAGCAGCTTTGAGGACCTGAGCGGACTGCAGAGGACAAGAGGACAGTCCGGAGACGCCTGGATCGGACTCTACTCTCCTTCTGCTTCCAGCTACACAAACTGGATGCCCGATAGTAACCCCAGAGGCTGTCTGTGTGTCATCGCTCAGAACGGCTGGTGGAACAGAGACGGCTGCTCTCGTGGACGGCCCTTGTCTGCTACAACGGTGAGATCTCCGAACTCATAGTTTAGAACTGTATCAGTATTCATGATGCTTTAGGAAACAAAAGAGGGCTTACATCTGCTTACAGAGCATTAAAGGACTCAAACATTGAAACTGTATTTGGTGTGTGTGTGACCGGTGTGTTTCTGTCTGTGTTGTTGTGACCGATGTGTTTCTGTCTGTGTTGTGTGTGTTTCTGTCTGTGTTGTGTGTGTTTCTGTCTGTGTTGTGTGTGTTTCTGTTGTGTTGTGTGTGTTTCTGTCTGTGTTGTGTGTGCTGGTTTATGATTGTTGGTGCAGGAGTGAACCACAGGACACAGCTGTTTAATCTGGATTACAATAAAAGAACAGCGTCAGTATTTGGGATTAAAATTGGCCCTAAACTCCTCCAGTCTGCAGAAGGCTGTAGACGATCAGGTCGCATTTCATCACCGAATCCCTTTAGTTTCTCCAAACGGTCCAAATACTTTTTCTTCTCTCTGAAAATCTACAAACTCAATCTGATTTACAAAGTCTCTCTGGTCCTCACAGTCTCTCTGGTCCTCACAGTCTCTGTCTCTCTGGTCCACAGTCTCTCTGGTCTCAAGTCTGGTCCAGTCTCTCTGGTCCTCACAGTCTCTCTGGTCCTCACAGTCTCTCTGGTCCTCACAGTCTCTCTGGTCTCACAGTCTCTTGGTCCTCACAGTCTTTTGTCTCTTGTCTCAAGTCTCTTGTCCTCTCTGGTTCTTTCTCACAGTCTCTCTTTTCCTCAGATCTCTCTCCTAAGGTCTACAGCGTGGTCACAGTTGAACGTTCGTGGTATGAGGCCCAGCTCTACTGCAGGACACACTTCACAGACCTGGCTCTGATCGAGAGTTCTTCTGAAAACCAGCAGGTGGCGTCGCTCCTCCAGTCTTCAGGTGTGGCCGGTTACTTCTGGATCGGTGTGTGGAGCTGGTCCGACGGCGGTCCGGTTCGGTTCCTAACCTGGCTTAGCTTTTCATCGATCTCTGACGTGTGGTGGTGGAGGACGAGCTTCACGACTGGAGAGCTGTGAGCTGCAGCCTGAGACGGCCCTTCTTCTGCCACGGCCCAGGTAAGCACAGCTACAGACGGCCCAGGTAATCACGCCACAGACGGCCCAGGTAAGCACAGACGGCCCTTCTTCTGCCACGGCCCAGGTAAGCACAGCTACAGACGGCCCAGGTAAGCACAGCTACAGACGGCCCAGGTAAGCACAGCTACAGACGGCCCAGGTAACCACAGACACAGACGGCCCAGGTAATCACAGCCACAGACGGCCCAGGTAAGCACAGACGGCCCTTCTTCTGCACGGCCAGGTAATCACAGCCACAGACGTCTCTGAGCAGGGGGGCTCCAGTCTTTTCTACAAACCTTAATAGACAAGTCAAAGCAACATTTAAGAAACACTTTTTTTAAAATTATACTTTATAAAATAAACCCAATGCAAAAACAAACAAAAAAAATTGTTTGCTAAATAAAATATCTCACAATAAAGAGACAAAACAAATGCATTTTCCCTAAATGTGGAGTGGGCTATTTTAAACCAACACATTTTTTATATCATTCATTTTAGGTCTAATTTCTGTTTTCTTTTATAAATATGTGGTGTGAGTGTTTGTCAGTGGGGCCCCAGCTCGGTCCCTCCCCCTGTGAGCTCCGCCTCTGTTCACTCTTCATGAGCGCTGACATTAGGTCTTTTTTTAGCTCCAGTCCCATTTTAGGCGCGTTCCCACAGAGCAGGAACTATGAACTGGGGCCACACTTTAGGAACTTTTTAGCTCCTGCTCTGGGGCCGGTACTTTTCAGTCAGACCAGTGACACAAGCACAACTACAACACTCACTTTGTTGGAAACATGTTTTATATGTTCTCACATTTAAATAAACTTTCCTTATCCTTAAAAAAAATGATTTAAAAGCAGTAACAACTAAAATATATTAATTTAATTTGTAATTAGTAGCCTATTACTATAATTACAGTGAATATTTTAGTTTTATTGTTTTGTTTCTGTTATAACGACTGGAGGATCAAGAATGCAGACAAGGCCAATGCAAAAAATGTAACAATGTTTATTAATCGCTGGCAGAGACAGGAGGCAGGAGGCAGGAGGCAGGAGGCAGGAGGCAGGAGGCAGGAGGCTGGAGGCTGGAGGCAGGAGGCTGGAGGCTGGAGGCAGGAGGCTGGAGGCTGGAGGCAGGAGGCTGGAGGCTGGAGGCAGGAGGCTGGAGGCAGGAGGCAGGAGGCAGGAGGCTGGAGGCAGGAGGCTGGAGGCAGAGACAGAGGTGGAGCTGGCAGTGGGTTTGGTCCAAAAATCGGTCTAAAGAGAAGAATGAAAAATTACTATCAACTACGAAAATCACAAAACAGAAGCAGTCCAAGCATAGACTATACCACGGTAGATTAACTGACGATCTGGCGCTGTGTGGAGAGATGAGCCGAGTCTTTGTACTGCAGAGCTGTTTGCTTGATTGGAGATGAGCTGCAGGTGAGTATGAGGAAGAGCCAGTAGCAGAGGTGGTTGTAGCCAGCTCCACCCAGCTCCAGACACACACACAGGCGGGAGGGGCAGAGAGGATCCTGACAGTACCCCGACAGTTTCAGTGATGTTGTTAGGTTTTAGATCATAGTTTTTGTGTGGAATTAAAAAAAGACAACACCACATAATGACTTATTTAAATGTTCCAGACTAAACAGATGCTAATGCTAAAGCTAGTTAGACCCACTTTCAAGAACTGTTGCTGTGTGAACACAAACATGGGGACAGGGTAGTTTTTTTCTTTACTAAACAGGACTAAAGGAATGTTGGGACTAGTTCTTGGTGTTTTTATGTGTGAAAACGCCTAGAACAGCTGATAATCTGCATCATCGCGCTGGACTTTAACAGAAAGACTAAAATCTGTCACTTTTTCAATTTTTTTCCTCATGTTTCATGAAGCTTCTGAAAGAATTAAACAGAAATGTGCAAAATCTGTGGTATTTCGCTGTGGTAATGACGGACTGACATAAACTCGAAAAACGATCAGCTCTGAGAAGGAGGCGGGGCCAAACACTGATGCGGGGCCCAGTGTTAGAAAATCAGACCATGAAACAGTCAATGGTCAAAGACGCAGAGGCAGTAAACAGGCAGCTTCCCATGTGACACTTTTTATATAAATAACATCAGAAAACGTGTAAATTGTGTTTCTCTGTGGCAGTGAAGCAGAGTGTGCTGAAGATCCAGTTCCAGTCGGATCTGGACGTGTCTGATCCGAGGATCTACAGAACGCTCCTGGAGAAGGTCCAGTGTGTTTCTGTTTCTGTACAAACCTCTGTTCTGTCATGTGTTTCTAATGCTTCATGTGTTTTACAGATACAAGAGCGTTTCGGCCAATCAGTGATCAAAGTGACATGGAAGACTCCGCCCACGAAGAAGAAGGAAGCATCGAAAAGGACCGCCCACTTCACCTGCCCTCTCCGAATATTCTCTCCTCACTTTCCCCTGCTGTTCTGATTGGATGTTTGGTTTGTTCTTACTCTTGTAACTTACTCCTTTAATCTATGAATTATCTGACCTTGTACAAAACATTATTTTCCTGGGGAGAGTTTGAAACAGGTCACCCACTTTTGATTAGTTCATCCCTTGTGTAAAATATTGGACGTCTGCATATTATTATGTTTGTTATACTAGGCTTTACAGCCTAATAGCCTAATGTATATAGAATATAAGAAAGGTAGAGCTGTAGTTTAGAATATGACCCTCGACCAGTAACTTCAATCACTTCGGCCTGAGTTTCATTTGAGTTTGAGACCTCTGCTGTAGAGAGTGTATTTTCCCTGAGGTCGCAGCGTCTGATGCGACTTTGAAGTCATAATATGAACATTCTCACGGTAAACCAGGTGAATCTGTGTCTTTGAGCAAATACTGACCACAGTGGACTGGAGCTGATGAACGAGGCTCTTCACAAGAAACTCACCTCAGACAGTGTACAGGAGGCGTTAAAGAGTCTTTCACGCCAGGCCAGGCCTGTCTGAGGTCAGAGGTCGTGGAGGCTGGGTTTGAAGACTTGCATGTATTCTGCGTCGTCAGTTGCCGCAGATGGAGCTGTTTGATTGGCCCGTGGTCACTGGCAAACCAGCAAATCAGTGCACTGGAAAATCATGCATAAAACTGAAAATGACGCTAAAATAGAATTTAGCCAAAGTCTGGACTGTGGAAGGAAATGAAAAAGATTAGAAGTATCTGTTCTAACGTGTAACTTCTATTTCGTCATTTTTGCCAACCATTACATCACACACATCCTCACTCTGCAAATGTTCGACGACTGGTGGTCTTTGGATCATGTTTGTGTGAATGTTCTTTTACATCGATGCCTCAAAGAGACTTGAACATATTCTGCGTCGCTCCAACGACAGAGACTGAGGTTGTGTTGGTGTGAAAGAGCCTAAAGACTTTCTCTCTTTACGTGTTAGAACGAGTTTAGTTTAAAACAGAATCTTTGATCAGGAGTTTAATAAAGTCATGTTTTATTTAGTAAAATTTAAATCATCTTGTGACGCAGCATGAATGATATTTCACTCCCATAGAGCTTTGGGGTTTGGGGCGTGGCTTGGTCTTATACACAGATTGTAGAGAGATTCTTTTGTCTGCTGCTGATGTTAAAGAAACTTCCACCAAAATAACTTCATGTAATTTAATTCTTTTATTGTACTGTTGTGTGTTTATTATTATGTGTGAAATAAAGAGTTCTGTTTTTCTTCTGATTAAATGTGTGAGTGACATTTAGAGAAACTCCAGTCTTATAAAGTGAAGCTGGTGAATGTGAAGAGGTTAAAGGTGCACTATGTAACTTTCTGGAGGTGAAATGCATCTACACAGTTCAGTAGAAGTAGAAAGTTAACACTATACTTTGGGACTTTCTGAATGGAGGTGAATACATTTTATGTCATAATTTGAAAAAAAAAAAATAAATAAAAAAATCAGCTAAAGGAACCGCTTTTATGTGGAAACAGACGTGTTCGGGCTCCTCCAAGCCAAATAAGAGACTACTTTGTGGCCATGCAAGCCTGCTCAAAGTAAAAATGCTGATTGTTATTAATTATTTAGTGTAACAAAGGCATCTAAATGACAAAAATATGGATTTCTTCAAGTTTATTTTTGGCCAAAAATTTGCGCAGTGCACCTTTAAACATTTTCTTCTCACAGACACAGACCCAGAGTGTCTCCTTCAGCCAAAGTGATCATTGAAGGAAAGGAGACAGGATGCTTCCTTCTACAGCTGCTCAAGGAACCTCAAGAGGAAACAAAACAACCAATCACACACTTTGAACTGACTAAAGAGTAAATAGAGAAAAAATAAAGTGTGGCTGCATCTTTACATTATAACTCCTCCAGAGAAATACATTTAGTTTTTATTTTTACTGATGAACGAGGTCAAATATCGGATATCGGTATCGGCTCTAATGATCCGTGTGGGCCCAGTGCAGTTGTAGTGAGTCCTTTATGTTTGGATATTCTAGACTCTGTTTTCACTCTTCAGCGTCTCAAACCTGCGTCGGCGTCAGTGAAAGCTTCACTCGTGCGCGCAGACGCAGAGTGAAAGTGGAATCAGGACAGTTCCATGTGTCTGAGACTTACAAACACACAGATCATGTCTGAAACTGGTTTCATTCTTTAGTTGGACAAATATAAATTACATTGTCTTCTTTAGCTGAAGTGGATCTGTGAATGAGCTTAGAGCTGATTTAGACTTGTATTTCTCATTCAATCACCTAAAGACTCTTATATTGCTGCAGTTTCTGCACATTTTGAACAAGTCTAAATGTTTGAATTGCTTCTCGTTTATTTGTGTTTGTTCCAGAGACTTTCAAACCGTAATTCAGACACTTATGAAGACCGCCTGAGATTCTCACTTTTAGACCCGTTTTAAAATGTTTTAACCAAAGAACTTCTCCAGATCACAGACTCACTTCTACAGAGTCTTTTACGTCTGTCAGCAGCTTCTGTGACTGTTTTACCTCTGTGTTTTATTGTCTTATTTAGAGCAATATACATGTTTTAAATGTTTAGATCTAATCTCAGAGACAGACTTTTCTCTGTAAAGTTTGAACTCCACAAATCCACCTCTGGAGTTCCACAAGGCTGTGTGTTAGGCCCTGACCTCTTTTCTCTGTTTTACCTTCTGATCAAAATAATCACCAGATGATCAGTCGTATTGATCTGCAGCACAGTTCAGACAAGAGTGCCTTACACTTTGCTCTTGTAGCAGCACTAGATGGTGTTATTAGATCAGTTTTAACTGTAGCATGTTTTTTTTCTATTTTTAAACACTCAATGTACAACATTCGTCTGATGTGTGACAGTAAAAATAGAGTTTATGTTAATTAAATACAAATAATGACAATAATACAGTCACGTCCAACCAGAGCCAGAGAATTCAGCTCGAGTCACATTCAACAGGCTGCCTGAGCTCACAGAGAAAACCTCGGAGAATTTACAAAACGTTTGCACATCAAGATGTGGCATACGAGGGTGTTCAAATAATAAATTTGTTAGCAATGTGGGATAAATATGATGATTTTTAAACTTAACATTAGCTGTAACAAAAAGTAGAACTAACTAAAACCAGCAACGCCACCTGAGATAAAGGCTCAGGACCTGTAAAATTAAAACAAAAGCACGTAGGTTCGTTGTTGAAGACAGAGGCAGGGTTAAATTGTCACAAGATCACATTTATTTAAATTATCTTTGGATGTTTTAAAGTTCTTTGTTGTTGTAATCCATTTTTAGTCCATAATTCAGTTCCATAAACACATTTTCTGTTGAGTTTCTTCATTACAGTCTCCTTTGTTTTACACAGTTCATTTGATGTACACATTAGCAGTTTAGTTTGCAAGAAGATGTCAGAAGATATAATTAAACAAAAAGGCAAGACGGCAACACCAGCTCCCATTTGTCGTTGGCACCTAAAATAAAATGATTATTAACAACTGTACAAATAGGCTGACAGAGCTAGAGCTGCGCTGTGCTACGAACCTTAAGTTGGGAAGTTATGCTGCTCGGACTGGAAGCGCACGGCCCAGAGCCACCACAGAGCCTGTCCACCCGACACAGCTAAACAGCCACAAACACCGCAGAGCTGGCAACACACGCGGGCCCATAGCAGCACCGCAACACCTTAAATGTTGGTAAATGCGAATTAACACCATGATAAATCTATAACTTGCAAACAAAACCATTTTCTGTACTACCTGGAGACGCAGCGTGACTGCCACAACACAGGAAACCGGAAGTTGTACGTGAGGTCAGAGGACAAGTGACGTGAGTGACGCGCTTTTATTGCCTCACAGCTGACATGAATGACCAATCAGAGTAAACCTATTAAGTGGCAGAGCCTGCCTGCAGGCTATACTGCCACACAAACAAGTGCAGACGCAACTTTAATGTAAGTCACAGTCACGTTAAGTTAATAATGAACAAAAAAACTTCAGATATTTATGATAAAATCAAAGCAGTTTACATGATGTTTTTGCAGGATTAATTCACACATATACAGTGATTTTAAATATTTTATAGACATTACGTTTCTCTCAGCTTTAAAGTTTAGGATGTTAACTAAATGTATAAGGATTATAAAGAGGATAATGTGACTGTGTCCCTGTGTCACTTTTACAAACCAACCCACGTTTGGAATGCAGAAATGATCCTTCAGTTGAGTTTCTAGAGAACTCGGGCGCAGGGCCAAAGAAGTGGCTCCACAGGTTTAGACTTGACCTGAGGCAGATCAGATAATGTGGGTTTAATCAGGACAGACTCAGAGTTTAAAAGATTTAAATCAGTCAGTGAAAGGGACAGATTCATGAAACGTGGACCGATTGGGCTGGAGCTTATCGATCTAGTGGACTGTTAAGTTGCAGGTTCGATTCCCGCTCGGCCCAAGTCTTTCTGTGTGGAGTTTGCATGTTCCTCCCCGTGTCTGGGTGAGTTTCCTCCGGCCACTCCGGTTCCCCAACAACCAATAACATGCATTTTAGGAAACACTTGGTGGTGGTCGGAGGTTGAGGCGCCATGTGTTTGAATGAATCACTAAGCTGCTATGACACTCAATACAATAGGACACACATTGTACACGACACACTCATTACAATAGGACACACTCAATACAATAGGACACACTCATTACAATAGGACACACTCAATACAATAGGACACACTCATTACAATAGGACACACTCATTACAATAGGACACACTCATTACAATAGGACACACTCATTATGGTGAGTGAAACCTCAGACAAACTGTGTTCAGAGCTTTAAACTTTCTCTAGAACAAACACACAGTGGTTAGATCAGGAGCAGGAAGTGACTTTGTGGTTAAAATGATGAAGTGTTGTGTTAATCTTCACGTTTGTGTCGTCAGTGATTCTTCAGATGTGACTAAAAAAATTGTGATTTATAGCTGGTGTCTGATTGGTTCTCGTTGGTTTCCTGGATCAGTGAATCTCACTCTGACGTCTCTGTGGCTCTGACTCTTTGTCAAAGGCAGCAGCTGATTGGTGGAGCTGTTTGTAGCCCCGCCTCCTTCTGTTTATGAAAGTCTGACAGTTTGAAGAGCAGTTTTACAGGTTTATAATTACAGTGGAGTCAATAACTGTGTTCATGTGGTTTAACAAACCAAACACACAGTGATGGAGAAAGTACAGGCAAAAGTGCAAAATAAAAAATAATAATAATAATAATTGCGCACTTTGCTTCGTTTTTCAATTCAATGTATTTTTGTATAGCCCAAAATCACAACAACAGTTATCCCAAAGGACTTCACATGATCCAATAAAGTCAAAGATTAAACAGGAGGAGATGAGGAGGGACCAGGTCCTGGAAACCAGGATCCTCCGAGGTCCAGGCCTCGACACTGGAGCAGCAGCAACTTAAACAGATTCACTCCCCAAGAAACAACATGTGAATAAGAGAGAATAGAAGAAAAAACAGATAAAAACACCAAGATTAACAATAGTCAATAAACAGTGAATATAAGAGGGCATAGGGAAAGTTAAGATAAAATATAGTAAGAAAACTAAAACAAGACAAGAAAGAAAATGATAAATAAAGCAAGGTGGTAATAATAATAATAATTATAAAATGTTAATGCATATAAATAGTAGTAGAAAACTAAAATGCATAACAGTATTGATAATGCTTTAATTTTACCATATTTGACTTATTGTGTTGAAATATGGGGTTTAACATGCAAAACATATATACAACCACTGTTTATTTAACAGAAAAGAGCTTTGAGAATAGTTACTAACAGTCATTATAGGGAACCATCTAACCCATTATTTGTCAAACTTGGTGTATTAAAAGTTCAGGATGTTGCTGATGTAAGTGTCCTCAAAGTGATGTATAAAGCATTACCTGTTAACATTCAAGAATGCTTTGAAAAAAGAACAAGTCACTATAATTTAAAAGGAATCGACATCTTCAATAAACCAGATTTAGAACAAAGGTGATGGAACGAAGCCGCTGTAAAAGGAGTTCAATTATGGAACAGTCTGGACAATCAAATCAAAGAATCAGGAACAATATTGACATTTAGGAAATACATAAAAGCTGACTTTTTGAAAAGGTATAAATCAGATGTATTGTTGTGTTTAAAAGAATGTATGTGTTTGCTGTGAATGGTGTTATGTTAAAGGAGACCTATTCTGTCAAATTCACTTTTCTAAGTTTTTAACCTTGTTCTAACGGCTCCTTCATCATTAGTTTACTCAAAGTTATATTTGAATTGATTCATTCATGTTGTAGTAATCTTGTTTTGTTCTTCAGCTGCAGCTCAAGTGTCTCACCTACCACCTAGCCCCGCCCACTTGTCTGGATTTACTTGTTATAATTCTAAAGATTAAAACTCAAAGTGAAGTGTATATTGTTCATTACTGTCCCATATTCACTTTCCAACAATAAAAAATGTTTTTAAAATCTGTTGCTTTTTACAGTTACATTTTAAAATGAGGAGGCGGGGCTTATCAGATCTGCAGTTTTGAACAGAAAGTCAGTAGAGCTGTTTCTATTTTTAAGTTGTTTTAGATCAACTTTGTGTTTTACAATGAACAAAAGGTAAATTACTGATCTGCAGATGTTCTAGTTTCTTACTACTGTAAATATATATAAAAAAAAACACAATAGGACCCCTTTAAGATCATGTAAATAGAATTGTATTGCTGAACTGGAAACTTATGTAAATTGAAAAAGGGGCAGAGATTACTCTTCTTTCTGCTCTTTTCATTCATTTTTAGTTTGTCAAATAGGATATACAGGTATGTGCCAAAAAATTAGAATATCAAGAAAAAGTTCAATATTTTTTGTAAATGGATTCTGAAAGTCAAGCCAGTGTAATTTATATTTGTGACACATGAAGTGAAATAATTCATGTCTTTATCTGGGAAAATTTGGATTGTTCTGGCTTAAGAGGGTAAAAATCTAAAATTCAGTGTTTCGAAAAATTAGCATATTAACACAGGATTATTACAAACACGGAGATTTTAAGAAGAAATGTTAGATTTCTGAAAAGTTTGCACATTTCTATGCATTTATATTTACTTGTGTGTTCTTTTACATGAGTCACTGCATCAGTGTGGTGAGTCTGGAGGAGATCAGTCTGTGGCTCTGCTCGGGTCGACCTGAAGCCCCAGGCTGCTGTAAACAGAGGCCTTCAGATCATCTGGAGCATTAGGTTGCTCACTAAGGAGAAGTGCTCACTAACACAGCTGTGAGACTGTGGAGGATTATCTCTAAAGGAGAAGTGCTCACTAACACAGCTGTGAGACTGTGGATTATCTCTAAAGGAGAAGTGCTCACTAACACAGCTGTGAGACTGAGGATTATCTCTAAAGGAGAAAGTGCTCACTAACACAGCTGTGAGACTGGAGGATTATCTCTAAAGGAGAAGTGCTCACTAACACAGCTGTGAGACTGAGGATTATCTCTAAAGGAGAAGTGCTCACTAACACAGCTGTGAGACTGGAGGATTATCTCTAAAGGAGAAGTGCTCACTAACACAGCTGTGAGTGTGGAGGATTATCTCTAAAGGAGAAGTGCTCACTAACACAGCTGTGAGTGTGGAGGATTATCTCTAAAGGAGAAGTGCTCACTAACACAGCTGTGAGACTGGAGGATTATCTCTAAAGGAGAAGAGCTCACTAACACAGCTGTGAGACTGGAGGATTATCTCTAAAGGAGAAGTGCTCACTAACACAGCTGTGAGACTGAGGATTATCTCTAAAGGAGAAGTGCTCACTAACACAGCTGTGAGGATTATCTCTAAAGGAGAAGTGCTCACTAACACAGCTGTGAGACTGGAGGATTATCTCTAAAGGAGAAGTGCTCACTAACAGACTGGATCATATTTACAGACTCTTCTTTGTGTTTGTTTCTGTGTGGAACTTTTACAGTTACAAACCAACATGTGTGAGCCTGTGTGGAATGCACCGGTGAAGAGAGAGTTCAAACCGAATTTCCACTGAACTCAGGCTTCAGGGCGAATGAGAACCCAGGGGCGGGGCTAAAGAGAATCAGGGGTGGGGCTAAAGAGAATCAGGGGCGGGGCTCAAGAGAATCAGGGGCGGGGCTCAAGAGCTGTTTTATAAGATTTAGATTTGATCAGAGGCTCATCAGAAGTCACTCACACAGAGACAGAGACAAGTGTGAGGGACGTGGGACTGTCCTAAACACGTTTGTGTTTTTCTCCTAAAATGATGAGGACTTTATTCTGAGCCGTTAAAGGAGACGTTCCATCAGCGGTGAGTGAAACCTCAGACAAACTGTGTCCAGAGCTTTAAACTTTCTCTAGAACAAACACACAGTGGTTAGATCAGGAGCAGAAAGTGACTTTGTGGTTAAAATGATGAAGTGCTGTGTTAATCTTCACGTTTGTGTCGTCAGTGATTCTTCAGATGTGACTTACACATGTCTGACTCTAAACACAGATTTAACTCTGAGTTTGTTTGAGGTGGATAAAGAAACTCTCAGCAGGTCAGAAAGATCACTTTTAGAGCCAATCATAAGTTATATTTGACAGTGTTTATTTCATTTGCTTTTTGTTCTATAATCTGAAGAATCATATCAGGTCTTTGTCAGTGTTTCGTGTCTAGTGCCTACAGCCTATCCTACGGCCTACGACCTTTACTGTGGTGAATTAGATTTACAGGATGAGCTGCTGATGGAGGTCTCTGATTGGATAGTGGAGGCTTTAGTCGCGTCAGACGCTTTCCTGCAAGAATGTATTATGACTTGGGAAAAACAGACTTTGTACGGATTCTTTCCTCAGACTCACACAGCTCCGAGGTCTGGGTTAGAGTTAGACAAGTACAGAGCAGACAGACTCAGAGCAGACGCAGACTCAGAGCAGACAGACTCAGAGCAGACGCAGACTCAGAGCAGACACAGACTCAGAGCAGACACAGACAGACTCAGAGCAGACAGACTCAGAGCAGACACAGACTCAGAGCAGACACAGACTCAGAGCAGACACAGACTCAGAGCAGACACAGACTCAGAGCAGACAGACTCAGAGCAGACACAGACTCAGAGCAGACACAGACTCAGAGCAGACACAGACTCAGAGCAGACAGACTCAGAGCAGACACAGACTCAGAGCAGACACAGACTCAGAGCAGACACAGAGCTCAGAGCAGACAGACTCAGAGCAGACACAGACTTCAGAGCAGACGCAGACTCAGAGCAGACGCAGACTCAGAGCAGACGCAGACTCAGAGCAGACGCAGACTCAGAGCAGACACAGACTCAGAGCAGACGCAGACTCAGAGCAGACGCAGACTCAGAGCAGACGCAGACTCAGAGCAGACGCAGACTCAGAGCAGACAGACTCAGAGCAGACAGACTCAGAGCAGACACAGACAGACTCAGAGCAGACAGACTCAGAGCAGACAGACTCAGAGCAGACAGACTCAGAGCAGACAGACTCAGAGCAGACAGACAGACAGACTCAGAGCAGACAGACTCAGAGCAGACACAGACTCAGAGCAGACAGACTCAGAGCAGACAGACTCAGAGCAGACAGACTCAGAGCAGACACAGACTCAGAGCAGACAGACTCAGAGCAGACACAGACTCAGAGCAGACAGACTCAGAGCAGACACAGACTCAGAGCAGACACAGACTCAGAGCAGACACAGACTCAGAGCAGACAGACTCAGCAGCAGACAGGACAGACTCAGAGCAGACACAGACTCAGAGCAGACACAGACTCAGAGCAGACACAGACTCAGAGCAGACAGACTCAGAGCAGACAGACTCAGAGCAGACAGACTCAGAGCAGACAGACTCAGAGCAGACAGACTCAGAGCAGACAGACTCAGAGCAGACACAGACTCAGAGCAGACAGACTCAGAGCAGACAGACTCAGAGCAGACACAGACTCAGAGCAGACAGACTCAGAGCAGACACAGACTCAGAGCAGACAGACTCAGAGCAGACAGACTCAGAGCAGACAGACTCAGAGCAGACACAGACTCAGAGCAGACAGACTCAGAGCAGACACAGACTCAGAGCAGACACAGACTCAGAGCAGACAGACTCAGAGCAGACAGACTCAGAGCAGACGCAAACAGAGCAGCACATCACCCTTTATTTTGGACCACAAAATAATTATATTTTACATCTTTAAACATTTCTTTAAATGCAAATGATGATTGGTTTTGTTTTCTTTATTGATCTAAAAGTTGTTCCAAAGACTCCCAAACGTAATTAATTTAATTCAATCTGATTAGGCTAATTTTATAGATTAAATAATGAAAACTGATTCATTTTTCCAGGCACACTAGTGTTCCCTTAAATACCCTGAATAATACTTAGATTTTATATAAGTAAATGAAATAGTCCTAAGTTTTGTACCCTTTAAACATAGACACTTTGACAAGAGACTACAAACTCATATTTTTATATCCAGTTAATGTAAATGATAAGAAAATGTTATAATGCAAAGAACAGGAAACCCTCTTTTAACGGTGTGAGCTCATTGTGAAATAAAAAACATGTTAACAATAGAAAAGCATAAAACTTAAACAGACATCTGCCCAGAACTTGGACAAAGCTCGTGTGCACCAACCTGAGCCAAAGACACTTGAGTCTGAGAAACAGCAGCACCGACAGATGTAATTCAGATACTCTCGAAGTCCGACTCACCACAGCGCGGATCTCTGGTGTGAGGTTCATGTCTCTGGTGTGAGGTTCATGTCTCTGGTGTGAGGTCCATGTCTCTGGTGTGAGGTCCATGTCTCTGGTGTGAGTGTGAGGTCCATGTCTCTGGTGTGAGGTCCATGTCTCTGGTGTGAGTGTGAGGTCCATGTCTCTGGTGTGAGGTCCATGTCTCTGGTGTGAGGTCCATGTCTCTGGTGTGAGTGTGAGGTTCATGTCTCTGGTGTGAGTGTGAGGTCCATGTCTCTGGTGTGAGGTCCATGTCTCTGGTGTGAGGTCCATGTCTCTGGTGTGAGGTCCATGTCTCTGGTGTGAGGTCCATGTCTCTGGTGTGAGGTCCATGTCTCTGGTGTGAGGTCCATGTCTCTGGTGTGAGGTCCATGTCTCTGGTGTGAGGTCCATGTCTCTGGTGTGAGGTCCATGTCTCTGGTGTGAGGTCCATGTCTCTGGTGTGAGGTCCATGTCTCTGGTGTGAGGTCCATGTCTCTGGTGTGAGGTCCATGTCTCTGGTGTGAGGTCCATGTCTCTGGTGTGAGTGTGAGGTCCATGTCTCTGGTGTGAGGTCCATGTCTCTGGTGTGAGGTCCATGTCTCTGGTGTGAGGTTCATGTCTCTGGTGTGAGGTTCATGTCTCTGGTGTGAGGTTCATGTCTCTGGTGTGAGGTCCATGTCTCTGGTGTGAGGTTCATGTCTCTGGTGTGAGGTCCATGTCTCTGGTGTGAGGTCCATGTCTCTGGTGTGAGTGTGAGGTCCATGTCTCTGGTGTGAGGTCCATGTCTCTGGTGTGAGGTTCATGTCTCTGGTGTGAGGTCCATGTCTCTGGTGTGAGTGTGAGGTCCATGTCTCTGGTGTGAGGTCCATGTCTCTGGTGTGAGTGTGAGGTCCATGTCTCTGGTGTGAGGTCCATGTCTCTGGTGTGAGGTTCATGTCTCTGGTGTGAGTGTGAGGTTCATGTCTCTGGTGTGAGGTTCATGTCTCTGGTGTGAGGTCCATGTCTCTGGTGTGAGGTCCATGTCTCTGGTGTGAGGTTCATGTCTCTGGTGTGAGGTTCATGTCTCTGGTGTGAGGTCCATGTCTCTGGTGTGAGGTCCATGTCTCTGGTGTGAGTGTGAGGTCCATGTCTCTGGTGTGAGGTTCATGTCTCTGGTGTGAGGTCCATGTCTCTGGTGTGAGGTCCATGTCTCTGGTGTGAGGTCCATGTCTCTGGTGTGAGGTCCATGTCTCTGGTGTGAGGTTCATGTCTCTGGTGTGAGTGTGAGGTCCATGTCTCTGGTGTGAGGTCCATGTCTCTGGTGTGAGTGTGAGGTCCATGTCTCTGGTGTGAGGTCCATGTCTCTGGTGTGAGGTCCATGTCTCTGGTGTGAGTGTGAGGTCCATGTCTCTGGTGTGAGGTCCATGTCTCTGGTGTGAGTGTGAGGTCCATGTCTCTGGTGTGAGGTTCATGTCTCTGGTGTGAGTGTGAGGTCCATGTCTCTGGTGTGAGGTTCATGTCTCTGGTGTGAGGTCCATGTCTCTGGTGTGAGTGTGAGGTCCATGTCTCTGGTGTGAGGTTCATGTCTCTGGTGTGAGGTTCATGTCTCTGGTGTGAGTGTGAGGTCCATGTCTCTGGTGTGAGGTTCATGTCTCTGGTGTGAGGTCCATGTCTCTGGTGTGAGGTCCATGTCTCTGGTGTGAGTGTGAGGTCCATGTCTCTGGTGTGAGGTCCATGTCTCTGGTGTGAGGTCCATGTCTCTGGTGTGAGGTCCATGTCTCTGGTGTGAGGTCCATGTCTCTGGTGTGAGGTCCATGTCTCTGGTGTGAGTGTGAGGTCCATGTCTCTGGTGTGAGGTCCATGTCTCTGGTGTGAGGTCCATGTCTCTGGTGTGAGGTCCATGTCTCTGGTGTGAGGTCCATGTCTCTGGTGTGAGGTCCATGTCTCTGGTGTGAGGTTCATGTCTCTGGTGCGCTTTGGACCAGTTCTGACGGTGTTTTTGGGCTGCGGTTGCTTCTGAGGTGAAGCATCCTGTTCAACAGCGAGGCCGTTCCTCAGAGCGGATCATTCTCAGCGCCTGTTTCTTCCCGTAGAACCTTTCACCGGTCCAGATATTTGAAATGTTTGGAAATGAAGCTTTTATTTTTATCAATTCTAGTCATAATATAATTAGATTTTTCTTAAATAAATGGTTCAGTAAAGAAAACATTTGAAGTAAAATGAATGAAACTAAACTTCAGACTCACGTACCCCCTGTATTACCTCCACTGACCACTAGGGCTCCACTTACCTCCGATTTAGAAACACTGCACTAAACAATCACATGTGTTTCAGATGAAGCTGTGGAAAGTGCTTCTGCTGTGGACCTGGAGCCTCACAACAGGACAAGAAGGTCAGACTGCCCCTACAGACCGTGTACTGTTACTGCAGACTGTGTACTGTTACTGCAGACCGTGTACTGTTACTACAGACTGTGTACTGTTACTACAGACCGTGTACTGTTACTACAGACTGTGTACTGTTACTACAGACTGTGTACTGTTACTACAGACCGTGTACTGTTACTGCAGACCGTGTACTGTTACTGCAGACCGTGTACTGTTACTGCAGACTGTGTACTGTTACTGCAGACCGTGTACTGTTACTGCAGACTGTGTACTGTTACTACAGACTGTGTACTGTTACTACAGACTGTGTACTGTTACTGCAGACTGTGTACTGTTACTACAGACTGTGTACTGTTACTACAGACTGTGTACTGTTACTACAGACCGTGTACTGTTACTACAGACCGTGTACTGTTACTGCAGACTGTGTACTGTTACTACAGACCGTGTACTGTTACTACAGACTGTGTACTGTTACTACAGACCGTGTACTGTTACTACAGACTGTGTACTGTTACTACAGACTGTGTACTGTTACTACAGACGTGTACTGTTACTGCAGACCGTGTACTGTTACTGCAGACCGTGTACTGTTACTGCAGACTGTGTACTGTTACTGCAGACCGTGTACTGTTACTGCAGACTGTGTACTGTTACTACAGACTGTGTACTGTTACTACAGACTGTGTACTGTTACTACAGACCGTGTACTGTTACTACAGACTGTGTACTGTTACTGCAGACTGTGTACTGTTACTACAGACTGTGTACTGTTACTGCAGACTGTGTACTGTTACTACAGACCGTGTACTGTTACTACAGACCGTGTACTGTTACTGCAGACCGTGTACTGTTACTACAGACTGTGTACTGTTACTGCAGACTGTGTACTGACTGTGTACTGTTACTACAGACTGTGTACTGTTACTACAGACTGTGTACTGTTACTACAGACCGTGTACTGTTACTACAGACGTGTACTGTTACTACAGACTGTGTACTGTTACTACAGACCGTGTACTGTTACTACAGACCGTGTACTGTTACTACAGACTGTGTACTGTTACTACAGACCGTGTACTGTTACTACAGACCGTGTACTGTTACTACAGACTGTGTACTGTTACTACAGACTGTGTACTGTTACTACAGACCGTGTACTGTTACTACAGACCGTGTACTGTTACTACAGACTGTGTACTGTTACTGCAGACCGTGTACTGTTACTACAGACTGTGTACTGTTACTACAGACTGTGTACTGTTACTACAGACTGTGTACTGTTACTACAGACTGTGTACTGTTACTACAGACTGTGTACTGTTACTGCAGACTGTGTACTGTTACTACAGACTGTGTACTGTTACTACAGACCGTGTACTGTTACTACAGACTGTGTACTGTTACTACAGACCGTGTACTGTTACTGCAGACTGTGTACTGTTACTGCAGACTGTGTACTGTTACTACAGACTGTGTACTGTTACTACAGACCGTGTACTGTTACTGCAGACTGTGTACTGTTACTACAGACTGTGTACTGTTACTACAGACTGTGTACTGTTACTACAGACCGTGTACTGTTACTACAGACCGTGTACTGTTACTACAGACCGTGTACTGTTACTACAGACCGTGTACTGTTACTACAGACCGTGTACTGTTACTGCAGACCGTGTACTGTTACTGCAGACTGTGTACTGTTACTACAGACTGTGTACTGTTACTACAGACTGTGTACTGTTACTACAGACTGTGTACTGTTACTACAGACCGTGTACTGTTACTACAGACCGTGTACTGTTACTACAGACTGTGTACTGTTACTACAGACTGTGTACTGTTACTACAGACTGTGTACTGTTACTACAGACTGTTGTGTATCTCCTTGTCTCCTCACTTGTCTCCTTGTCTCCTTGTCTCCTCACATGTCTCCTTGTCTCCTCACATGTCTCCTTGTCTCCTCACTTGTCTCCTTGTCTCCTCACTTGTCTCCTCACTTGTCTCCTTGTCTCCTCAGAGCCAGTGTCCTGTGTCCACGCTCACAAGTGTCTCCTGCCCTGCTCGTACAATGAGGGAAAGGCTAGAATCATCTTATGGACCAGACCTGAACCTAGACCGGACGTCGTGGTTTATGAGCTCAGTGAGATCGATCAGAAGGGAGAAGGAGTAGAAAATACTAAAGAGCAGGCTCCGGCCTTTAGGGGGCGCACGTCTTTGTTTCCTCAGGAGTTCTCTGCAGGAAACGCGTCTCTGCAGCTGTCACCAGTCCAAGTGTCTGACGAGGGGAGATACAAGTGTCTGATCATGTTTTCCACTGGACAAATGACGCATACATTCATGCGTCTGACCGTGAGAGGTAAGATTACTCACATTCTGAGTTAGTAGAGATGTAAAGACTTAAAAACAGAGCATAAGATCTCACAGATCTACTTATGACATCACAGATCTACTTATGACATCACATGCTACCTCTACAATCCGCAGATGGGAAGTTATAGCGCGATCCGAGTGCTTATGTCTTATATAAGGGTTAGTAGCAACATCTGATATGTAGGTTAAGTAGACGCGTTAAAGTGCAGTGAAAGTGTGCACATCAAGATTGTTGAAGAGTACCTAATTTTTTCTAATAATTTGGTTTCAACTTTTTTTAATTCAGTTTTTATGAATAATCCATGAATAAAAGGGATTTAGGAAAGGGTAATAAAGGGTTAAATACAAGGAAATTGTTATTTTCTCCTTTAAATATGTGACACTGTAAAACTTTAAATGTTTTTGTGCTATGTTAAAAAAAAGATAGTTTAAAGGGATGTTGTTAAGATTTCAATGTGCATCAGTGTGTGATAGTAGCCAAATGGATGTGCATGCTCAGGAAAGTTCTCCAGCTTTATTAGAGAAGGGCTGTAACCTTGTTAGTCCCCATGCTCCGACTATATTAAGTATTTTGGTCCCTCGCTCAGCACTTCTGGAACAGAAAGACTCTGCCATTTTATTAGAAGCGCTAGACTCTCAAGGAAAGTTGCATAACCTCTTCATTATGACTAGTTTCACACATACTTTATGTAATCTCCTTCTCCATGCCAAGTTATATTTAATTGAATTTTTTTTCTTTCAGAACGCAGTGCTAAAATGATCAGCACATTTTCTGCACAATGTTCAGGCTTTAGGACAATGAAGTGTGAGATGGAGGAAATGAGCATGGAGGACGTTTAGAAAATTGTCAGAACTGACAATTGATGTCTGGAACTGGCTTCACTAAGTCATGCAATTTGAGTCATTCTAACCCTTTCTATTTGTCTGGTCCTTGTTCTGTTTTTACTTGCGTAAAAAAAAAAAAAAAAAGTTTTTTTTCTAATATTAAAAAGCAAAACAAAACATAAATATATAATTATAAATCAAAGAAAAATCATGATAATGTCACATGTTTTCCAAAAATATTAGTGAAAAGCATTTATAATTTGTTTTAGAACAAATTGGCAGTTTACAATGGACAAATGTAATGTAACATTGTAAACTGCCACATCCATTATGTATGCTCCCCTAGATTCTGTCAGTGGACTCCCTGGTTAAATAAAGGTCAATTAAAATGTAATGTTTTTGCCCTCAAAAAGAAATATCCTTAAAATGCACTCTAACATTTAGTTGACCTGCCTTTAGCTTTGATTACATAACACATTCACATTGTGTCAGTAAACTACTGCAATGTCAAAAAGTTTATTTCCAGAGTGTGATTCTCCAACACATTCCAAAGATTCTCAGCGGTAACCCCTTTGTGGAAATGTTGTGCCATGTTCCTGAACCACTCTTTCATAATTATAGCCCCATGAATCAAGATGCTATCATCCTGGAATGACCCATGTCGTTCAGAATGTTCACATAGGCATGTCATTCTTTTTTAAGAAAATAGTTGTAGGTAACTGACATAATCTAATTTTTGCTTCATATTGGTTAAACTGTGTAAAAATCTGATGTTCACAAGCTGATTAATTTTATTTATTCAATGATTGATTAAGGGATTGAATCATTTTATTACACAAACTCCAAAGTCAGTCATCTGAGGAGAATGACAACNACTGGATCATATTTACAGACTCTTCTTTGTGTTTGTTTCTGTGTGGAACTTTTACAGTTACAAACCAACATGTGTGAGCCTGTGTGGAATGCACCGGTGAAGAGAGAGTTCAACCGAATTTCCACTGAACTCAGGCTTCAGGGCGAATGAGAACCCAGGGCGGGGCTAAAGAGAATCAGGGGTGGGGCTAAAGAGAATCAGGGGCGGGGCTCAAGAGAATCAGGGGCGGGGCTCAAGAGCTGTTTTATAAGATTTAGATTTGATCAGAGGCTCATCAGAAGTCACTCACACAGAGACAGAGACAAGTGTGAGGGACGTGGGACTGTCCTAAACACGTTTGTGTTTTTCTCCTAAAATGATGAGGACTTTATTCTGAGCCGTTAAAGGAGACGTTCCATCAGCGGTGAGTGAAACCTCAGACAAACTGTGTCCAGAGCTTTAAACTTTCTCTAGAACAAACACACAGTGGTTAGATCAGGAGCAGAAAGTGACTTTGTGGTTAAAATGATGAAGTGCTGTGTTAATCTTCACGTTTGTGTCGTCAGTGATTCTTCAGATGTGACTTACACATGTCTGACTCTAAACACAGATTTAACTCTGAGTTTGTTTGAGGTGGATAAAGAAACTCTCAGCAGGTCAGAAAGATCACTTTTAGAGCCAATCATAAGTTATATTTGACAGTGTTTATTTCATTTGCTTTTTGTTCTATAATCTGAAGAATCATATCAGGTCTTTGTCAGTGTTTCGTGTCTAGTGCCTACAGCCTATCCTACGGCCTACGACCTTTACTGTGGTGAATTAGATTTACAGGATGAGCTGCTGATGGAGGTCTCTGATTGGATAGTGGAGGCTTTAGTCGCGTCAGACGCTTTCCTGCAAGAATGTATTATGACTTGGGAAAAACAGACTTTGTACGGATTCTTTCCTCAGACTCACACAGCTCCGAGGTCTGGGTTAGAGTTAGACAAGTACAGAGCAGACAGACTCAGAGCAGACGCAGACTCAGAGCAGACAGACTCAGAGCAGACGCAGACTCAGAGCAGACACAGACTCAGAGCAGACACAGACAGACTCAGAGCAGACAGACTCAGAGCAGACACAGACTCAGAGCAGACACAGACTCAGAGCAGACACAGACTCAGAGCAGACACAGACTCAGAGCAGACAGACTCAGAGCAGACACAGACTCAGAGCAGACACAGACTCAGAGCAGACACAGACTCAGAGCAGACAGACTCAGAGCAGACACAGACTCAGAGCAGACACAGACTCAGAGCAGACACAGACTCAGAGCAGACAGACTCAGAGCAGACACAGACTCAGAGCAGACGCAGACTCAGAGCAGACGCAGACTCAGAGCAGACGCAGACTCAGAGCAGACGCAGACTCAGAGCAGACACAGACTCAGAGCAGACGCAGACTCAGAGCAGACGCAGACTCAGAGCAGACGCAGACTCAGAGCAGACGCAGACTCAGAGCAGACAGACTCAGAGCAGACAGACTCAGAGCAGACACAGACAGACTCAGAGCAGACAGACTCAGAGCAGACAGACTCAGAGCAGACAGACTCAGAGCAGACAGACTCAGAGCAGACAGACTCAGAGCAGACAGACTCAGAGCAGACAGACTCAGAGCAGACACAGACTCAGAGCAGACAGACTCAGAGCAGACAGACTCAGAGCAGACAGACTCAGAGCAGACACAGACTCAGAGCAGACAGACTCAGAGCAGACACAGACTCAGAGCAGACAGACTCAGAGCAGACACAGACTCAGAGCAGACACAGACTCAGAGCAGACACAGACTCAGAGCAGACAGACTCAGAGCAGACAGACTCAGAGCAGACAGACTCAGAGCAGACACAGACTCAGAGCAGACACAGACTCAGAGCAGACACAGACTCAGAGCAGACAGACTCAGAGCAGACAGACTCAGAGCAGACAGACTCAGAGCAGACAGACTCAGAGCAGACAGACTCAGAGCAGACAGACTCAGAGCAGACACAGACTCAGAGCAGACAGACTCAGAGCAGACAGACTCAGAGCAGACACAGACTCAGAGCAGACAGACTCAGAGCAGACACAGACTCAGAGCAGACAGACTCAGAGCAGACAGACTCAGAGCAGACAGACTCAGAGCAGACACAGACTCAGAGCAGACAGACTCAGAGCAGACACAGACTCAGAGCAGACACAGACTCAGAGCAGACAGACTCAGAGCAGACAGACTCAGAGCAGACGCAAACAGAGCAGCACATCACCCTTTATTTTGGACCACAAAATAATTATATTTTACATCTTTAAACATTTCTTTAAATGCAAATGATGATTGGTTTTGTTTTCTTTATTGATCTAAAAGTTGTTCCAAAGACTCCCAAACGTAATTAATTTAATTCAATCTGATTAGGCTAATTTTATAGATTAAATAATGAAAACTGATTCATTTTTCCAGGCACACTAGTGTTCCCTTAAATACCCTGAATAATACTTAGATTTTATATAAGTAAATGAAATAGTCCTAAGTTTTGTACCCTTTAAACATAGACACTTTGACAAGAGACTACAAACTCATATTTTTATATCCAGTTAATGTAAATGATAAGAAAATGTTATAATGCAAAGAACAGGAAACCCTCTTTTAACGGTGTGAGCTCATTGTGAAATAAAAAACATGTTAACAATAGAAAAGCATAAAACTTAAACAGACATCTGCCCAGAACTTGGACAAAGCTCGTGTGCACCAACCTGAGCCAAAGACACTTGAGTCTGAGAAACAGCAGCACCGACAGATGTAATTCAGATACTCTCGAAGTCCGACTCACCACAGCGCGGATCTCTGGTGTGAGGTTCATGTCTCTGGTGTGAGGTTCATGTCTCTGGTGTGAGGTCCATGTCTCTGGTGTGAGGTCCATGTCTCTGGTGTGAGTGTGAGGTCCATGTCTCTGGTGTGAGGTCCATGTCTCTGGTGTGAGTGTGAGGTCCATGTCTCTGGTGTGAGGTCCATGTCTCTGGTGTGAGGTCCATGTCTCTGGTGTGAGTGTGAGGTTCATGTCTCTGGTGTGAGTGTGAGGTCCATGTCTCTGGTGTGAGGTCCATGTCTCTGGTGTGAGGTCCATGTCTCTGGTGTGAGGTCCATGTCTCTGGTGTGAGGTCCATGTCTCTGGTGTGAGGTCCATGTCTCTGGTGTGAGGTCCATGTCTCTGGTGTGAGGTCCATGTCTCTGGTGTGAGGTCCATGTCTCTGGGTGAGGTCCATGTCTCTGGTGTGAGGTCCATGTCTCTGGTGTGAGGTCCATGTCTCTGGTGTGAGGTCCATGTCTCTGGTGTGAGGTCCATGTCTCTGGTGTGAGGTCCATGTCTCTGGTGTGAGTGTGAGGTCCATGTCTCTGGTGTGAGGTCCATGTCTCTGGTGTGAGGTCCATGTCTCTGGTGTGAGGTTCATGTCTCTGGTGTGAGGTTCATGTCTCTGGTGTGAGGTTCATGTCTCTGGTGTGAGGTCCATGTCTCTGGTGTGAGGTTCATGTCTCTGGTGTGAGGTCCATGTCTCTGGTGTGAGGTCCATGTCTCTGGTGTGAGTGTGAGGTCCATGTCTCTGGTGTGAGGTCCATGTCTCTGGTGTGAGGTTCATGTCTCTGGTGTGAGGTCCATGTCTCTGGTGTGAGTGTGAGGTCCATGTCTCTGGTGTGAGGTCCATGTCTCTGGTGTGAGTGTGAGGTCCATGTCTCTGGTGTGAGGTCCATGTCTCTGGTGTGAGGTTCATGTCTCTGGTGTGAGTGTGAGGTTCATGTCTCTGGTGTGAGGTTCATGTCTCTGGTGTGAGGTCCATGTCTCTGGTGTGAGGTCCATGTCTCTGGTGTGAGGTTCATGTCTCTGGTGTGAGGTTCATGTCTCTGGTGTGAGGTCCATGTCTCTGGTGTGAGGTCCATGTCTCTGGTGTGAGTGTGAGGTCCATGTCTCTGTGTGAGGTTCATGTCTCTGGTGTGAGGTCCATGTCTCTGGTGTGAGGTCCATGTCTCTGGTGTGAGGTCCATGTCTCTGGTGTGAGGTCCATGTCTCTGGTGTGAGGTTCATGTCTCTGGTGTGAGTGTGAGGTCCATGTCTCTGGTGTGAGGTCCATGTCTCTGGTGTGAGTGTGAGGTCCATGTCTCTGGTGTGAGGTCCATGTCTCTGGTGTGAGGTCCATGTCTCTGGTGTGAGTGTGAGGTCCATGTCTCTGGTGTGAGGTCCATGTCTCTGGTGTGAGTGTGAGGTCCATGTCTCTGGTGTGAGGTTCATGTCTCTGGTGTGAGTGTGAGGTCCATGTCTCTGGTGTGAGGTTCATGTCTCTGGTGTGAGGTCCATGTCTCTGGTGTGAGTGTGAGGTCCATGTCTCTGGTGTGAGGTTCATGTCTCTGGTGTGAGGTTCATGTCTCTGGTGTGAGTGTGAGGTCCATGTCTCTGGTGTGAGGTTCATGTCTCTGGTGTGAGGTCCATGTCTCTGGTGTGAGGTCCATGTCTCTGGTGTGAGTGTGAGGTCCATGTCTCTGGTGTGAGGTCCATGTCTCTGGTGTGAGGTCCATGTCTCTGGTGTGAGGTCCATGTCTCTGGTGTGAGGTCCATGTCTCTGGTGTGAGGTCCATGTCTCTGGTGTGAGTGTGAGGTCCATGTCTCTGGTGTGAGGTCCATGTCTCTGGTGTGAGGTCCATGTCTCTGGTGTGAGGTCCATGTCTCTGGTGTGAGGTCCATGTCTCTGGTGTGAGGTCCATGTCTCTGTGTGAGGTTCATGTCTCTGGTGGCGCTTTGGACCAGTTCTGACGGTGTTTTTGGGCTGCGGTTGCTTCTGAGGTGAAGCATCCTGTTCAACAGCGAGGCCGTTCCTCAGAGCGGATCATTCTCAGCGCCTGTTTCTTCCCGTAGAACCTTTCACCGGTCCAGATATTTGAAATGTTTGGAAATGAAGCTTTTATTTTTATCAATTCTAGTCATAATATAATTAGATTTTTCTTAAATAAATGGTTCAGTAAAGAAAACATTTGAAGTAAAATGAATGAAACTAAACTTCAGACTCACGTACCCCCTGTATTACCTCCACTGACCACTAGGGCTCCACTTACCTCCGATTTAGAAACACTGCACTAAACAATCACATGTGTTTCAGATGAAGCTGTGGAAAGTGCTTCTGCTGTGGACCTGGAGCCTCACAACAGGACAAGAAGGTCAGACTGCCCCCTACAGACCGTGTACTGTTACTGCAGACTGTGTACTGTTACTGCAGACCGTGTACTGTTACTACAGACTGTGTACTGTTACTACAGACCGTGTACTGTTACTACAGACTGTGTACTGTTACTACAGACTGGTACTGTTACTACAGACCGTGTACTGTTACTGCAGACCGTGTACTGTTACTGCAGACCGTGTACTGTTACTGCAGACTGTGTACTGTTACTGCAGACCGTGTACTGTTACTGGCAGACTGTGTACTGTTACTACAGACTGTGTACTGTTACTACAGACTGTGTACTGTTACTGGCAGACTGTGTACTGTTACTACAGACTGTGTACTGTTACTACAGACTGTGTACTGTTACTACAGACCGTGTACTGTTACTACAGACCGTGTACTGTTACTGCAGACTGTGTACTGTTACTACAGACCGTGTACTGTTACTACAGACTGTGTACTGTTACTACAGACCGTGTACTGTTACTACAGACTGTGTACTGTTACTACAGACTGTGTACTGTTACTACAGACCGTGTACTGTTACTGCAGACCGTGTACTGTTACTGCAGACCGTGTACTGTTACTGCAGACTGTGTACTGTTACTGCAGACCGTGTACTGTTACTGCAGACTGTGTACTGTTACTACAGACTGTGTACTGTTACTACAGACTGTGTACTGTTACTACAGACCGTGTACTGTTACTACAGACTGTGTACTGTTACTGCAGACTGTGTACTGTTACTACAGACTGTGTACTGTTACTGCAGACTGTGTACTGTTACTACAGACCGTGTACTGTTACTACAGACCGGTGTACTGTTACTGCAGACCGTGTACTGTTACTACAGACTGTGTACTGTTACTGCAGACTGTGTACTGTTACTACAGACTGTGTACTGTTACTACAGACTGTGTACTGTTACTACAGACTGTGTACTGTTACTACAGACGTGTACTGTTACTACAGACCGTGTACTGTTACTACAGACTGTGTACTGTTACTACAGACCGTGTACTGTTACTACAGACCGTGTACTGTTACTACAGACTGTGTACTGTTACTACAGACCGTGTACTGTTACTACAGACCGTGTACTGTTACTTACAGACTGTGTACTGTTACTACAGACTGTGTACTGTTACTACAGACCGTGTACTGTTACTACAGACCGTGTACTGTTACTACAGACTGTGTACTGTTACTGCAGACCGTGTACTGTTACTACAGACTGTGTACTGTTACTACAGACTGTGTACTGTTACTACAGACTGTGTACTGTTACTACAGACTGTGTACTGTTACTACAGACTGTGTACTGTTACTGCAGACTGTGTACTGTTACTACAGACTGTGTACTGTTACTACAGACCGTGTACTGTTACTACAGACTGTGTACTGTTACTACAGACCGTGTACTGTTACTGCAGACTGTGTACTGTTACTGCAGACTGTGTACTGTTACTACAGACTGTGTACTGTTACTACAGACCGTGTACTGTTACTGCAGACTGTGTACTGTTACTACAGACTGTGTACTGTTACTACAGACTGTGTACTGTTACTACAGACCGTGTACTGTTACTACAGACCGTGTACTGTTACTACAGACCGTGTACTGTTACTACAGACCGTGTACTGTTACTACAGACCGTGTACTGTTACTGCAGACCGTGTACTGTTACTGCAGACTGTGTACTGTTACTACAGACTGTGTACTGTTACTACAGACTGTGTACTGTTACTACAGACTGTGTACTGTTACTACAGACCGTGTACTGTTACTACAGACCGTGTACTGTTACTACAGACTGTGTACTGTTACTACAGACTGTGTACTGTTACTACAGACTGTGTACTGTTACTACAGACTGTTGTGTATCTCCTTGTCTCCTCACTTGTCTCCTTGTCTCCTTGTCTCCTCACATGTCTCCTTGTCTCCTCACATGTCTCCTTGTCTCCTCACTTGTCTCCTTGTCTCCTCACTTGTCTCCTCACTTGTCTCCTTGTCTCCTCAGAGCCAGTGTCCTGTGTCCACGCTCACAAGTGTCTCCTGCCCTGCTCGTACAATGAGGGAAAGGCTAGAATCATCTTATGGACCAGACCTGAACCTAGACCGGACGTCGTGGTTTATGAGCTCAGTGAGATCGATCAGAAGGGAGAAGGAGTAGAAAATACTAAAGAGCAGGCTCCGGCCTTTAGGGGGCGCACGTCTTTGTTTCCTCAGGAGTTCTCTGCAGGAAACGCGTCTCTGCAGCTGTCACCAGTCCAAGTGTCTGACGAGGGGAGATACAAGTGTCTGATCATGTTTTCCACTGGACAAATGACGCATACATTCATGCGTCTGACCGTGAGAGGTAAGATTACTCACATTCTGAGTTAGTAGAGATGTAAAGACTTAAAAACAGAGCATAAGATCTCACAGATCTACTTATGACATCACAGATCTACTTATGACATCACAGATCTACTTATGACATCACAGATCTACTTATGACATCACAGATCTACTTATGACATCACAGATCTACTTATGACATCACAGATCTACTTATGACATCACAGATCTGGGACTTTCAGAACAGTGTTTTTTGAGCATCAGAAAACACTGTTCTGTATCTCACACAGTCTGCCATAAAACTACAACTGAAGAGGCAAAAATACAGTCTTAAGTTTCCTCATCACAGCAGCAGCAGCTTTGGTTCAGCAGGACGATATGCGAGGGAAAAGTGCTGCCACTATAACTAAGAAAAAAGGCGTTGTAAAACGTAGATGTTTGAAAAATAATGTTAATGCTGAAATCCCGACAGACGTCGGCGTGTAGCCGAGCGAGTCCAAACCCAGACCCGAGATTCAGTCCAAGTCCCGGTCCGAGATCCGTCTGAACAAACAAGTGCATTGCCATTATCGTTAGGAATGTGCTGAAGCAGAAAATAAAGTTTCAAAAGTATTCTGTCTGTCCAACAAATGCTGCTCCATGTTTATCTTCTGCCTCCATTTTGGTGTTTCTTGTTTTTGCCTAGATCAGCCTCTGGTTTGACTCCAAAATATTGAACAAAAAGTGTTTCCATTGCAGTTTTGCTAAATTAATCTTTTTCAACTCGCTCAGAAAACCACCTCTTATCACCTTTTTATCAATATACAAGTGTTTTTTTTTTTTTAATTGGCTCGTTTCCATTAGAGAAAAAAACGATGCGCAAATGGAATTTGTGATGTTGATTCGTAGAAACGCGACTTCAGACACAACTCCTGAGTTTGTGATGAGAACGTCAGGTTAGAACAGGATTAAACACTACAAAGAGTCTAATATGCTTTAAAAAAAAAAAAAGTTGTTTAAAGGCAAACGCACACCGAGACGCTCTGCCGCGCGGCAAATCGGGGGCGCCTCCGTTAATTTCTATAAATGTACACACTGGGCATGGTGGCCCTTTACAACGCGCTGTGATTTGGTTTTGTTTGTTTCCGTCGCGGCGCTGCTCCAGGAAATGACCCTGCCGGCACCCGTAGTTTCTTCTTCTACGATTTAAATAAAGTTGGTTATTAATGTTATTAAAGTTTGGGGGTTAACAATGATGAACGAGGAATGCCTTTCATTATTTAAGACAAAATTATCACATTACTCACCCATCACGACCGAGGATAGTTGAAAAATTCAATTCAATTCAATTCAATTTATTTTTGTATAGCCCAAAATCACGACGATCCGTCATCTCGAAGGACTTCACAGGAGGCCAAAAGTGCAGGTGTCCATGTGGGGAGGGACCAGGTCCTGACAACCAGGGGCCTCGCCACTGGAACGTCCTAGAACACACTCCCAAAGGGGAGTGGGACAGGAACGACAAGATTAAAAATAGTCACTAGATAAAAGAAGATACAGAAAAGTTAAGATAAAATGTAATAGGAAGGCTAAAGCAAGAACACAGAATAAAAGGAGGAAAACATGATAAAACAAGGTAATAATAAAATTTGACTCAACGTGTAAAAATTGTAAAATAGAAATATGAATAATAGTTAAAATAGATAAAAAAGTTTTCTTTCCTTGCTTCTCCTCCCCTCAGCCCCCCCACCCCCGGCTCCGCCCATCCCGCCCCCCAGACCATCCGACCCCCAAGCCACCAGAACCCCCAGCGTACGGCAGCCCACAGGTCCCAGGTCCCAGCCAGACCCAGCAGGAGCCAAAATAAAATCGCCAAACAAATAATAATTCCTGCTCCTGTAGCCGTAGCAGTCCCTAATGTGTGGGGCTTTGAAAGTACCCTATTCTACGTGTAATGCATTAAAAGAAGTGGGTCGAGTCTATCAGAAGTGGAAACTTCCCAACAGATTCTGCATACTTGATCCTAGTCTTAGTTTGTGATAAGGGAGGGGTTGTGTTTGTGTCTAAGTGCATTAAAATTGCCCGGCTACAGGAGCACCAATAGGCCAGAGGCTCTGCTCATCATTCTCTTAATTTAGAAGAAATTTCACTTCCTGTGAGTACGGCTGCAACCCGAGGCCTGGCAAGCCCGCCGCACAAAGCAGGCACCCGGCAGGTCAGAGAACAGACACTCCAAGGGACAGAACAAGCGGAGCAGGGAAAAGGGGAGATAGAGAGGAAAAGAAAAAAAAGGAAAGATCAATTTAATATGACATTACACAAAATCATATGCTACAGTTGAACTAATGATAATCTTAGCAGAGAAAACAGGAGAAATGAGAAATGAGAGGACAGCGCCCAAGTTGCCACGCTATCCTAACCCCAGTGACTATGGGTTTTAGTGTCAGACCCTAACTGACCTGACCATAGGCTAATTCAAAGAGGAACGTTTTGAGCCTAATCTTAAATGTAGAGACTGTGTCAGCGTCTTTGACATGAGCAGGAGTTGATACCATAACAAAGGAGCTTGATAACTAAAAGCTCTGCCTCCTATTGTGCTTTTAGAGACTCTAGGAACCACCAGAAGTCCAGCATCTTGAGAGCGAAGTGAACGGTTAGGATGATAAGGAATTATTTCATCTTTGATATAAGAGGGTGCCATGTCGTTCAAGGCCTTATATGTTAAAAGAAGGATTTAAAATTTAATTCTAGACTCGACAGGAAGCCAGTGAAGATCTTTTAGTACTGGGGTAATGTGCTCTCGTTTGCTAGTACCTGTTAGTACTCTCGCTGCTCCATTTTGGACAAGTTGAAGGCTTCTAAAAATAACGCTGAGCATCGCAGCATTTGGTGAGTGTTGACGCTTGGGTCTGGCGTGCGGCACGTGATGTGCCGCGGCGCGCTTTGGTGTGGGTTAGCCTTGAGTGAAAAGCTCTTCTTTAAAGTAAGATCAGCTGTGAAAGAGGACTAACCCAGACTAACCCAGACTAATCCAGACTAACCCAGACTAACCCAGACTAACCAGGTCCTGTGTGTCCTCAGCTCCGGTGGACTCTGTGCTCATGGATTTTAAAGGAGACCATCTGATCTGCAGCTCTGAGAACATTTATCCTGAACCAATCGTGAGCTGGAGTCCTGACTCCGCCCACCAAACTCAAGCACAGCCAATGGGGAACGAGCTCTTCTCCGTCAGCAGCTCCCTCTTCTTTAAGCTCCGCCCACCTCAGGAGTTCACCTGTAACATCAGCTCCTCCCACAGCTGGAAGAGCGCCACCTACAGCCTGAACTGTGAGTCCCAGAGACACGTGTCTCTGTCTCTGCTCTCCTGTCTCCTGTCTCTGCTCCTGTCTCTGTCTCTGCTCTGTCTCTGCTCTGTCTCTGCTCCTGTCTTTTGTCTCTGCTCCTGTCTCTGTCTCTGTTGTCTCTCTGTCTGTGTCTCAGTCTAACAGATCTAATTGTGTCTTCAGCTCCAGTGCAGATGTCCTCAGGTGTGAGTCTCTCCTGCAGCAGTTCTTCTTCTGCTCGTGTGAAGAGTCTGAAGTGGACTTTTAACTCTCTTGAGACCATCCTGACTCAGACAGGAGCAGATGTGAGCTACAGCGACACCTGGAGGCCGTTTGTGGAGCGAGTGTCAGAGTCAGGTGACCTGAGTCTGAAGGACCTGAGCTCAAAGCAGGAGGGAGTTTATCTGTGTGAAGTCCACACTGACCAGAATATCTACTACTCCAGGACTCAGCTCGGACAAGAACCAGGTGAGTCTGAACCAGGTCTGGGCCAGGTGAGTCTGAACCAGGTCTGGGCCAGGTGAGTCTGGACCAGGTGAGTCTGAACCAGGTCTGGGCCAGGTCTGGACCAGGAGAGTCTGGACCAGGTGAGTCTGAACCAGGTCTGGCCAGGTCTGGACCAGGTGAGTCTGGACCAGGTCTGGACCAGGTCTGGACCAGGAGAGTCTGAACCAGGTGAGTCTGAACATGTGTCAAGTGGAATCTTGTGAATGAGATTCTTAATTTTTCCAGAATTCGTTCACACTGGACAGTGTTTTTGTCAGAAATTGCATCGGATCATAATTTCTAATGGCAAATAGTTTTGAAGCTGGTGCGTTGATGCGCAGCCAAAGTCTCAGCCCCTCCCCTGGGCGTTACATGGTGATCACCAAAACCAGCTTTAGTAGAAGATACAACTGAGGTTAGAATGAGGCTAAACACTAGAAAACAACTTGATTTAGATTTTCAGAATAATTAGCTCCATTGTTTTCTTCCAGATTATTTTACAAGTTTATTAATCCCACATGTTAGTTGTTAAATTGTTCTAATGAATGTATTCAAGTTAAATTAGTTTCTTGCATTATCAACTGACGTTAAATAATAAACTAAATCTTATATTTTAAGTTGATAATAAAAAAAATAGTTGCCTCAACTAAAAGTAGATCGCGAGCTGGGAAAGTGTGAGCAGCCCTGGTCTAGTACAACCAACATGTGAGAACAGAGTGAACAGTGGCTCAGAACGACTTTTAATATGATCAGTGTTGAAGAAATGCAGCTGGAGACGCAGAGGCACGATCTGGTGACAGAAATAACCATCTTATATATAGCACAGGCCTGTGCTATCGGTCCATAAATAGTACTTTTCAAACTCATTGTAAAATGTATTACTTCTGCTGTTTGGACAAATTCTTGAGAAGGTCTGAGGGCCACATTTGGCCCCCGGGACCTTCCTGTTCTACAGATAGTTTCCAACTATTTAATGACTATGGATAATAAACATACTCAAAAGAGAACATTTTAGAATGCACACACAGCAAAATATATACTCACATCAGGCTTCTGAGTTAAAAACCTATTGTAATCACAAACTACAGAAACATAAAGAACATAGAACATGTGTGACTGAGACTCACTCTGAGGCTCCACAAACAAACAAATAACTTGTATTTACAAAGTTCAGTCCAGAGATTCTTCACATTCATCCGTCCTGTGCTGTTAATGTCCTCAACTCATAAATCTATAATTTTTGCAAAAACAGGAGACTAGTTTAGCCATAAAAATACAACAAATGATTTTTATGTTCTCAAGACGATGAACCAGGATTATCTGTGACATAAATCATCCACTTCAGTGGTGGATGAGTTTGAAGAGCGTTGGTCTCACGCTGAAGATATCAGGGGACGATTCCCAAGTGGAAATAGAAGTGTTTGTTTACAGTAGTGTGTTTACAGTAGTGTGTTTACAGTAGTGTGTTTACAGTAGTGTTTATTTACAGTAGAGTGTTTACAGTAGTGTGTTTACAGTAGTGTGTTTACAGTAGTGCGTTTACAGTAGTGTGTTTACAGTAGTGTGTTTACAGTAGTGCGTTTACAGTAGTGTTTACAGTAGTGTTTATTTACAGTAGAGTGTTTACAGTAGTGTGTTTACAGTAGTGTGTTTACAGTAGTGTTTATTTACAGTAGAGTGTTTACAGTAGTGTGTTTACAGTAGTGTGTTTACAGTAGTGTGTTTACAGTAGTGGTGTTTACAGTAGTGTTTACAGTAGTGTTTTATTTACAGTAGAGTGTTTACAGTAGTGTGTTTACAGTAGTGTGTTTACAGTAGTGTTTATTTACAGTAGAGTGTTTACAGTAGTGTGTTTACAGTAGTGCGTTTACAGTAGTGCGTTTACAGTAGTGTGTTTACAGTAGTGTTTATTTACAGTAGAGTGTTTACAGTAGTGCGTTTACAGTAGTGTTTACAGTAGTGTTTATTTACAGTAGAGTGTTTACAGTAGTGTGTTTACAGTAGTGTGTTTACAGTAGTGTTTATTTACAGTAGAGTGTTTACAGTAGTGTGTTTACAGTAGTGCGTTTACAGTAGTGCGTTTACAGTAGTGTGTTTACAGTAGTGTTTATTTACAGTAGAGTGTTTACAGTAGTGTGTTTACAGTAGTGTTTGTTTACAGTAGTGTTTACAGTGTGTTTTACAGTAGTGTTTATTTACAGTAGAGTGTTTACTGTAGTGTGTTTACAGTAGTGTGTTACAGTAGTGCGTTTACAGTAGTGTTTACAGTAGTGTTTACAGTAGTGTGTTTAAGTAGTGTGTTTACAGTAGTGTTTACAGTAGTGTTTACAGTAGTGTTTACAGTAGTGTTTACAGTAGTGTGTTTACAGTAGTGTTTACAGTAGTGTGTTTACAGTAGTGTGTTTACTGTAGTGTTTGTTTACAGTAGTGTTTGTTTACATAGTGTGTTTACTGTAGTGTTTGTTTACAGTAGTGTTTACTGTAGTGTTTACAGTAGTGTGTTTACAGTAGTGTTTACAGTAGTGTTTGTTTACAGTAGTGTTTACTGTAGTGTTTACAGTAGTGTGTTTACAGTAGTGTTTACAGTAGTGTTTGTTTACAGTAGTGTTTACAGTAGTGTTTACAGTAGTGTTTACAGTAGTGTGTTTACAGTAGTGTGTTTACAGTAGTGTGTTTACAGTAGTGTTTGTTTACAGTAGTGTGTTTACAGTAGTGTGTTTACAGTAGTGTTTACAGTAGTGTTTGTTTACACTAGTGTGTTTACAGTAGTGTTTACAGTAGTGTTTACAGTAGTGTTTGTTTACAGTAGTGTGTTTACAGTAGTGTGTTTACAGTAGAGTGTTTAATGTAGTGTTTATTTACAGTAGAGTGTTTAATGTAGTGTTTATGTGTTGTTGTGTTTAGATAATCCCGTTCCAGTTGCCGTTGGAGTCTCAGTGTCTGTTGTTCTTCTCATTCTGGCTGGAATCATCGGCTTCTTCCTGTGGAAACGTAACAAAGACAAATCGGTGAGTAGATCCAGTCTCAACGTTTAACCTTCTGGGCTGTGAAGCTGGATTTAGGCTTCAGCGAGGTCAGTTTTGAGTTAAACCTGCTCTGGTGGTTTATGACGCTGGGTCACTTTCTATCAGAGCAGATCTCTGTGAACTCATAGTCTTCTCCCAACCAGAATAAACTCTGGATTATTTAAGAAGAGTCACTGGCCAAACATAGACAGGAATTCAGCTCCAGTGATTCAAGATTTAAGACTCAATAATTTATTGTCATTGTTATATTGACAACAAAATTACATTAGAGCATTCATCATTCGACATGGCAATGTTGTACTTAGTGCAACTGTAAATGTAAAGTGCAGAATGCCGACTGCAATGTCGGTAAACAATGCACTTTGTAAGACTCCTGAAGCATGTAGACATATCAACACAAACCAACAACATGACAGACGGGGGAGGGTTCTGATGGCCTGTGGGTAGAGGCTGTGCCAGGGGTGTCGAGCTCATTTTGACAAAGGGCCACACTGTTGTCCTCCAAGGGCCGATTGTAGCTGCAATTAACCTTACTAATCTTTGACATACTACATATAATAGTTGTTTTTGATTATTGCATATTTATTGAAGTGACAAAACTGAATATACGTACATCTGCATTAGTCTGAAAAATGGCTTTATACTCTTAAAGTTTCAGACCAATCATTTAAGGTTAAGGTACACTTTATTGTCCCCGTAGGGAATTTGTCCTCTGCATTTGACCCATCCTTCAATGCCTCTGGGGCATCTCCTCAGGAGCAGTGATCGCCGCAGTGCAGCGCTCGGGGACCCATCTCCAGATGTTGTTGCTAGGCTTGGTCAGGACTACCGTAGCTGGAGGATATTACCCTAACATGCATGTTATTGGTTGGTGGGGGAAACCGGAGTGCCCGGAGGAAACCCACCCAGACACGGGAGGAACATGCAAACTCCACACAGAAAGGCCCGGCCCGTGCGGGAATCGAACCCGCGACCTTCTTGCTGTGAGGCAAGAGCGCTAACCGCTCAGCCACCGTGCCGCCATTAGGTTAAGACACCCAGATTACTTCTGGCGCTAATATAAAATCAAAGTAAACCTTATAAGACCTTGAGGGCCGCATGAAATGAGGTGGAGGGCCGAATCTGGCCCCCGGGCCTTGAGTTTGACACATGTGCTGTAGGCCATTCTGGAGGTTCTGACCAGAAGTGACCTGTACCTTCGACCAGAGGGCAGCAGGTGGAACAGGCGGTTAGTGTGAGTGAAGGAGAGAGAGCCACAAAGTCAAAGAGGATGTAAATGTAAAGAGGAGTCATGAGATCTTATGATTCTGACAAGACTGAAGAATGTCTCTGTGTCATCATTTGTTAACTCTGAGTTACATTTGAAACTGTCCACATGCTCCAAGTTTAGACACAACTCTGACTCTAATAACTCTGACTCTAATAATTCTAATAACTCTGACTCTAATAACTCTAATAACTCTGACTCTAGTAACTCTGACTAATAACTCGAATAGCTGACTCTGAATAACTGTAATAACTGTGACTCTAATAACTCTAACAACCTTACAACTCTAATAACTCTGACTCTAATAACTCTGACTCTAATAACTCTGACTCTAATAACTCTGACTCTAATAACTTTAATAACTGTGACTCTAGTAACTTGACTCTAATAACTCTGACTTTAATAACTCTAATAACTCGAATAACTCTGACTCTAATAACTCTAATAACTCTAATAAACTATGACTTAATAACTCTGATTCTAATAACTCTAATAACTCTGACTTTAATAACTCTAATAACTCTGACTCTAGTAACTCTGACTCTAATAACTCTGACTCTAATAACTCTGACTCTAATAACTCTGACTCTAATAAACTTTAATAACTCGAATAACTCTGACTTTAATAACTCTAATAACTCTGACTCTAGTACTCTGACTCTAATAACTCTGACTCTAATAACTCTGACTCTAATAACTCTGACTCTAATAAATTTAATAATCTGACTCTAATAACTCTGACTTTAATAACTCTAATAACTCTGACTCTAATAACTCTGACTCTAATAACTCTGACTCTAATAACTCTGACTCTAATAAATTTAATAACTCTGACTCTAAATAACTCTGCTGACTCTTAATATACTCTGACCTAATAAATTTTAATAATCTGACTCTAATAACTATGACTTTAATAACCTAATAACTATGACCTAATAACTCTGACTCTAATAACTCTGACTCTAATAAATTTAATAACTCTGACTCTAATAACTCTGACTTTAATAACTCAATAATCTGACTCTAATAACTCTGACTCTAATAACTTGACTCTAATAACTCTGACTCTAATAACTCTGACTCTAATAACTCTGACTCTAATAACTTTAATAACTCTGACTCTAATAACTCTGACTCCTAATAACTCTGACTCTAAATAAACTTTAATAACTCTGACTCTAATAACTCTGACTCTAATAACTTTAATAACTCTGACTCTAATAACTCTGACTCTAGTAAATCTGACTCTGGCTCCTCGTCAGTGTCTTTGGTCTTTAAGTCTGAGCTGATCAAACTGGAGTCACTTCCTGTGATTTTAAAGAATCACAACTGTAACATGAATAAACAAACATTAAACTATGATTGAGTTGTTTTTTTGTTTTTTGTTTTAGCAAGGAGCTGATGAAGAACGAGAACTGTAAGTGACATTTAACTTCTGAACTCTGACCCTCTCCTCTGACCACTGACCTTCTCCTCTGACCTCAGACCCTCTCCTCTGACCTCAGACCCTCTCCTCTGACCTCAGACCCTCTCCTCTGACCTCTGACCCTCTCCTCTGACCTCTGACCTTCTCCTCAGACCTCTGACCCTCTCCTCTGACCTCTGACCTTCTCCTCAGACCTCTGACCCTCTCCTCTGACCTCTGACCTTCTCCTCAGACCTCTGACCTACTCTGTCTGACTCTATATTTATAATGTTTTGATCAAAGTCTTTTCTAAAAGTCCCTCCAGAACACAAATTCTACCCTGTTTCTCTTCAGTTTACTTTATGGAAAAAGACAAAAGACTCCTCTGGACCAAATGCTGCTGAAGACGATCAAATCTCTGTCTGAAGAAGAATCTGAGGAGTTCCAGCGTTCTCTGCAGGACGAGAGTTTGATGGGAGAGTTTCCAGTTCTTCACAGAGATGAAGTGGAAAACGCCGGCCTGGTTCAGAGTCTGATTCAGGTTTACGGCCTCCACAGCATCACTGTGACTCAGAGGCTCCTGCAGAAGCTCCAGAGGAACGATCTACTGAAGAAACTGTCAGAATGGAACTACAAACCTGAAGGTAAAGACCAGGGTTCTCTGTCTGAGAGTCAGCACTAAACTGTGAAGTGTAAGACTGGGTCAAAGTTCGTGTGGTCATTTCAGTTGAAATCACATTAAATCCATCAGTGAAAGTGCTGCAGTGATTCAGGAATCTCACAAATCAAATCAACTTTTATTGTTGAGTCCAAAACCAGACCAACAGTCGTCCCTGTTTAACAGTACTTGTTTTCGAGCTGGTTCCTTAACGGTTCTCTTTGGGTTCCTGCTTTCTTTTAAAAGTTCATTATAAACCCAGCCTGCAAACTATAGTTGAAAACACAGTTATGACTCTGGATTATGGTGTTTGGAAACATTCTTCTGCGTAAACTTCAGACTTTGAATCGATCACATGGATTTATGAAGTTCAACACGCAGACTACAAAGGCTCACACCAGAGACTGTGTTTTTATTGGAATTTTATTTGTTACTCTGTAATTGTTACTTTGTTTCTTCTGTTTAAGAAGGTAAGATAAGTTAAGATAAGATCTCCTTTGTTTGTCCCACAATGGGGAAATTCCAGTGCTGCAATGCACAGTTTAAGAACAGCAGGGAAAATAGAAACATGCATTCAAACAAGATCATATATATACAGTATCATATTATCATATTATCATATATATACAGTATATTTACAGTATATATATATATATATATATATATATATATATATATATATATATTTATCCCATGGTCAGTGAGAATTCAAATGTTAACTGGCGTGCATTTTAATCGTGTATACGCACATGTAGTTCGGCAGGTTAAATCACCTACATATCAGTTCGCTGAATACGTCTCCACGGCAACGCGCAACATCTGAGCAAAACCAATGAACTTTTAACAGGCCGAGATTGAAGAGCAAGAGTCTCTGGAGCTCTGTCGCTGTTTTACTCTTTCATAATAAAACTCTGCTTCAGCGGGATTATGTTGAGGCTTTTATTGTGCAGTACACACAGGAAGTGAGACTTTTACCTGCCGGTGACTTGACCACTGTCTTGACACAACCAACGCGGAACTTTCTAGCTGTTTTTGATAGACTCATGTATTGTATATTTTAAACAACATGAGAGGACAGACACCGTATTTTGTGAACGTGGACCAGGATAATGGTCGGAATACATCGCCTGCACAGGCTTTGAAAACTGCTCCTCGAACTATACTGTTCCGTCCCGAGGTAAATAAACACATGCGACTGAAAGAGAGAAAAAGAGAGAGAGAAAGAGAGAGAGAGAGAAAGAGAGAGTTAGAGAGAGAGAAAGAGAGACGGAGGAGCGATCTCAAACTACAACAGCCTGACAACAGCAGCGCTGTGCATTTGAACATAAACATGCTATGTTGCCATGCTGTTAAGCCCGGACACAATAAAAAGTAGACCTAAAAAATAAATTTCCCCCAGCAAAAATTGAGATCAGTGAACGAACTGTACGTGTATATTAAGGTTTTTAGACGTTTGACCATGGTATAAGCGGATTAAACAACTCGGAGCCTGAGCATTACACAGATATAATAGACTCCGTTGTTGGCACCAGTGAGGGCCATAATCTGGGTCGAGGACTGCCCTGTGTCTTGACAAACACCCATTAGGATCCTCCGGCTCAGCGCAGGTGTCATTTTTTGGGGTCTACCACTTGACTTTGTTGTTCCATAATGCTCAGGAGAACATTTAGAATGACTGTCTGACTGCGTCCAGCCTCAGCAGCAGTGAGTCGCTGTGAGAGGCTTTGCTTATGCAGCTCGATGATCCGGCCACGTTCAAGAAGTGAAAACTTCTTTGCTTTAACCATCAGGACGACATAACTGTCTAAAGCCTGACAGAAAAGGCGAATTTTGAGCAGATTTTGGATTTATAGCCTTTGGTCTTAAGATTTCGATCAGCTGAAAAACAGCCTTTTTCAGTTTATTATTATTTTCTTTAAAAACACAAGTTCCAAATTTTTTTGTTACACTCCCCTTCTTACTTTTGCATAAACTAGCTCTACTTAAACCTCATTAGGATCCAAATGTGCAAAATGTGAATTTTAGCAAATTTTCAACTGGTCTTAAGATTTTGATCAGCGCTGTATATATATATACATAACTGCAGGTGTAAGATGCTGGCAGGGAAAGCGTACATGGAACGCCATAACCAAGTGGCTGGCATAGTATACAGGAACATCTGTGAGGAGTATGGACTGGAAACCCCAAGATCTAAGTGGGAAACACCTCCCAAGGTGGTAGAGAATGACTGAGCCAAGATCCTGTGGGACTTCCAGATACAGACAGACAGAATGGTAATGAACCAACCAGACATCGTGGTGGTGGATAAAGAGCAGAGGAGAGTCGTGGTGGTGGATGTGGCAATACCAAGCGATGGTAATATCAGGAGAAAGGAGCATGAGAAACTAGAGAAGTACCAAGGGCTCAGAGAAGAGCTGGAGAAGGCTTGGAAGGTGAAGGTAAGAGTGGTGCCCGTGGTGATCGGTGCACTGGGGGCTGTGACCCCTAAACTGGATGAGTGGCTACAACAGATCCCTGGAACCACATCCGACATCTCAGACCAGAAAAGTGCAGTCCTAGGAACAGCAAGGATACTGCGCAGAACCCTCAAGCTCCCTGGCCTCTGGTAGAGGACCCGAGCTTGGAAAGCGGATGAGACCACCCGCGGGCACCACTGTTGCCTTCACCTTCCAAGCCATCTCCAGCTCTTCTCTGAGCCTTGGTATTTCTCTAGTTTCTCATGCTCCTTTCTCCTGATATTACCATCGCTTGGTATTGCCACATCCACCACCACGGCTCTCCTCTGCTCTTTATCCACCACCACGATGTCTGGTTGGTTCGCCATTACCATTCTGTCTGTCTGTATCTGGAAGTCCCACACAATCTTGGCTCGGTCATTCTCTACCACCTTGGGAGGTGTTTCCCACTTAGATCTTGGGGTTTCCAGTCCATACTCCGCACAGATGTTCCTGTATAGAGGTTATGCAGGTGACATCACAGCATTCTAAATGTTCATGCTGAGTGGCAAGGATGCATGATAGTCAATGGAGAGAAAGGACATTTTCTCTTGTAAGAGTTCAATAAACAGCTAAAACAGAAAAAATAACTACAGTTTGATAATAAATTCAACCCACAACAAGTCTACTGAGCATTGGGTTTGTAACTGACATGTAAACATAAGAAAATCAAGTCAACAGTTTTAGCAAAGTAGATAAACTTTAGCTTCTCACATTTATCAGACATTGAAATCACACACAGTTGAACTTATTACCTTTTTCTTCTTAAAAAAGATGTTTTGGAGTCCGTTTGTTGCAGTTAAAATGTCCTAAATCATCAACTGTTGTTAACAAACATGCTTGTAGTCAACAAGCCGTTGCCACGACAACAAGAAATACATTGAAGAAATGCCACTCATTCTAAATGTTGCTAAGCAAAATGATGTCAGTGCATAACCTCTATACTATGCCAGCCATTTGGTTGTGGCGTTCCATGTACGCTTTCCCTGCCAGCATCTTACACCCTGCAGTTATGTGCTGGACCGTCTCAGGGGCCTCTTTGCACAACCTACACCTTGGGTCTTGTCTGGTGTGGTAGATCTGGGCTTGGGTCTTGTCTGGTGTGGTAGATCTGGGCCTCTATGGCTCTGGTGCTCAAGGCCTGCTCCTGTGCTCCAGGATGAGTGCCTCTGTGCTGTCCTTCAGCCCAGCCCTTTCAAGCCATTGGTAGGATTTCTTGAGATCAATCACTTCAGTTATGTTCCGATGGTACATCCCATGATGGTTCTCCTCCAGCACTCATCATCTGTTCCCCACTGTCTGAGACATTCACTGAGCACGTCATCTGTTGGGGCCTTGTCCTTGATGTACTTATGGATCTCGGATGTTTCATCCTGGATAGTGGCTCTCATGCTCACTAGTCCTCGGCCTCCTTCCTTACGGCTAGCGTACAGTCTCAGGGTGCTGGATTTGGGGTGGAACCCTCCGTGCATGGTGAGGAGCTTTCGTGTCTTAACATCTGTGGTCTGTATCTCTTCCTTTGGCCACCTTAATATTCCTGCAGGGTATCTGATCACTGGCAGGGTGTAGCTGTTTATTGCCCGGGACTTGTTCTTGCCATTGAGCTGGCTTCTTAGGACTTGACTAACCCGTTGGAGGTATTGGGCTGTTGCCGCTTTCCTTGTTGCCTGTTCAAAGTTGCCATTTGCCTGTGGTATCCCAAGGTACTTGTAACTGTCCTCAATGTCTGCTATTGTTCCGTCTGGGAGTGAGACCCTTCTGTGTGGATTACCTTCCCTCTCTTTGTCACATCCTACTACATTTCTCAAGCCCGAATGACATCCCAATGTCAGTGCTGTAGATCCTGGTGGTGTGGATCCTGGTGCTGTAGATCGTGGTTGTGTGGATCAGTGAGTCGATGTCTTGCTCGCTCTTAGCATACAGCTTGATGTCATCCATGTAGAGGAGGTGACTTATGGTGGCCCCGTTTCTGAGTCGGTATCCATAGCCAGTCTTGTTGATTATTTGGCTGAGGGGTTCAGACCTATGCAGAACAGCAGTGGGGACAGTGCATCTCCTTGGTATATGCCACATTTGATGGACACTTGGGCAAGTGGCTTCCCATTGGCTTCAAGGTTGGTTTTCCACAACCGCATCGAGTTTGCAATGAAGGCCATCAGAGTTCTGTAGATGTTGTACAGCTCCAAGCATTCAGTGATCCATGTGTGTGGCACTGAGTCATAGGTTTTCTCGTAATCAATCCAGGCTGTGCACAGGTTTGTGTGTCGGTTTCTACAGTCTTGAGCAACTGTTCGGTCAACCAGGAGTTGGTGTTTGGCTCCTCTGGTATCTTTACCAATGCCCTTCTGTGCTTCGCTCATGTATTGACCCATGTGCCCACTTATCTTAGCCGCAATGACGCCTGACATGAGCTTCCATGTTGTGGAGAGACAGGTTATTGGCCGATAGTTGGATTTGACTGTACCTTTGGGGGATCCTTCAGTATCAGGATCGTTCGCCCTTCGGTTAGCCATTCAGGGTGAGTCCCATCCCTTAGCAGCTGGTTCATTTGTGCTGCTAGGCGCTCATGGAGTGCAGTGAGTTTCTTTAGCCAGTAGGTATGGATCATGTCAGGGCCTGGTGCTGTCCAGTTTTTCATACCTGAGACTCTTTCTTGGATGTCTGCCACTGTGATAGTCACTGGATTATGTTCAGGGAGATTGCTGTGGTCTTCCCTCAGATCCACCAGCCACTGTTTGATGCCTCTCTCTCCATATACTTTTCCAGTACTGTTCAGTTTCCAGCCTTGGTGGTCTGCTCTGCTGTTATTACCCTGCCATTGAGAGTACACTGTACAGTACAGTGTTGTGAAGAGCCGGTTTATTCGTTTGGCTTCATTATCTTTCGTGCATCTCTTTAGGTGGCTGGCCAAGGCTTGGAGCCTTTGCCTGGCAGTTTCAGGTGCTTCAGGTTTGGGCATCTGGCTGTACCTCTTGGCAAGGGCGTAATTTTGGTTTCAACTTTGGGGGGTCGAGATTCTATCATGGGGCAAATGCCTAAATGTTCATTTATCCGGACTAAATGTGTTCTAGCAGCAGCCTAATACCTGCCGTACGTCCTGCATCGTACATCGATGTCGTGTTCTCTGGCAGTGAAGAAAAGTAAAGTCGTGGTTAGATTGTCTCAAGAGCTTGAGACAATCCACTTGTGTGGGCTAGAGTTTAGATTCTGGACCCAAGCCTGAACTCAGCCTCTTTCGAGCTTGACGCCGAGCCTTACTAAATACGTGTGCTTCGCAAATGATTGATGCCAGAACACAGCGCAAAACCAATGCTGTGATATAAAGCAAGTGTTTAAAGTGGCCAACTATATAGAGACAGAAGATTTGTGTATATGCGCAGAGCATGAACAGCTTTCATCCATGACCCAAGGACAAGATGAGGAAGAAGGGAGAGAAAGCACGTTACGTGCGCGGTGAGAAAAGAAGGAATGTTACGCGCCCAGGCGTACCCCTCCTCCCCTTTTTCATAAGTCTAATCACCTGTGCTTTTCTCACCCAGAGCGCCTCATTGGGCAAGCACCTGCTCTGCCCGGTTAAAAGGAGGCGTAAGTGGCACCTCTCGCTCTCTCCCATCGCCACACCACGCCACGCCACTCGCCTTTGTTACTTTTTACACACACACCGCATCACACACAACTATTCTAATTTAATTGAAGTAAATAAAAATAATCCTAGGTTTCTATTTAACACTGTAGCCAGGCTGACTAACTGCCACAGTGCAGTAGAACCATCTATCCCGGTTACTTTTAGCTCTGATGATTTTTTGAATTTTTTTAATAACAAAATAATTAATATTAGAGATAAAATAGATGAAATCACTCCTGCTATTAGCACTGAATTAATCCAAACTACAAAAGTAGGATCTCATTTAAATCCACCTGTTATTTTAGACAACTTTGTCTCCCTTAGTAAAGCAGATTTAACCTCAGTTTTTATGTCTTCTAAAACCTCAACTTGTATTTTAGACCCAATCCCAAGTAGGCTTCTCAAAGACATTCTCCCTCTGATAATAGATCATGTTCTTAGCATAATAAATTCCTCATTGACTAGTGGATACGTTCCACAGTCTTTTAAATATGCTGTTATAAAGCCTCTTTTAAAAAAGCCAAACCTTGATCCTGATGTTTTAGCCAATTATAGACCTATTTCAAACCTTTCTTTTATTTCTAAATTACTCGAGAGAGTCGTAGTCAAACAGCTCTGTCGCCACCTACAGGAGAATAATTTATTCGAAAATTTTCAGTCTGGTTTTAGAGCTCATCATAGTACGGAAACAGCTCTTCTTAAAGTCACAAATGATCTGTTACTAGCTGCTGACAACGGACTAATCTCAATCCTGGTTCTGCTGGATCTCAGCGCAGCGTTTGATACGATTGATCACAATATTTTACTGCAGAGATTAGAATGTGATGTAGGTGTCAGAGGAACTGCTCTGAGCTGGTTTAAATCCTATTTAACCGATAGGTATCAGTTTGTTAATCTAAACCAAAGCTCCTCACAGTGTTCTAAATTAACCTGCGGTGTGCCACAGGGCTCTGTACTTGGTCCAATTTTATTTACCCTGTACATGCTGCCATTAGGTAACATTATTAAAAAACATGGAATCAATTTCCATTGTTACGCTGATGATACTCAATTGTACCTATCGATGGGACCAGATCAGACTGATCAAATAGAGAGACTTAGTGCCTGTCTGAAGGATATTAAAACCTGGATGAGCTTTAATTACCTCCTTCTAAATAATGACAAAACAGAAGTGATTTTGATAGCCCCCAAACACCTGCGAGACTCTTTAACAGACCAGATAATCACCTTGGACAATGTTACTGTCGCCTCTAGTTCGATTCTAAGAAATCTTGGAGTCCTGTTTGATCAAGAACTCTCATTTAAAGCACACATAAGCCAGGCGTGTAAATCGGCTTACTTCCACTTGCGAAAAATAGCTAAAGTTAGAAATCTACTGCCTATAAGCGATGCCGAAAAACTTATTCATGCTTTTGTAACATCGAGGCTAGATTATTGTAACTCACTGCTTGCAGCTTGTCCTAAAAGTTCAATAAGAAGCCTTCAACTCGTCCAAAAAGCAGCAGCGAGAGTTCTAACAGGTATTAAAAAACGAGAGCATATTACCCCAGTACTAAAAAACCTTCACTGGCTTCCTGTTGAGTCTAGAATTAAATTTAAAATCCTTCTCTTAACATACAAGGCCCTGAACAATATGGCTCCTTCTTATATCAAAGAGGAAATAATTCCTTATCAGCCTGGCCGTCCACTTCGTTCCAAGACGCTGGACTCTTGGTGGTTCCTAGAGTCTTTAAAAGCACAATTGGTGGCAGAGCGTTTAGTTATCAAGCCCCTTTGTTATGGAACCAGCTCCCTGCTCATGTCAAAGACGCTGACACAGTTTCGACATTTAAGACTAGGCTCAAAACTTTCCTTTTCGAGTTAGCCTATGGTCAGGCCAGTTAGGGGCTGATACTAAAACTAAAACCCACAGCTACTGGGTTAGTATAGCGTGGCAGCTTGGGCGCTGTCCCTCATTTCCCCTATTTTCTCTGTTAACATTGTTTGATAATTAGTTCAATCCATAAGCCTGCCGTATGATTTTGTGTAATTCATACCAAGTTGATCTTTCTTTTTCTCTCTGTCTCCCCTTTTCTCTGCTCCGCTTTGTTCTGTCCCTTGGAGTGTCTGTTCTCTGACCTGCCGGGTGCCTGCTTTGTGCGGCGGGCTCGTCTGGCCTTGGGTTGCAGCCGTACTCGCAGGAACTAGTGAAATCTCTTCTAAATTAAGAGACTGATGAACAGAGCCTCCGGCCTATTGGTGCTCCTGTAGCCTGGCAATTTTAATGCACTTAGACACAAACACCCCCCTCCCCCCTTATCACAAACTAAGACTAGGAACAAGTGTGCAGAATCTGTTGGGAAGTTTTAATGCATTACACGTTGAAAAGGGTACTTATAAAAAAAAAAAACAAAAAAAAAAACACACACATTAGGGACTGCTAAGGGTACAGGAGCAGGAATTATTATTTGTTCGGCGATTTTTAATGTGTTTTTTATCTGGCGATTTTTGGCTCCTGCTGGGTCTGGCTGGGACCTGGGACCTGGGACCTGTGGGCTGCTGTACACTGGGGGTTTCTGGTGGCTTGGGGGCCGGATGGTCTGGGGGCGGGATGGGGTGTGGCCGGGGATTGGTGGGCTGAGGGGAGGAGAAGCAAGGAAAGAAAACTATTTTATCTATCTAATTATTATTAATTTTATTTCTATTTTAAAATTTTTTACACATTAAATAAAATTTTATTACTACCTTGTTTTATCATGTTTTCTTCCTCTTGTTTTAGCCTTCCTACTACATTTTATCTTAACCTTTTTTCATATCTTCTTTTATTTAGTGACTATTTTTAATCTTGTTGTTCCTGTCCCACTTCCCCTTTGGGAGTGTGTTCTAGGACGTTCCAGTGGCGAGGCCCCCCTGGTTGTCAGGACCTGGTCCCTCCCCACATGGACACCTACACTTTTGCCATCCTGTGAAGTCCTTCGAGATGACGGATCGTCGTGATTTTGGGCTATACAAAATAAATTGATTTGATTTGATTTGATCTTTACATACACGCACATACATCAAAGGTTTTCTAACTGACTATCATTCGCACCACACGCACCACAGCACACGATCCATTTTAGCAAACATAACAACACTACACTCTGCCCAACACCCTACATACACAAACGTTGTCTAACTGATCTTAGTCGCACTACACGCATCCACTCATATTACATTTACACTGACTCCAGAAATACCTTTATTATTGTTTATAATTAAAAGACCCGTTGGGGCAAAAAGAAAAGACCCGTTGGGCACTAAAATAAAGTATCAAAACTTTGCTCTTGTGTCGTCCCCACCTTTGTTGCACCTTTTTGAGCCACGAGGTTGTAACAAGGAACAAGAGAGAGAGAGAGAAGGAGAGAAAGACAGAGGGAGATAAACAATTCTAAAGGCACACACACCAACAGACACGCAAGCGCACACTCACAAGCAGACAGAGGTCCAGACAGAGAGCGCATAGCACACGTGAGCACAGGTATGTGCCCAAACAACCCCGCAAACGCTGTCTTCATCCTTCGTCTTCGTGTTACGAGTGAAATGTTTAGTCTGAAGCGTGCAGACTCACGATGACAAAGTCTAATTTAGTTCGATTTCTCCTGAAACGTTAAACTCCACTGGGACACTTGACTTGATGCTTAAAATCCACACGAACTGTTGTAGACGTTTCCAAAATGTCCAAGGCATTCCCTCTCCGGCATATTTTCCTTCGTTAAATGTAAAATAAATCTCTCCGAAACTCCAGAAGAACGAATTATCAGTAGCGTTGTTTACAACAGTTCTCCCGCCGCTTTTCAGACACTGTAAATCAGGTGATCTCTCACCTCTGACCTCTTTGACGCTGACGTGAGGTAGAAGCATCTGATTGGTTAATTTTTCTGCTCTCCACTGCTCATTTAACACACAATATGTATATTTATAAGCACTTTAGCTCCGAAAATATACAGTCAACTAAATACAGAGGGTTGTGGTGATGTTTTGGTAGGAATCATGCTACAAAGAGTAAAAAAACTTAAAATAATCGTATATTAGAATGACAACTAACTGAAGAGGTGGAGCTCAATTTGCATATCTGAGTAAACGCAATTCAGTGAAATGTGAAGAGAAACAGCATTTTTGAAAAGCACATCACTGAACACTTATGCCGTTGTACCTCATAAATCTCAAGTTGTGATAGAAGTTGCTGTTTGTGGATGTTGGAACACTGAGCTACTAACTGTTTTGCCGTCAACCTTGACTGTGGATTTCACACTAGCCATTAATTCCACATTCTTCGCATGTAACCCCTCTGACTAGGGTTACTTGAGTAGTACGTGTAACTGTTCTGACTAGGGTCACTTGAGTAGTACGTGTAACCCTCTGACTAGGGTTACTCGAGTAGTACATGTAACCCCTCTGACTAGGGTTACTCGAGTATGTAACCCCTCTGACTAGGGTTACTCGAGTAGTACGTAGTCTTCAGAGTCGTGCACATGATGTTCTGTTGTGTTTGTCCTCAGAGATCATCAGAAAGAGCTCAGAGGAGCTGAAGTCCAGCCTGAAGCTGAAGTTTGACAAGTTCACTGAAGACTTCACTGAGCTTTACATCTATGTGAGAAACTTTGAGCTGATCAACCAGGATCATCCAGACAATGAGAAAACTGTCCCATGTGAGGAGATTTTCAAAGGACAAACTCAGAGAGGAGAGCCAATCAGATGTGTTTTGACTGTGGGCGTGGCCGGCGTGAGGAAAACAGTTCTGACTCAGAAGTTCAGTCTGGACTGGGCTGAAGGCAGGACCAACCAGGAGCTGCAGCTGCTGTTCCTGTTCACTTTCAGAGAGCTCAATGTGCTCAGAGACACACAGTTCAGTCTGGTGGAGCTGCTGCATCACTTCTTCAGTCCAACCAAAGATCTCTGCAGCTTCCAACAGCTCCAGGTGCTCTTCATCTTTGACGGTCTGGACGAGTGCAGACTTCCTCTGGACTTCAGCCGAACCCGGGTCCTGGACTGACCCCACAGAGTCTGTCTCAGTGGACGTGCTGCTGGTAAACCTCATCAGGGGGAGCCTGCTTCCCTCCGCTCTCCTCTGGATAACCACAACGCCCTGCAGCAGCCAATCAGATCCCTGCTGAGTGTGTCTCCATGGTGACAGAGGTCAGAGGGTTCACTGACCTACAGAAGGAACTTTACTTCAGGAAGAGGTTCACAGACCAGGCTGAAACAATCATGTCCCACATCAAGAGCGTCCGCAGCCTCGACACCATGTGTAACATCCCGATCTTCTGCTGGATCCTCTCCACAGTTCTACAGAAGCTTCTGGAACAAACAGAGGAACCAGAGCTGCCCCAGAACCTCACACAGATGTACGTCCACTTCCTGGTGCTGCAGCTCAAACAAAAGAACATTAACGATCACAAGAACGCAGAGGTTTCAGTCTGGTCTGAGGAGAAGAAGAAGATGGTTCTGTCTCTGTCCAAACTGGCCTTTGAGCAGCTGCAGAAAGGAAACCTGATCTTCTACCGGAGTGACCTGAGCGAGTGTGGGCTGGACGCTGAAGAGGCAGCTCGTTACTCCGGAGTGCTCACACAGGTCTTTAGAGAGGAGCCAGGCCTGTACCAGGACAAGGTCTACTGCTTCATCCATCTGAGTCTGCAGGAGTTTCTGGCTGCTCTTCACGTCCATCAGACTTTCTACAGCTCTGGACTGAACCTGCCATTACCATCATACTCCTCTGTGACTCCTGAGTCTGAGGTGTCCTTCTACGTCTCTGCTGTGCACCAGGCCTTACAGAGTCCAAACGGACACTTGGACCTGTTCCTGCGCTTCCTCCTGGGGCTGTCTCTGCCGACCAATCAGAGGCTGCTGCAGGGTCTGCTGACTCACACAGGAAGTGACACGACCAATCAGGAGACAGTAAAGTACATCATAGAGAAGCTGAATGAAGAGAGTCTGTCTGCAGAGAGAAGTCTGAACCTGTTTCACTGTTTGAACGAGCTCAACGACCAGAGTCTGGTGAAGGAGATTCAGAGACACATGAGACAAAGACACATCGATGGTAAAGACATGTCTCCTGCCTCAGTGGTCGGCTCTGTCCTTCGTCTTACTGTCCTCAGACTCAGACCTGCAGGAGTTTGACCTGAGGAAATATGAGGCCTCAGAGAGAGCTCTGCTGGGTCTGCTGCCAGTGGTCAAGGCCCTGTGAGTCCAACTGTCTCTAATGTCCCTCTGTCCTCACACTGTCTCTAATGTCCCCCTCCCTGTCCTGCACTCTGCAACGTCTCTAATGTCCCTCTGTCCTCCACACTGTCTCTAATGTCCCTCTGTCCTCACACTGTCTCTAATGTCCCTCTGTCCTCACACTGTCTCTAATGTCCCTCTGTCCTCACACTGTCTCTAATGTCCCTCTGTCTCTCACACTGTCTCTAACTCTGTCTCACACTGTCTCTAATCTCCTATGTCTCTCTGTCTCCCTCTGTCGACTGTCTCCGTGGCTGTGGCCTCACTGCTGTGGTCCTCTCTCAGTCCCCTCGTCCAGTCTCACACCACTTAGATCTCAGTCACAACGAGCTCCCTCCAGTCCCCTCTGTCCTCAGGACTGGGCTGCCGTAAGACTGAATTTCCCGTGCGTGAGCGCTCACACTGTCTCATCCCTCCTGAACAGCAGCACTGGTCCCACACCTCTCTCTTGTCTCTTAGTCCTCACTGCTCTAAGACCCTTTCACTTCTCCTTCCGTTGGAGGGTGCTGTGCCTGGTCTTCTGTCTTCATCCACTTCGTTCTGCCCTCATCCACTGCGAACACCCACACCCAGCGGAGATGTCACCCGCCGACTGCACCCATCCAGCACCACCTGCTCCATCTAAAACATCAGCCTCTCTCAGGCGTTCTCAAAGAACTCCTTGAGATTTTTCAACAATGTTTCACTTGTGAACTTAGTCAAAACAGTATTGGTCGATACCAAGGTATCTTAGCGATGGTTTACACAATATATAATACACAAGAAGTTTCATACAGTAGTACGGTACAAAGCTCGATGGATTTTTTTACAAAATGTTTCTGTTACAAAGCGAAGGATTTCTGACCAGTGCACACAGCGGTGGTAAACTATAATCTACGACAGAGTATCGAGTCTATGAAGCTCCGTGCCGTGAATCTCAACATCATCTCCAAATATAACTACACAGGACTTCCGGTTATGGCGGCTAGCTGAAGGGAGCGCGTGTAGTCTGCTCTGCCACCTTCTTTTCTAAATCCTGACTGCAAGCCTTTTTTTCGGACTCTAAATGTAAATCTTCTGCGCTTTAACTACCGAGGAACCTACATGGCACAAAAGATGACCACTCGTGGCCGCACGCAATCGGATTTAACAAGTTTCGCAAAGTGACCCAAACCCAAGCTCACGGCTATTGAAAAGACAATGATGCTAACAAAGCTAGCGAGCTAATGCTTCTTTCAACCAACACCGGAGCGGCGAAAGAAGAATCGCAAAATCGAAAAAGGAGTCCGAAGCCATGGAGGTGGCATGAAAACCGACCTCATCGTGTATGAAAATGACTTTACCGCTAAGCTTGAGGCATTCTTATAGCAATGGAAAGTATTAAAAAAGACATGGCTGATTGTGCAACACGAGTCACGCAGGCAGAGACAAGAATATCCTCTACTGAAGACGACGTGGATGTGCTTCAGAACAAGGTGAAATGTCTGGAAAAGAACAATAAATACTTGGAGAGAAAGTGCTGGATTTGGAGACCCGCTCTCGTGGTTCGAATGTGCGGCTGGTGAACCTTCCAGAGGGGGCGGAGGCCAACGATGTTTACGGCTTTTTGGAAAGCTGGATCCCGGAGGCCTAGAGCTCCGCTCCGGAAAAATCTTACGGTGGAGAAGGCGCACCGACTGGGACTGAAACGGACGCACAAGCACCCAAATATTATGAAGTTTCTAAGTCATAGAGACAAAGAAATGGTGATGAGAGCGGCCAGGGCCAAACAACGACAAAAATAATCCAAACCGACCAATACCATGTGCCTGCGGAGATGCATAGAAGAGAAGAGAGTTCGGTGAGGCACGACGGCAACTTCGCCAATTGGGGCTCCGGTATGGCATGATTCCACCCGCCCGCCTCATCGTAACCTACAAGGACCGTACATACACTTTTAACAGCAAGAAGAAGCGGACCTCTTCATCCAGAAGGTCCAGTCAGATAACCAAGAGGACTGATGGACGTTGAAGTGAGTAAAATGTGTGTGAAGTGAAAAAAAAAAAAAAGATTGTGACCAATGATTGCTTTTGTGAAATAATGTTGAGATTTACAGCTTGTACAAGTTTGAATATGCTATCTTGAGCAGTGACAGAGTAGCTACATTTTTTTTTCTGGATTTACTTTTGTTTTGCATACAGCATAGTTCTACTGATCCTCACGTTGTGTGGAACAGTTGTTTGCTTTCTGGAATTCCAATATTCAAGTGGGGGTATCCAAATGATGGACATGGGGCAAGTTTTGTTGTTGTTGTTTTTGTTTTTTGTTCGCTATGTTGGATTTGAGAATACTTACTATTTTGGGGAAATTTTGTTTATCTTGTCAGTATATCAGTGGACTTGAGTGTTAAAATAACATCCTGGAATTGCAGAGGGTTACAAAAACTAAAAAAGGTTAAACAGGTAATGAACAGGATCAAAATGCTACAATCAAACATAGTATTCCTACAAGAAACTCACCTAAGGTCTGAGGATGAGCTTAAAGTGAGGAGGAGGTGGAAAGGAAAAGTTTACACGGCCCCTTTACATCTCAGGCAAGAGGTGTGATGATTTTGGTTCATGACTCAATTCCTTACAAATTCACAAAATTATTAAAGATAATGTAGGACGCTATTTAATTATTCAGGGAACAATTCTGAAAGAAAAAATTATTCTAATAAATGTATATGCTCCCAACACTGATGAGCCAAAGTTTTTTCAAAACTTGTTTTTTACAGTTGCCTCCTTGCCTGGGTTATGTATAATGGCTGGTGATTATAACTGTACTTTAAATCCAAGGATGGATAAGAGTTCAGGTGTAGACCAATCACATACCAAGAGTAGGGGAGTAATTAAACAGTTTATGAAAGAGATGAATCTAATAGACATATGGAGAGAAAATAATCCTAATAACAAAATATTTTCTTGTTACTCTAGTACATACCAGACCTACTCACGCATAGATTTTTTTTTGGTCTCAGCGCTTCTAAACAGTAAAATAAAAGATGTTTTCTATGATCCCATTCTTTTATCAGATCATGCTCCAGTTTCTTTGATCTATCAAGACTCAAAATTGATAAAGGACATTCCAAAATGGAGATTTAAAACAAAATGGTTAACTGATGCAGGCTTTGTTGAATTTCTAGATGAACAAATTAAATATTACTTTGAAATCAATACAACACAAACTTCAAAAAGTGTTAGATGGGAGGCATTTAAGGCATTTATCAGGGGACAAATAATTAATATAACTAGTTCAAAAGCCAAAGAAACCTATAAAAAAGGTAAATCATTAGAAACAAAGATAAAACAGTTGGAGAAACAATACTTTCAATCAGGTTGTCAAAAAACCCATCAAGAAATACTTTTGCTTAGAACACAATATAATGAACTGTCAGCTACAAAAGCAGTATCAAGTTTACTACGACTTAAACAATCCTTTTACGACCAAGGGGAAAAACCGGCAAAGTATTGGCATGGCGTATCAAACAATTACAGAATGAGAAACTTATTACTACACTTCTTAACAATAATAATGAGAATATAGTTGATCCAATGGAAATAAATGATTCCTTCAAAACTTTTTATGAAAAATTGTACAGTACTGAAATGGACTCAAATACATTAGAATTGAATCTCTTTTTGGATAAAATTCAGATACCCAAAATAACAGAAGACGTAAGGAATGAATTTGAAAAAGATATAACCTTAACAGAAATATCTATGGCTATTGATAGCATTAAAGGTGGGAAGACCCCTGGTCCCGATGGGATACCTGTGGAGTTATACAAAATATATAAACATAAATTAATGTTACCTTTATTAGAGATGTATCAGGAATCTCTTAGTAATGGAATCCTTCCTACAACCTTGAGAGGGGCACTAATTACATTGCTGCCAAAACCAGGTAAGATAAATAATAAATGTGAAAATCTTAGACCAATTAGCCTTTTAAATGTGGACCTAAAAATTTTAAGTAAAATACTTGCTAGGAGACTAGAAAAAATAATTCCTAATATCATACATAGTGATCAAAATGGGTTTGTGCAAGGTAGGCAAGGATTTCAAAATGTTAGGAGGCTTATCAATATTCTTTACCTAGAAGAGGGAGCATCAGACGCAGCAATACTGTCATTAGACGCTGAAAAAGCGTTTGACAGAGTCGAATGGCCATATCTGTTTGAAATACTTTCTCGTTTTGGTTTTGGTGACAGCTTTAAAAGATGGGTCAAATTACTTTACACAAAACCCTATGCTGAAATAATAACCAACTGTAATATTTCCAAAGAAATTACTATACAAAGAGGTTGTAGACAGGGCGATCCTTTGTCGCCTTTGTTGTTCCTTTTGGCAATAGAACCGCTGGCAATAGCTATTAGAACAAGCAAAAATATCTTGGGAATATCTGTAGGACAACAGGAACATCGCTTGGCACTTTTTGCAGACGATGTAGTCATATTTCTAAAAAATATAGAAAAATCTATCCCTGAACTGTTAAAGATTATTAATATGTTTGGAAAAGCTTCAGGTTATAAATTAAATAAATCCAAA
>CM076405.1:2608632-2648566 GCA_038363315.1 Mugilogobius chulae | reverse complement strand
TTGGTGTGGAGGTGTTTAACTCCTGGATAGTAGAAAAAGGGGTTTCTACGAGGCCAGCACAGTGAAAAGGGACACCCTACACCAAACTTCAGACCCGCTGCACTGTTCCACGCTGCACCCAGGCCAGCCGACAGACGCAGTGTCTCCAAGTCAGCATAAAGGCACATCCCACCAGCTCAAAAGATGGAAGAAGACAGATCTTCTAAGAAATCCAGCCGCTCGTCTGCTTCAAGTGTAATATTAGCAGCTGCTGCTGCCCGTGCTAAAGCAGAAGCTGCCCAAAAAAGAGTTGAATTTGCAAAGAGAGAAGTTGAAATCAAATTGGAAAAGGCCAAAATAGAAGCAAAGCTTGATGTTTTAGTAAAGGAAGGTGAAGCTGAAGCCGCAGCTGTTGAAGCGGCAGTCTTGGAGTCCGCTGCTGCAGGTTTGGACACAAGTGATGAACACCTGAGCTTACCTAAAGAGGCACAAAGTTCCTTTGAGCGAACTGCAGACTATGTTAATAAACACCAGGTGCACAGTGATTCAAATCAAATAAAAGACATTAAAATAGAAAAAGACATGAGTCAAAGTCAACCCAAGTCATGTGATGTGCCACAAAACGGGCTGCTCACAGCACCAAAAGACTACCACTCACTAAGACCCCTGATCAAAGACATTATTCACCTGAGAGGCAGGGAGAACGACCAAACACTGTAAACCACCAGCAAAACGACAGGCCATATCGTGGGTATACAACGCCTCTGCTGGACGTTTTCAGTATTACCCTCCTGCTCAAAATCACTCTAGTGACACTAATGAACTGGCTAAATATTTAGTGAGGAGTCAGTTGTTAACATCCGAACTTAGCAAGTTTGACGACAAGACCAGAAAATTATTTGTCCTGGAGGTCGTCTTTCATTAATTCTATTGAGACTCTTGAGCTTAGGGCATCTGAACAAATCGACCTCCTGGTTAAATCGCTCGGTCCAGAATCAACCAAACATGCACAACGCATTAAAGCTGTAAACATAGCCAAACCAGCTGTAGCACTAGGACTTATCTGGAGAGGCTAGAAGAATCTATGGGTCCCAGAGGCCATAGAGGGCGCTCTTTTTGCCAAACTTGATCAGTTTCCCAGAATAGGGCCCAGAGACAATCAAAAATTACGAGAACTCAGTGATTTGTTACAAGAGATTAACTCAGCAAAAGCAGAAGGTTATCTGCATGGACTCTCCTATCTTGACACTGCACGAGGCATTGCTCCTATAAGTTGATAAGTTGCCATATGGACTACAAGATAAATGGATGATGGAAGGCTCACAATACAAGCAGCGGTACCAGTGACATTTCCTCCATTCACGTTCTTTCTACAGTTCATTCAGACACAAGCAAAGGCACGCAACGATCCAAGCTTCAACATCTTGTCACCAGGCTCCTCCGGAGGTAAAAGGGACAAGTTTGGGGAGACTCACATGAAAATCGCAGAAACTGTTTCAGTGCATAAAACAAATGTTTACTGCTCCACCCACTGAGGGACCAGATAAACGCTGCCCTGTACACAACAAACCACATGCCTTAATACAGTGGCAAAGCCTTCAGAGGAAAGCCACTCCAAGAACGAAAGGCAATACTAAAGCAACACAATGTCTGTTTCAAGTGCTGCGCATCTATCAAGCATGTGGCTCGTGACTGTGATGCACAAGTTAAATGTTCTGAATGTGACAGTGATAAGCACCCAACAGCTTTACATTCAGATACGCCACGCGCTCCCAAAACTCCGCCTCCAGCAGATCACGGCGGGGAGAGTCAGGAAGGACAATCGACAGCAGTTGTTTCAAGTTGCACTGAGGTATGTGGGGAAGGTTTCTCTGGAAAGTCATGTTCAAAAATATGCCTGGTCAATGTTTACCCTGCCAGTGACCCAGTAAACGCCAGAGAATGTATGCCATGCTGGACGACCAGAGTAACGTATCGCTAGCACGCTCTGAGTTTTTCGACATATTCAAGGTAAATGGAAACGCAGCTCCATACACCCTCCAGACATGTAGTGGTATAGGTCTCACATATGGCAGAAGAGCATTTGGATATGTGATAGAGGCCAGCGACGGCTCTCTAGCTGTACCCCTGCCCATGTTAATTGAATGCAACATGATTCCAAACAAAAGAGAGGAAATTCCCACCCCATCTGCTGCTCAAGCACACCGCCACCTTGAAGGCATAGCTCACAAAATACCACCTTTAGATAACGGTGCTGACATTTTACTGTTACTTGGAAGGGACATTCTGAGAGTCCACAAGGTGCGTAGTCAGATCAACGGCCCACATGATGCACCATATGCACAAAAGACTGGACTTAGGCTGGGTGATAGTTGGAGATGTGTGCCTAGGCAGCACCCATAAGCCCTCACAAGTCACCACTCTTAAGACGCACATTCTGACAGATGGGAGGCCAACTCATTTTCCCCCATGCGAAAATCACTTTACTGTCAAGTCAGACACCAGTCTCTCAAATGGACAAGTGACAGTCAGCAGCTCAAACATGAAAAGCAACGCACAAAAAGAAACAATGGGAAACAATGTGTTCTGCCAGACCAAGAATGACAATAAGCTAGCACCTTCAATGGAAGATCTGCTGTTCCTCAAATTAATGGACAATGAGTGCTTTCAGGACGAAACACAAAGCTGGGTGGCTCCGCTCCCATTCCGCCAACCCAGAGCACAGCTGCCTAACAATCGCAACTATGCAATCAGTCGCCTCAAGTCACTCGAACGAACTCTAAACAAAAACCCGAAATGAAAGCTCACCTGATAGACTTTATGCAGAAAATGTTGGACAATGGTCACGCAGAGATTGCACCTCCAGTACAAAGGACAAAGAGTATTGGTACCTGCCCTACTTTGGAGTATACCATCCACAAAAGCTGTCACAAATTCGAGTGGTATTTGACTCCAGCGCGCAGTTCCAAGGTATGTCGCTCAACACTGTGTTGCTTTCAGGGCCAAATCTGAACAATAGTCTTTTAGGTGTGCTCGTTAGGTTCAGAAAACACCCAGTTGCAGTCACAGCAGACATCCAACAGATGTTTTATTGCTTCCTGGTGCGTGAGGACTGCAGAGATGTTCTCAGATTTGTCTGGCACAAAGATAATGATCCACAGAAAGAACTTGTCGATTACAGAATGTGTGTGCATGTTTTTGGCAACAGCCCCTCACCCGCTGTAGCCACATATGGGTTAAGGAGGGCCGCACAACAAGGAGAAGCCAAATACGGGTCAGACGTTCGCCACTTCATTGAACGCGACTTTTACGTGGATGACGCTTTAAAGTCTGTCCCCACTGAACACGACGCCATCGACCTTCTGAAACGCACACAAGAAATGCTAGCAGACGCAAACCTCCGCCTTCTCAAAATCGCTTCAAACAAGGCTGAAGTGATGGATGCATTCCCAGCTCAAGACCGAGCCAAAGACCTCCAGTGTCTGGACCTGTTCAAGGACGAACTCCCAGATCAGCGCAGCCTAGGGGTAAAGTGGAATATAATGGAGGACTATTTCACTTTTCACATTCCTCACACTGAAAAGCCATATACACGAAGAGGGGTTCTTTCAACTGTGAACAGTGTGTTTGACCCGCTCGGGTTTTTGTCCCCAGTCATCATTCAAGGACGGCTGCTTTTAAGGGAACTATCGCTACAGACAACAGAGTGGGACTCACCCCTTCCGGAGGACCTGAAAGGCCGGTGGACAGAATGGCAACAGTCCCTCCAATGCCTCAGCACTGTCCAAATCCCACGCACATACACCAAAAAGTCACTGTCTCAAGCTAAATGTGTAGAACTTTGTATCTTTTCAGATGCATCTATGAAGGCGATATGTGCAGTCTCTTACCTCAAGGTCACCGCTCAAGATGGCACTACAGAGGTTGGTTTTATCCTAGGTAAGGCACGACTCGCTCCACAGCCGGAGCTCACAGTACCTAGGCTCGAACTCTGTGCCGCAGTAATGGCGGTCGAAATGGCAGAGTCATAGTTGAAGAGATTGACCACCCGATAGACAAAACTAGTTTCTTCACAGATAGCAAGGTGGTCCTTGGTTATATCAACAACCAGTCCAGGCGCTTTATGTGTATGTAACAATAGAGTGCGTCGTATTAGAGAGTCAACTACTCCAGAGCAATGGCACTTTGTTACTACAGACCAGAATCCTGCTGACCATGGCTCACGATCTGTCCCAGCTGCAGAGTTACAACACACAACGTGGTTCTCAGGTCCGGCTTTCCTTCAGCGCTCTCCAGAGGCCCAGCCAGAGCAGCCTGACTTCGAGCTGCTGGACCCTGACAACGACACAGAGGTGCGCCCAGAGGTAAAGACACTTTGCACTAATGTCACAGAGGGCATTCTGGGCTCAGAACGCTGGGAGCGTTTCTCCACATGGCGCTCACTAAGCAGAACTATGTCGAACCTTATTCACATCACACAGTGTTTCTCACAACCCAAAACCGACTCAAACTGTAGAGGGTGGCACATCTGTAAAACGGCCATCACTCCTGAACTGTTAGAACAAGCAGAGACTTTAATCATTAGTAATGTGCAGTTTGAGACTTATGCTGATGAAATCAGATGCATCTCTGAAAAACAGAACCTCCCAAAAAGTAGCCCGCTCATAAAGCTCAACCCCATCATTGGAGATGACAATCTGCTGAGAGTAGGCGGCCGCATTAACCGCGCAGGGCTGGGAGTAAAAGAAACTAATCCTATAATCTTGCCAGGCAGTCACTACATCACAACCCTTCTTGTGCGCCACCACCATGAAAAAGTAAATCATCAGGGCAGGCATTTTACAGAGGGCGCTGTTCGAGAAAGCGGCTTGTGGATTGTAGGAGGGAGAAGATGCATTGGCAAAGTCATAAGCAAATGTGTGACATGCAAGAAACTAAGAGGAAGTTTAAGGAGCAAATAATGAGTGACTTGCCCGTAGACCGACTCAAGGTTGAGCCCCCCTTTACCTATGTAGGTGTGGACATGTTTGGCCCATGGGAAGTCACCGCAAGGCGAACGAGAGGGGACAAGCAAACAGTAAACGCTGGGCAATACTGTTCACATGTTTATGCACCAGAGCCGTACACATTGAGGTAGTGGAGGAGATGAGCACTTCAAGTTTCATTAATGCACTGAGGCGCTTCTTTGCCCTGCGTGGTCCAGCAAAACAGCTGCGCTCAGATTGCGGCACTAACTTCATCGGTGCTTACAAGGAGATGACAACAGATGCACCTGACGAGGACAAAGTACGACACTTTCTGCAGGATCAGAAGTGTGCTTGGATTTTCAACCCGCCCCATTCATCCCATATGGGGGTGTATGGGAAAGGATGATTGGCTTGTCACGGCGAATACTCGATAACATGCTTCTGCAGGCTGGTCGTGTTCAACTCACCCATGAAATCCTAACCACATTCCTGCTGAAGTCACGGCCATTATAAACGCACGCCCGTTGTTGCCAGTGTCTGCAGATCCAGAGCATCCTCACATCCTCTCTCCTGCTATGCTTTTGACACAAAAGACACAGGCTGTGCCCCCCATTTGTGACAATATTGATCCCAAAGAAATGCTCAAAAGCCACTGGAAGCGTGTTCAGTTTCTTGCCGACGCTTTCTGGAGCAGATGGCGCAAGGAGTATCTCCACAGCCTACAGGCTCGTCAAAAGTGGCACCACAAAAGGATGGACATCAAACAAGGAGATGTTGTCCTTCTCAAGGACAAACAGACAAGAAGAAATGAGTGGCCGATGGGCGTGATCACAAAGACTGTTCCAAGTGAAGATGGAGTCATCAGAAAGGCGGAAGTCAGGGTTGCTTTCCAAGGGACTGTTAAGACTTACTATAGACCTATCTCTGAGATGGTTTTCTTGTTATCTGGTGATGTTTAAGTTTGTTATTTGTGGTATCCTTAAGATACCAGACGGGAGTGTTTTGACCGTTTATTCTCTTTATTTTAGACTAGCTTATTTTAGTGCGCTGCCCCTTTAAGAGCAGACCGGAAGTTCCCCGTGTAAGCCATGCGCTGCTGTTTCGCGGCAGAAGGAGAAAAGTCTCCGCACAGTGCAGACCAGACATGCTGTTTAAGTTCATATTAAGGCATTCCCTGTGAGTATCATAAGCCAAACTTACATAGTGGTTCAGATTATTCAGAATTATTCGTGTATCTAAGTGGTTCAGGTTAAATTGAAGGAACTATTTACATGCTAATTTCTGCTATGCTAATTTCTGTTGTTATATGTAGCTAAAGCACGTTTTAGTTAGCATTAGCAGTGGGGCTTTCGTATTTTTTACATGATTGCTCATTATACACTGTATTTGTTGTTACAGTTTCACACCTGCCATATAAAGACAGTCTAACCCACTCTGGCGTCAGTGACTTATTGTGTGGAGGTGTTTAACTCCTGGATAGTAGAAAAAGGGTTTCTACGAGGCCAGCACAGTATTGTTCACAAACATAAAAAGATTAATTTGAAATTACTGCTTATGCTCTGCCTGAACATCACAAACAATAACCCAATCATTTGTATCTGTTTAGATAACTCGGGCATCAAAAATCATTTCAAGAGTTTGATTCTCAAAACAGAGACACATCTTTGTTTAACTTTAAGTTCTACAGATTATTTCATAGTTTAGTTAAAGCCAGGACAGAAGGTTCTTTATCCACTGAGAGATACAACATTTCTGTAATCCTCAACTTCACTACGGTTTGTACAACATTTGATTCCAAAAAAAGCCAAACTGGATAAAGACACCCAGTTCACATCGTTTTACTGTAAATAAGATGTAGTTTACTATGATTTAAGTTTGTTTTTAGGTCGCGGTGAGACATGTGTCGGTTCAGTCGGTTGTGGATTTAAAAAAGCGTCTGGCTGCAGAGCTGGACACAGACGACCCTCAAACACTTCAGTTGTTTGTTTTTCTATAAAATAATCAGCATTATTGACATAAACGACTGTCCCAAACCCTGTGATCTGTGAACATGGTGGAGCGTTGCTTTTCTGTGAAGAGGATGTCATTTGTGTACTTGTATTTACAGCGGCTTCACTCTCTCCTACACAGTCCTGCTTTCATTCACATTTACACTTTGTTAATCACTTTGCTTTTACAAGTAAACGAAGCTTTTCTACTTTCTAGACTAGTTTGGTTTAAATGAGAGAATAAAGCTTGTTAAAAGGTGGAATAGCTGATTTTCACATTGCAAACAGGATTTAAACTTAAACCTGACAACCTTTCATATGGTTTATATTGACATGTTTTCATTTTGTTTGCGAAACACTTTTTACAAACAACGAAGTGAAACTGGACAGAACCATCCAAGCTCAGCCAATCAGAACGCTGCATTCATCCTGATCAGAACCAAAGTGTTGAGAATGTTCATTTTGTCTTCTTTAAGTACAATAGTTTAAATGTTCTTCTATTCTCGGGGTCGGACTAGCGTCATCGTGATGTTTTTGTTGTGGCAACGCCAAACAAAGGGGAAAACAACAACGTAAAATAACTTTAAATTTAAACTTTCACTCACCACAGTACAGTGGTTGTTTACAGTTTCCAAACTTTAGTATTTGAACCTCTAACTCCAGTCATACCAAGCCTTTCTATGCACAGCTAGTTGATGATTTCCCCTTCGCGTCGTCAGCAAACGTCACGTCACGTTAGGGTTGCACAATATATCGAAAAAATATCGATATCGCAATATTGACATGTGCAATATCCATATCGCAAGGATGTGCAATAATTTATTACATTTTTATGCATTATTCATCCGTTTTTAGCGCCGAGTGGTTTGACTCCGTTCTCGTCTTCTCTTAAGAACAACTCTTGTGATTTGTGTTGGTTTAAAACAAGATTGAAAAGGCACAAAACTAGTTGTGATAAAGCTGTGACCTGTCAGGCATAACGTGTGTAGGGGCACCGACTGCGGTTGCCAGATATTCAGAGCAACCAGCAACTAAGCCGTGTAAAAAATCGTCCTAAAACATGACCGCGCCTCAATAAAAATAAGTTAATAAAATGATTAAGCAATTACAAAGCCACAGAACGTGTGCGGTTTATACGCACATCGTTTTAATAGTGTAATAACGACTTTAAATAAATGTACAGAGAAATTCTTAAATGAAAAATAAATATCGCAAAAATATCGAATATCGCAATCTCAGAGCCCGCCCATATCGCATATCGCAGAAATTTTCAATATCGTGCAGCCTACGTCACGTCATCAGTCTGACCTCGAGAATATCAGACAAAGGCTGAACTGAAGTAGTATAAATACTTCTGTCTTCGAAACATGTAAAGGTATTTATACTTCTTCAACCTTATATAATACCTGATATAGAAGAAAATTTAAACTATGAGAACCAAAAGTCTTTATTATTCAGTTAAGAACTAAAATTCTAAGAATGAGAACTAGAGATCTTTATTATTCAGTTTAGACAGTACTCCGTGGTAACATTTTTACAAAAATTGCTGCATTTACCAAAGACTTTTTAGCGGAAAACACAAGTTTACTGATTTACAACTTAAAAAGTGAGTTACCCAACTTTGACACTCTTGTTGTGGTGTATTAGAAGTTCAATGAGCAAAAGAGTCAAGCTTCCAACAAACTAAAAGTTTTGTGCTACAAGTTTGTAAAGCGAGACTTTTGGATGTTTCATGGCACCGTTTGGCTGAAGCTGTTCAGATTAAATGTTCACATGAGATTATGTGCTTTTGTAATGGCAAACATTTGTATAAAAGCCTCAGAATGTTCAGTTGTTAAAATAATGTTTATTAAAGCATATTCTGACACTACCAGTGATAAACTTACCAGGAGTGATCCAGCAGTTTAATGGCTTGTTCCACGGCTGTTTTTGTTCACTTTGTATTATTTTTGCTAATGTATTTCAGAAGAAGTTTTGCTAATCTGACTAGTGCTGCAGTTCTTTAGTCGTTTAGTCAATTAATCGGTCGAGGCATTCTTAGTCGACAACATTTGTATTAGTCGATAAATTTATTATTTTTTTTTTATTGCAAGGATTTACACTGAACTTCTTAAATTAGAACAAGTGAATGTGAACCTGAAAGAAGCCGTGTACAACCGATTAAAAAAAGACTTTGACTGGTTTAAAATAAGATTGCCAATAGAACAAGCATAAATTATCTTGTTTTTACTCAAAATATGAAATGTACACATGTGACCGGTGTGGGTTTTGCCTCTCTGCGTTGTGTTGTGTCCTGAGCGGGAGTTGAACCCGGGTCTCCCGCGGGGCAGTCGACCGACAAACTCATTGAGCTAAAGGGAACGCTCCCCTTAGCTCAGTTTGTTTGTGGTTCTTATACCTGAGGGGAGTGAGTTTATCCCATACCACCACACACTTCTCCATACTGGTCCCTCGTGTGGACTACACCGGTTACACACATACTAACTTCAAATCTACAAAAATGTGTCTGGACTTGGAATAAGAACTAATTGTACGTGTTCTATTGGCAAATCTTAAAATACCTCATATATTATGATAGATACCTATAATTTCAACCCCTTTTCTTTAACTTGTGAATGGGTTGAACCATAAAAGTAGTGATTTAACTGATTTATTTTCTGTATAAATGTTAGTCTTTTGAGCACAGCTTGGGTCAAATACAGAGTCAGATCAAAACATATTTTTATCTTCAGAGCTTTGGCCACACCCTTTTAGTTGATTAATCGGTCGATGGGACAAGATTTAGTCAATCAAGAATTTCTTTGGTCGACTCCAGCTCTAAATCTGACAAACAACATGGCGGATTGTTTTTGCTAATGTATTCCTGAAGAAGTTCTGAAAAACCTGACAAGAAACATTAACATAACTGCTGTTGCTTCCCGAGCCTTATGTGCATCCAAACTAAACAAAAAGGCTTCTTGTAGTAGCTTAGTAAACTGTGTGAAGATAGTGAGGGAACTGTGGGTTAGGTCACGTGATGGAGACTCCTAGTGTCGTCACGTGATGGTGGAGGTTGTGTGGCAAACACTCGGTACAAGTCTGCAGCTAGACGTTTGTGGAGGAGTTTGACATCAGATTGGTAAAAAACACAAAACTATCACACATTAAACACATCTAGTCCAAACTTTACACCCCCCGCTTCAAACACACTGTTCTCGTTCAGTCTTACCTGTTGCAGAGTCGTTAGTTGTGGACATTTGTGCAGAAAAGTCAAAGCAAACGCGATGTTAATGCTAATAACACGGCGCTAATGCTAAAGATGCTAATTAGCCGCGAGCTGCTAGCGCGATTCGGAGCCGTTTTAAACTTTTCTTTGGACTAAACTCCAGCTCAGACTCAAACACCGGCGCGTTTTACATTTAACGAACTTCTCAGGTGAAACGGAGCGGGATTAACGTGAGAATAGTCGAAAGACAGAAGTTTAAGTTTGATTTGACTTTTGTGAACGAGCGAGGCAAACAGGAAGTGACGCAACTGTCAAAACCGGAAATCGTCATTTTTTTAATTATTATTTTTATTTATTATTGAATCCGAACGTAATTTGAATATATCCTTCTTCAGTGTAATTACTGTATATGATTAAAAAATAAATGGAAAATAAAAATGTAAATGCAAAATTCAAACCTGAAACAAACAGAAAAAGAGCTTCTCCAGTCTTTGCTTATTTATTTATTTATTTATTTGTTACGTAGATCTGGGCTTACTATATTTATTTATTTATTTATTTATTTGTTACGTAGATCTGGGCTTACATATGTTTATTTATTTATTTATTTATTTGTTACTTAGATCTGGGCTTACATATGTTTATTTATTTATTTATTTATTTGTTACGTAGATCTGGGCTTACATATGTTTATTTATTTATTTATTTATTTGTTACGTAGATCTGGGCTTACATATGTTTATTTATTTATTTGTTACGTAGATCTGGGCTTACATATGTTTATTTATTTATTTATTTGTTACGTAGATCTGGGCTTACATATGTTTATTTATTTATTTATTTGTTACGTAGATCTGGGCTTACATATGTTTATTTATTTATTTATTTATTTGTTACGTAGATCTGGGCTTACATATGTTTATTTTATTTATTTATTTGTTACGTAGATCTGGGCTTACATATGTTTATTTATTTATTTATTTGTTACGTAGATCTGGGCTTACATATGTTTATTTATTTATTTATTTGTTACGTAGATCTGGGCTTACATATGTATGTTTATTTATTTGTTATGTCAGATCTGGGCTACATATGTTTATTTATTTTGTTTATTTGTTTGTTTGTTTGTATTCTCGTTATAGAGGTTCTGCTGATGACATTAAGACATTCTAAATGTGAGGACTGAGTGGCAAAAATGCAGTGAGAGCTTGAAACAACCTTAATAAGCTCAATACGAGAACACATTTAACTCACCACAACTCTGCAGACCAGTGGCTTTGTAACCAGCGCTGGGTAAGTTACTATATTTTTTTACCTACAGTTACATGGGAAAAGTGTAATATATTTGTATTACAATTCACTGTCTCAAAGTTACACTTCTGTGAGTTACTTTGAGCTGTTCACACGTTGGTTAAGACATTGTACAACAACACTGATCTGTTATTTGAGTTTTGATTAATTAATAGAAATGTGACGTCACAACACCTTTTCTTCATAATGTTTTATTAATCTTAAAGTGCGTCCAAGTTTAACTTAAAGGGGCTGTACTGTGCAAGATTGAGAGGAATTTTAATGATCACACATAGTCCACAAACATTTAAATCATATTTATTCTTTACAACATGAATACTTAAGAGAGCACTGTTAACCAATCCACATCAACTGTGATACATTTATACGTATTTGAACTGTTTTATTACTGGCCGGAATGTGATTAACAGTCTACTTTTATCATAATTCTAATGTTTGCATTTGTTTGTAGACCTGTGTTGTCTTTATGATAACATTATACTTTAATAATATTATTTCTATGTAATACATCGTTTTTAAAGGACAAAAGTGAAACTACACAGTATGTTTAAGATTATCAGGTTCATCGATAATTATTATTATGATTATTCAATTAATTGTAAGAACAAAAAAATAATAATTGTGACAAAAACAGAAGCGTTATGAATATGACCCTATTTTGTTATATTTAATTAAAATTGCCCCCACAGACAAACAAACACGTTAGCTACCTTAACAGAGCTAAACAGGAAGTGCCTTTCCAAGCTAGTGGGCGGGACAAAATAGGGTCAATAGAAGCTACGGATGGGCAAATATTAGCTCCAGTTTATGACGAAAACTGCAGATTACAGATCAGTTTGTTTTTAGTTTTTACTCAAGTGACGAGCCAGGTTTGTGTTTTTATGAGACATTCAAACAAAGGATAATGATATTAATACAACATTTATTAATACAAATGTTTTTGCTGCAGTCGTATTTTTCCTTCAGAAAATGTTATTCCCAAAACATGACAGTAAACTTTAAAATAACCTGTAAAATGACTGTTGTTTGATTAATGGTTGTAATCGTGAATAATCGTATCGTGGTGTTTAGTCTTGGAATAATCGTAAACTACAACTACACAGACTAAAGTCCATTACCTCTGATCAAGCTAAACTCTTGTCATGAATTCTTGATGCTTCTGTGTTTTGTTGCATAATTAAACAGACGACACTTTAAAGACTTCTCTTGTCACATAAATAATGAAAGGTTTTGTGTTCTGTTCTGGTCTTGAACGGCCTCAGACGCAGAAACACACGAGTCTCTGCGGCATCGCGCCGACGTCACGTGACCGATGCGTTATCTCGCCTCGCGCTTAATTAAATCTGAGTCTGAGACAATCATCAGCCCAACACCAGCCGCAGAAATTCATTTGTTACATCCGCCGTGTCTGCTCCTCTGCTGCTGCCAGTTTAGTCCTGTTTAGTCCAGGTTTAGTCCTGCTTTAGTCCTGTTTTAGTCCTGCTTTAGTCCTGTTTTAGTCCTGTTTTAGTCCTGCTTTAGTCCTGCTTTAGTCCTGTTTTAGTCCTGTTTTAGTCCTGTTTTAGTCCTGCTTTAGTCCTGGTTTAGTCCTGTTTTAGTCCTGCTTTAGTCGCTTTAGTCTGTTTAGTCCTGTTTTAGTCCTGTTTTAGTCCTGTTTTAGTCCTGTTTTAGTCCTGCTTTAGTCCTGGTTTAGTCCTGCTTTAGTCCTGTTTAAGTCCTGTTTTAGTCCTGTTTTAGTCCTGTTTTAGTCCTGCTTTAGTCCTTATTTAGTCCTGCTTTAGTCCTGCTTTAGTCCTGGTTAGACCTGTTTTAGTCCTGGTTTAGTCCTCCTGCTTTAGTCCTGCTTTAGTCTTGCTTTAGTCCTGATTTAGTCCTGCTTTTGTCCTGTTTTAGTCCTGGTTTAGTCCTGCTTTAGTCCTGCTTTAGTCCTGGTTTAGTCCTGTTTTAGTCCTGTTTTAGTCCTGGTTTAGTCCTTATTTAGTCCTGCTTTAGTCCTGCTTTAGTCCAGTTTTAGTCCTGCTTTAGTCCTGCTTTAGTCCTGGTTTAGACCTGTTTTAGTCCTGGTTTAGTCCTCCTGCTTTAGTCCTGCTTTAGTCCTGCTTTAGTCCTGATTTAGTCCTGCTTTTGTCCTGTTTTAGTCCTGTTTTAGTCCTGTTTTAGTCCTGGTTTAGTCCTTGTTTAGTCCTGGTTCAGTCCTGCTTTAGTCCTGCTTTAGTCCTGGTTTAGTCCTGTTTTAGTCCTGGTTTAGTCCTGCTTTAGTCCTGGTTTAGTCCTGCTTTTAGTCCTGCTTTAGTCCTGTTTAGTCCTGTTTTAGTCCTGTTTTAGTCCTGTTTTAGTCCTGCTTTAGTCCTGGTTTAGTCCTGTTTTAGTCCTGTTTTAGTCCTGCTTTAGTCCTGTTAGTCCTGTTTAGTCCTGCTTTAGTCCTGCTTTAGTCCTGTTTAGTCCTGTTTTAGTCCTGTTTTAGTCCTGCTTTAGTCCTGGTTTAGTCCTGCTTTAGTCCTGTTTTAGTCCTGTTTTAGTCCTGTTTTAGTCCTGGTTTAGTCCTTATTTAGTCCTGCTTTAGTCCTGCTTTAGTCTGGTTTAGACCTGTTTTAGTCCTGGTTTAGTCCTCCTGCTTTAGTCCTGCTTTAGTCTTGCTTTAGTCCTGATTTAGTCCTGCTTTTGTCCTGTTTTAGTCCTGTTTTAGTCCTGTTTTAGTCCTGGTTTAGTCCTTGTTTAGTCCTGGTTCAGTCCTGCTTTAGTCCTGCTTTAGTACTGCTTTAGTCCTGGTTTAGTCCAGGTTTAGTCCTGCTTTAGTCCTGTTTTAGTCCTGCTTTAGTCCTGTTTTAGTCCAGTTTTAGTCCTGTTTTAGTCCAGTTTTAGTCCTGCTTTAGTCCTGTTTTAGTCCTGCTTTAGTCCTGTTTTAGTCCAGTTTTAGTCCTGTTTTAGTCTGGTTTTAGTCCTGCTTTAGTCCTGCTTTAGTCCTGTTTTAGTCCTGCTTTAGTCCTGTTTTAGTCCTGCTTTAGTCCTGTTTTAGTCCAGTTTTAGTCCTATTTTATTCCTGTTTTAGTCCTGCTTTAGTCCTGGTTTAGTCCTGTTTTAGTCCTGTTTTAGTCCTGCTTTAGTCCTGGTTTAGTCCTGTTTTAGTCCTGCTTTAGTCCTGCTTTAGTCCTGTTTTAGTCCTGTTTTAGTCCTGTTTTAGTCCTGTTTTAGTCCTGCTTTAGTCCTGGTTTAGTCCTGCTTTAGTCCTGTTTAAGTCCTGTTTTAGTCCTGTTTTAGTCCTGTTTTAGTCCTGGTTTAGTCCTTATTTAGTCCTGCTTTAGTCCTGCTTTAGTCCTGGTTTAGACCTGTTTTAGTCCTGCTTTAGTCCTGCTTTAGTCTTGCTTTAGTCCTGATTTAGTCCTGCTTTTGTCCTGTTTTAGTCCTGTTTTAGTCCTGTTTTAGTCCTGGTTTAGTCCTTGTTTAGTCCTGGTTCAGTCCTGCTTTAGTCCTGCTTTAGTCCTGGTTTAGTCCTGTTTTAGTCCTGTTTTAGTCCTGGTTTAGTCCTTATTTAGTCCTGCTTTAGTCCTGCTTTAGTCCAGTTTTAGTCCTGCTTTAGTCCTGCTTTAGTCCTGGTTTAGACCTGTTTTAGTCCTGGTTTAGTCCTCCTGCTTTAGTCCTGCTTTAGTCCTGCTTTAGTCCTGCTTTAGTCCTGCTTTAGTCCTGCTTTAGTCCTGATTTAGTCCTGTTTTAGTCCTGTTTTAGTCCTGGTTTAGTCCTTGTTTAGTCCTGGTTCAGTCCTGCTTTAGTCCTGCTTTAGTCCTGGTTTAGTCCTGTTTTAGTCCTGGTTTAGTCCTGCTTTAGTCCTGGTTTAGTCCTGCTTTAGTCCTGCTTTAGTCCTGTTTTAGTCCTGTTTTAGTCCTGTTTTAGTCCTGTTTTAGTCCTGCTTTAGTCCTGGTTTAGTCCTGTTTTAGTCCTGTTTTAGTCCTGCTTTAGTCCTGGTTTAGTCCTGTTTTAGTCCTGCTTTAGTCCTGCTTTAGTCCTGTTTTAGTCCTGTTTTAGTCCTGTTTTAGTCCTGCTTTAGTCCTGGTTTAGTCCTGCTTTAGTCCTGTTTTAGTCCTGTTTTAGTCCTGTTTTAGTCCTGGTTTAGTCCTTATTTAGTCCTGCTTTAGTCCTGCTTTAGTCCTGGTTTAGACCTGTTTTAGTCCTGGTTTAGTCCTCCTGCTTTAGTCCTGCTTTAGTCTTGCTTTAGTCCTGATTTAGTCCTGCTTTTGTCCTGTTTTAGTCCTGTTTTAGTCCTGTTTTAGTCCTGGTTTAGTCCTTGTTTAGTCCTGGTTCAGTCCTGCTTTAGTCCTGCTTTAGTCCTGTTTAGTCCTGTTTTAGTCCTGTTTTAGTCCTGGTTTAGTCCTTATTTAGTCCTGCTTTAGTCCTGCTTTAGTCCAGTTTTAGTCCTGCTTTAGTCCTGCTTTAGTCCTGGTTTAGACCTGTTTTAGTCCTGGTTTAGTCCTCCTGCTTTAGTCCTGCTTTAGTCCTGCTTTAGTCCTGATTTAGTCCTGCTTTTGTCCTGTTTTAGTCCTGTTTTAGTCCTGTTTTAGTCCTGGTTTAGTCCTTGTTTAGTCCTGGTTCAGTCCTGCTTTAGTCCTGCTTTAGTCCTGGTTTAGTCCTGTTTTAGTCCTGGTTTAGTCCTGCTTTAGTCCTGTTTTAGTCCTGTTTTAGTCCTGTTTTAGTCCTGCTTTAGTCCTGTTTTAGTCCTGTTTTAGTCCTGGTTTAGTCCTCCTGCTTTAGTCCTGTTTTAGTCCTGTTTTAGTCCTGTTTTAGTCCTGCTTTAGTCCTGTTTAGTCCTGTTTTAGTCCTGTTTTAGTCCTGTTTTAGTCCTGCTTTAGTCCTGTTTTAGTCCTGTTTTAGTCCTGCTTTAGTCCTGTTTTAGTCCTGCTTTAGTCCTGCTTTAGTCCTGCTTTAGTCCTGTTTTAGTCCTGTTTTAGTCCTGTTTTATTCCTTGTTTAGTCCTGCTTTAGTCCTGTTTTAGTCCTGCTTTAGTCCTGCTTTAGTCCTGTTTTAGTCCTGCTTTAGTCCTGGTTTAGTCCTGTTTTAGTCCTGTTTAGTCCTGTTTTTAGTCCTGCTTTAGTCCTGTTTTAGTCCTGTTTTAGTCCTGTTTTAGTCCTGCTTTAGTCCTGGTTTAGTCCTGTTTTAGTCCTGCTTTTGTCCTGTTTTAGTCCTGCTTTAGTCCTGCTTTAGTCCTGTTTTAGTCCTGCTTTAGTCCTGGTTTAGTCCTGTTTTAGTCCTGTTTTATTCCTTGTTTAGTCCTGTTTTAGTCCTGCTTTAGTCCTGTTTTATTCCTTGTTTAGTCCTGCTTTAGTCCTGTTTTAGTCCTGCTTTAGTCCTGCTTTAGTCCTGTTTTAGTCCTGCTTTAGTCCTGGTTTAGTCCTGTTTTAGTCCTGTTTTAGTCCTGTTTTAGTCCTGCTTTAGTCCTGTTTTAGTCCTGTTTTAGTCCTGTTTTAGTCCTGCTTTAGTCCTGGTTTAGTCCTGTTTTAGTCCTGTTTTAGTCCTGTTTTAGTCCTGCTTTAGTCCTGTTTTAGTCCTGTTTTAGTCCTGCTTTTGTCCTGTTTTAGTCCTGTTTTAGTCCTGTTTTATTCCTTGTTTAGTCCTGCTTTAGTCCTGTTTTAGTCCTGTTTTAGTCCTGCTTTATTCCTGTTTTAGTCCTGCTTTAGTCCTGTTTTAGTCCTGCTTTAGTCCTGGTTCAGTCCTGATTCAGTCCTGCTTTTGTCCTGTTTTAGTCCTGTTTAGTCCTGCTTTAGTCCTGTTTTATTCCTTGTTTAGTCCTGCTTTAGTCCTGTTTTAGTCCTGTTTTAGTCCTGCTTTAGTCCTGTTTTAGTCCTGTTTTAGTCCTGTTTTAGTCCTGCTTTAGTCCTGCTTTAGTCCTGTTTTAGTCCTGCTTTAGTCCTGCTTTAGTCCTGATTTAGTCCTGCTTTAGTCCTGTTTTAGTCCTGCTTTAGTCCTGGTTCAGTCCTGCTTTAGTCCTGCTTTAGTCCTGGTTTAGTCCTGTTTCAGTCCTGGTTTAGTCCTGCTTTAGTCCTGTTTTAGTCCTGTTTTAGTCCTGTTTTAGTCCTGCTTTAGTCCTGTTTAAGTCCTGTTTTAGTCCTGTTTTAGTCCTGCTTTAGTCCTGTTTTAGTCCTGCTTTAGTCCTGTTTTAGTCCTGCTTTAGTCCAGTTTTAGTCCTGCTTTAGTCCAGTTTTAGTCCTGTTTTAGTCCTGTTTTATTCCTGCTTTAGTCCTGCTTTAGTCCTGTTTTAGTCCTGTTTTAGTCCTGTTTTAGTCCTGTTTCAGACCTTATTTAGACCTGGCTCAGTTCCTGCTTTAGTCCTGTTTTAGTCCTGTTAAGTCCTGGTTTAGTCCTGATTTAGTCCTGTTTTAGTCCTAGTTCAGTCCTGGCTCAGTTCCTGGTTTAGTCTTGGCTCAGTTTCTGTTTTAGGTCCAGTTTTCCGAGTCTAAACACATTTTTGAAGTTCTGTAATGGAGTGAAATGAGGCGTTAAATGAAAAGAGTGATTACTTACAGTCGTGTGATTTTATTTCAGGTAAAATAAAAAAGAGAAGAAAGAGAAAAAGAAAGACATGACGCTGCAGGAAAGTTTGGCTTAAGCACAGAAACAGACTTAATGTACACGTTTGTTTAGTTTGTCAGGACCACACGGTACAAACAGAGAGAGAGAGAGAGGAAGGGGAAGAGGAGAGGAGAGAGAGGGAGAGGGGGGGGGGGGGGTGAGGGAGAGAGAGAGAGAGCGGTATAAAAGCGGCAGACGCGCAGGCTTCACGCATTGAGCGACAGGATCCTGAGCGGTCCATCCGGACTATAACCGGGCTGGAACTGGACTACAGCTGGACTATAAGTGGACCAGAGCTGGACCAGGATCTTCAGACCTCACCACGAGTCCGGACCCACGCGCGGGACGCAGTGCGCGCGCGGACAGTGTCCAGATGAAGATGATGTCATGTTTGGAGGCGACAAAATGAAGCGCGCGCGCGGAACGAGGCTCTTTTGGGCTGTTTTTGGCTGAACGCGGAGCGTCAGGATGAAGAAGCGGAGGCAGAAGCGCGTGCGCGGATAACACGCACGGGATGGAGTCGCGCCTCTTCTGTGGACGCATCAAAGGCGCGTGTTTCTGACTCTTCTGGATTGTTTTTTTCGCGCTTTGCCGCTGCCGTAATGTGACGCGCGGCAGAGAGCGGCGGGATGGCGCGGCAGCTCGTGTTTGGCGCGCTGCTGCTGAATTCGTCCAATAATGACTCTTGGAACAATGTCACCGCGCGACCTGTCTCCGCAGAGAGCGACGCGGCGGAGCGGAACAACGCGGCGTTCCGCCTCGGACTGGCCGTTACGCTCGCGCTCATCACCCTGGCGACCACGCTGTCCAACGCCTTCGTGATCGTGACCATCTACAAGTCTCGGAAGCTGCACACTCCGGCCAACTTCCTGATCGCTTCGCTGGCGCTCACGGACCTGCTGGTGTCGGTGCTCGTGATGCCCATCAGCGCGCTCTACACGGTGCTGCAGAGCTGGACGCTCGGACAGGTCATGTGCGACATCTGGCTGTCCTCTGACATCACGTGCTGCACCGCGTCCATCCTGCACCTGTGCGTGATCGCTCTGGACCGCTACTGGGCCATCACGGACGCGGTGGAGTACGCCAAGAAGCGCACGCCGCGGCGCGCGGCAGGAATGATCGCCACCGCGTGGGTCATCGCCATCTCCATCTCTCTGCCGCCTTTCTTCTGGCGCCAGGTCAAAGCGGAAGAGGTCACGAGCTGTAACGTGAACACGGACCACATCTTCTACACCATCTACTCCACGTTCGGCGCCTTCTACATCCCCACGCTGCTGCTCATCGCGCTGTACGGACGCATCTACGTGGAGGCGCGCAAACGCATCCTCAAACAGTCCAACAACAAGGCGGGGAAGCGGCTGACTTCTGCGCACCTGCTCACGAACTCTCCGGGCTCCGTGGCGTCCAGCACGTGTCTCAACTACGGCACGCACACGGACACGCCGTCCTCGAGCTGCTGCGACCCCTCCTCCTCCCCGTCCGCGTGCAGCCAGGTCAAAGTCACGGTGTCCGACGCGCTGCTGGAGAAGAAACGCATCTGTGCCGCGCGGGAACGCAAAGCCACGAAGACCCTGGGCATCATCCTGGGCGCGTACATCGTGTGCTGGCTGCCGTTCTTCATCTACACGCTGCTCGTGCCCGTGTGCGAGTCCTGCCTCCACGCGGAGCTCTTTGACATCTTCACGTGGCTCGGTTACCTCAACTCTCTGATCAACCCGATCATCTACACCATGTCCAACGAGGACTTCAAGCAGGCGTTCCACAAGATGATCCGCTTCAAGTGGTGCCGCGGCCGCGCGTAACGACACTTTCATTCTGAGCACGTTTTTAATCACAGACAAAGTGACCCGCGCGACGCACTGTCTGCCGCGTCCACGGCACGTCCCATCCTCGCGCAAACACAACACGAGACTAACAGTCATAACTAATCACGTCACGTTTTTAATCAGCGGCAGAGACGCGACTCTTATGACCGGGCTCGAGGCGGCAGCGCGCGAGCGGCAAATGTCATAAGCGAACACACACCTGTGGCGCGCGCGCTACACGTTTACGTCACGCTCAAGACGTCCAGTCACGTGTTTAATCATCTCATCTTCACCGGCTCTTCTAATCACTCCAAACAACGCGGATTAACGCGCCTCTGACGTCACGCGGCAGATTAAAGACGTGAAATATGAAGCTTGACCTTTGACACCAACGTAACGCACGAGATCCTCACGCACGAGCACGTTCTTTGGCTTTGGCAAATAAAATCACAAAACATAAAGCAGTTTCTATGGCAACGTGAATCATTAAAGCCCCATTGAAGAACCTTTACTTTTAGTTCATTTATATTGGTTTCAACGAAGTAACTTTCACTTTCTGTTTCCATGGAGACCTGCAGGAGACTTTTTCACCTTCGGCTTTAAACGCACAAAACAAACTCGTAATATTCACATTCTGATCAATAATCCATCTTAAGTTTAAACAGCAGCTCCGTTTGACTTTCAGCACCACAGACAGCTCCACACAAACCTGTTTTATTCTTTATTTTATTTGCCAAAGTTCTCCGGGGTCAGATTGATTTAAAGGCCCATGTTAAGTTTTTTCCTCTAAAACCTCGTTGCACCTGATGATGTCACTCAGTGGAAGTTACATTAACGTTAGTACGATATATTTACACAGCGTTTCTTTAGATGCGTCACGTTTTGCTTCGCTCTCTCTCTCTCTTCACGAGACACCGGAGCAGTCACAGCCGCCCTGGGACAGAAGGGTGAAGTGTTTGGCCTAAAGACACCGCGACAGTTTGTCCAAGAAGAACCACAAAAGAGCAGCAAAATATCTCAGACATTTGTACCAACATCTCAGACATCTGCTCACACTCTTGTCCACACGAAGACAAAACGAGGATAAACATGGAGCTGTCTCAGGATTTATGAGGGTCCACACGGATCAGTGAAACTAGTCTGAAGTAACTGACCAGAGTGTGACGCTGTGACGCTGACATAAACATTCTGGATGAACAATCTGGATCTAAACCCGACAGAAGAGAAGAGAAAGTGGATTTAAGCTTCAGAGTCTTTGGAACGTTTGGACAAAGCTTCAAAACGGATTTAATGGTGATTGTGGTTTGTCTTCGGTGGTTTCTGGAGAAATGAGACGCAGATTCTGACGCAGAGACGTGACTCTGGGCCAGTGATGATGTCGTCAGCGTAACTGTGGAGACGCTACACCAGAGGTTTTTTTATCTTTTCACCCTGAGACCTGGTTTCAGAAATCTTCGTTTTCATTCTCCTGAAACTCCTGCTTCGTGTGGACGATGTTGGTTTACGACAAATATTTGTTCTGAAACAGCCGCGCTTGGCTTTGTGTGGACAAGACATGAAACATCTGCACAAACTCTGAAACATCCAGCTGAGCTCAAAACACATCCTTTGGACCTAAAACTTTCCGGATTCATCCACTGCAGAGTTAGAAGGACACATCTTCACAGACTTTGGAACATCTCCACACTGTAAAAAATAAAATAACTTAAAAATGTAAGTTCAATTTCTGCCTTAAAGTTTTATGTTGATTAAACTAATGTTTGTGAGTCGTCTGACATTCTCTCTCTTTCTTCATTCTCCCCCTTTTTGCTCTTCTTTTGGAGTCTCTCGCTCCTCTCTCTGTCGCCTCCCTGGCTCTCCACTGTTTCTTTCTTTCTCCTCTCTCTCTTTTTTTCTCTCACTTTTCTTCTCTCAGTTTCTCCTCTTGCTTCCCCCTTTCTTTTTCTCTCTTGTTTCTTTCTCGCTTGTCTCTCTCTTCTGTTTCTTTCTTTTTCTCTCTCTCTTTTCTCTCTCACTTTTTCTTTCCTGTTTCTCTTTCTGTCTCTCCTTCTATCTCTTCCTCTCTTTCTCTCTTCGCTCTCTCACTCCTGTCTCTTTCTTTCTCTTCTCGCTTTCTTTTCTTTCTTGTTTCTTTTTTTCTGTCTCTCCTCTCTTCCTCTCGTTCTCCTCTCTCTCTTTTCTCTCTCTTATAACTTAAAAGTTTAAGTTGTAAATCTTTGACTCACAGTATCAAGTTATATCAACATAAAGATTTAAGTTTGATGAACTTTTTGGCCTTCGGATTTTTTTACAGTGCATAAACTCTGCTTCAGTCTGAATCATCTCAGTGTTTTTGAGGAGCACAAAGACAAACGTTCATGTGGGATATTTCCACGACGGAGCTAAAACAAAACAAGACAAGACTCCACATCTCGGCTTCGGTCTCAATTGTCTCTCTGTTTTAAATTTTAAGGAGTTAAAAACCTTTGGATTTTTCCCCTGAAGAGCTAAACCACACTGCTTCAGTCTGAGACTTTTGTCTGTTTAAAACGAGCTAAAACATTTTGAATATTCGTCCTACACATCTCCACAAACTCAGCTTCCATCCTAATCTTTTTAGTGTTTTTGAGGATCACAAAGACAAACTCACGGAGCTAAAAGAAGACTTGGAAACATCTCCACAGTCTCTGCTTTGGTTTCAATCGTCTGTCTGTTTTAAACACAGACTTTGAAGGAGCTAAAACCTTTTGGATTCGTCCACTGAAGAGCTAAACAACTTCTTCGGTCTGAAACATTTGTCTGTTTTAAAGGAGCTAAAACAATTTGTTTTACAGTCATCCACAAACATCTTCACAAACTCTGCTTCAGTCCTAATCTTTTCAGTGTTTTTGAGGATCACAAACTTAAACTTCTGCCTTTCAGATTTGTCCATTAAAGAGCTAAAACGACACTTCTTCACAAAACTCTGCTTTGGTCTGAAATATTTCTCTGATTTAAAGGAGCAAACGCAGACCTTTAAGGAGCTAAAACATTTCGAGTGTTTGTCCCACAGAAGAAACACTTGAGGAGCACAAACTCAAACTTCTGTGGAGCTAAAACCTTTGAGATTTGTCCATTTCGGAGCTAAAACGACACTCGATCACAGACTCTGAAACGTGTCTACAAGGTCTGCTTCTGTCTTGATCATTTCTCTGTTTTAAAACTTTTAAGGAGCTAAAACATTTCCACTCTTCAACTAAACATCTCCACAGTCTCTGCTTCAGTCTCGATGTTTTTGAGGAGCACAAACTCAAACTTCTGTGGAGCTAAAACCTTTCTGGAGCTAAACGACACTCTCCACAAACATCTCCACAAACTCTGCTTCTGTCACGTTCGTCTCGGTGTTTTTGAGAAGCACAAACTTAAACTTCTGCCTTTCGGTTTTGTCCATTAAAGAGCTAAACGACACTCTTTCACAGACTCTGAATCATCTCGACAGAATCTGCTTCCGTCCTTTCCATTTCTCAGTTTCAAAGGAGCAAACACAAACTTCTACTTTTGGATTTGTCCATAAAAGAGCTAAACGACACTCCTCCACAAACTCTGCTTTGGTCTCAATCATCTCGGTGTTTTTGAGGAGCACAAACACAAACTTCTACGGAGCTAAAACCTTTGGGATTTGTCCACTGAAGAGCTGAATGACACGTTTTCACGAAATCTGCTTCGATCTGAAATATTTCTCTGATTTAAAGGAGCAAACACAGACCTTTAAGGAGCTAAAACCTTTTGGAATTTTCCATTAAAGAGCTAAAATGAAACTCCTCCACAGTCTCTGCTTTGCTCTGGATCGTCTCAGTGTTTTTGAGGAGCACAAATACAAACGTACCTTTGGATTTGTCCATTAAAGAGCTAAAACAACAGCCCTCCACAAACTCTTCGGTCTGAATCGTCTGGGTGTTTTTGTGGAGAACAAACAGACTTCTCTTTTGGGATATTTCCATTCCAGAGCTAAAACAAGACTTTGAAGCATCTCCTCAGTCTCTGCTTCAGTCCTTATCATCTGAATGTTTTTGAGGAGTAAACACAGACTTATATTTTCGAATTTATCCGTTAAAGAGCTATAACACTCCTTCACTGTCTAGGCTTTGGTCTGAATCATCTGAATGTTTTTGAGGAACAAACACAGACGTACCTTTGGGATATTTCCATGACAGAGCTAAAACCACACTTCTTCACAGACGTTGAAACATCTCCAATGTGTCTGCTTCAGTCTCAATCATCTCAGTGTTTTTGAGGAGCACAAACAGACTTCTACTTTTGGATTTATCCATTAAAGAGCTAAAACAACACTCCTCCACAGACTCTGCTTCAGTCTGAATCGTTTCAGTGTTTTTAAAGAAGCACAAACAAACTTCTAAGGAGCTAAAACCTTTCTGGATATTTCCATTTCAGAGCTAAAACAACACTCCTCCACAGTCTCTGCTTCGGTCTCGATCGTCTCTGTGTTTTTCAGGAGCACAAACAGACTTCTCTTTCTGGATATTTCCATTTCAGAGCTAAAACCACACAGTGTCAGACGGAGATTGTGTCGGAGGTTAAAGTCGCTGCTTCGGTCTGGATCGGACCAGTTTAAACCGGGTTTCACGAGGCGTCTCTTTAAAGTTTGTTTGTTTGTAGAAGAAGTTGAAAGTTTGTCTGGAGAAGAAGTTGAGCTGTGGAAAAGCGTCATATTTAACAGAAATTACATGAAAATGATGTAAATCGTGTGTTTTTTTGTAAAACTAGTTTGTTTGAGCCTCGTGTTGTTATAACACTAAATTTAAAACTTAATACTTAGAAATAGACTATTTTTGATGAAACCTAATTATGATTCCACAAAGATCATTAAAGGAACCGTATGTAAGATGCTCAACTAGTGGTTATAAAAAGGCATTACAACCACAGATGAACTTGGGTTGCCAGATTGTGAAATGGTCCACACATTGAAGATAGGAAGCTACTGACCAATCAGGAACAAGATGTGCTATGAATCATGGGTAAAAGACAGAAAGTCACTTTCTCAGACACCTGACTCTTGGTCATGGTTTGTTCCCAAATATTGCATTTTAATATGAGGTGGGAGGAGTCTAATGAGAACTGTGTAGAAACAAGTGTCTGAGCCTAGGGCTGGGCGATATGGCCAAAAAATAAAATCTCGATTTTTTGGACCACTTTGGACGATTTCGATTTTAATCGATTTTATTCGACGTCATCGATGACGATGCTGCTTTTTATTATGAGCTCATAATATTTTAAAGCATCTATAAAGAATGAGCCAATGAGATTAACTTGTTTTACGTCAGATTAAAACTAATAATAAGTGTTTGCTGCTGCATCTAATGCATAGGCCTGGCCTACTGTTATTAGCATCTGTATCTATTAGGCCCTGTTAAGATCATCATTATGATTTTGCTGTTTCATATCTAAAAGTTTTAAGTTTGCGAGTGTTCGTCTCTCACTCCTGTCACTCAAACTGGTCACCATGGTTACTCACACACGGAGGGGAAAGGGGCGGTGCCTGCTGGCTGCTGCTTTGGAGAGAGCATGGGAGAGAGACGCTGTAGACTGCTTTTAACTTTATCAGAGAAAACCTGACAAAAAGCAGACGCAGCAGCTCGTGTAACAGCAAAGACAAATCAAAAAGACGCTAGATTTACCGCGGGATGTTTCTAGAAAGTTACCGCGAGTCTAAAGCGCTGAAAGCACCGACTCACCCGCGGAGAAATAACAAACTCGTAACTTTATGAGATTAAGCTACAGTATATACACCACCTCCGGAAGGTTACTCGTGGCTGTTATTAAGTGATTAAAAGGTCCACTAAACAAGCGCTAGGTTTCTGTTCGTCTGTTCTTTGAGAGAGTCGAGGGAGAGCTTTGTAAAGCCGTTGAAGTTGTCCAGGGCGCAGCTGGATCACAACGAACTGAGCTCGATTTTACGATTTGGCCATTTTTCACATCGTCGATTTTCAAAGTTCCAAATTAATCGAATTAATTCGATTAATCGCCCAGCCCTAGCTGAGCCAATCACAGACAGTTGTGTCTGTGTCCTGGAGCAACATCAGTTCAAACTAAACATGTTCATGACCAAGAAACCAAACTGGCAACGCAACTGAGAGAGTCATGTGAGGCTCATTCTGCTTTCTGATTGGATAATCCTCTTGAGAATAAAAACACTAATGTAAACATCAACAAAAAGACGTCATGTCCACTGCTTTTTTAATAACTCAGAATCACAATGATTTTCAGTAAAAATAATCGTATATTTGGACTTGTTGACCTTGTATCTGTGACACATATAGATCTTGTTTATGAAATCTGACATTTAAATCCTACATACGGTCCCTTTAATGCTCTCTTTAATGTCTACAGATTTCAATAGAAAATGCAAACACATTTTGGTTTGACGCTAGTTTTGATAAAACATTTTTTCCATGATGTTTTTTATTAATATGTGTTGAAGTGAATATCCAGTAGTTTTGATATCAGTTTTAGTATTGATTAGTATCAGACGTTCAGATGCTTTTGACAACCCTAATATCTACATCTCCAGGACGCTCTCAAGCGGCTTTAACTCAGTATTTTGTATTCAAGTCACTTTTAGTTGCAGCCCTAGAACAGTTTGTGAAGTGTTTAAACTCGTCGGATCCAGACCAAAGTCCTGGCGTCGTCTGAAGAGCTGAAGTTTGATCAGGACCTGGACGTCTGAGCTTTGAGAGACTTTGTGTTTGTTCTGTGGACGATTGTGGAGAGATTTACTTTAACCCTGGCACTTTTACAAAACGTGGAAAAGCACAAGGAGTCTCTGCAGCGACGACGACGTTTGTGACGTTTGTGTGGAGTTTAAGAGAGTTTACCGGTGCCTAAATCAGACGGAGACCCAAACCTGAGCTGCAGCACTTTGACTGTCACAACAAAACAGGAAATAATGAGTATTTTTAAGTCTGTTGTCTTCATTCTAATTCATTCCAAGTCTTGTTTTACTCAAGTGACATGAAGGTGCCTGTTTTCTAACTTGAAACAGGATTGGTCTGAGTTGTTCTGAGGCCGACAGAGAGCGTTTCCGTGGTAACTCATAGCGACGGCAGCTCCATGTTGCGTTGGAATTTTCGGCTAAAAATCGTTCACAAAACATTCAAATTCAGATAACTCATAAGAGCAGCATCAGACGATAAAATCTGTAAGAGTCACTAAAGTTTCTGCCTAAAAAAACTAATGTCAAGCTGTAGTAAAGCGTATTTTTGTTCACTAAATAAATCAGACTCATCGTCCCCAAAAGACTCTGCATTTGACTCGCAACAAACAACACAAACACCTTTAAACGCTTCGTAACTCTGTCCTTTACTTCTGCCAAGGGACTGAAGATGGAAATGAACACATTTACTGCAAATGTGCTTTAAAACCCCTTCTCGCCGTCCTTTGTTTTTGTTTTTTTTTCCCTTTTTGTTCAATCGAGTTTGTGCAGGTGATTCTAAATGTTGATGTTGAAAGAGTTAATGGAGAGAAAGGACATTTTCTCTGGTAAGAGTTCAATAAACAGCTAAAACAGAAGAAATAAACTACAAACACAAGTCTATTGAGCACTGGGTTTGTACCTGTCATGGAAAAACAGTTGTAGCAAAGCAGATAAACAACAAGACTTTAGCTTTGAAATCACACACAGCTGAACTTATGACCTTTGTCTTCTTAAAAACATGTTTTTGAGTTTGTTTGTTGCAGTTAAAATGTCCTAAATCATCAACTGTTGTTACAGACAAGCTGTTGCCACGACAACAAAGAAATACATTGAAGAAATGCCTCATTCTAAATGTTGAGGAGCATTTTTGGAATAAAATGGGGGTTATGCACTAACATCTTCCTGTCTCAGATAGACAGAGGCCGTTACATCCGGTGGCGTGGTTGCCATAGTGACAAAGTTGTTTACTCCAAAGGTGATGGACATCAGACGAGGTTGTTTGTACAAGTCCTGCAGCAATCTTCTTAGAAAAAAAAGTTTTCTTTGTCATCTGTTTTAGACGCAGCGATGGCTGTAACAGCAGGCAAAGTGCTGCTAATGAACCAGGTTTTTATGAGGAAAAGTTGTAAAAGTGAGCGAACAACGCGAGCTCCACGCATACGGGGTTTTTACATGAAAAAATAAAACAAGTGAGAACTCCGCGCACAGAGCGAGACTCACTGCTCATGAGCCCGGGCAGAGGTGCTTTGGGCCGTGAAGAAGTGAGCACACACAGACAGCTCCCGGCCCACGACGCCTCTGCCTGGGCTCAGCACAGTCGGCAGGTGGGTGGAGCTTCTCGTATGTGGGTGGAGCTTCTCGTATGTGGGTGGAGCTCTCGTATGTGGGTGGAGCTTCTCGTATGTGGGTGGAGCTTCTCGTATGTGCGCGGAGCTTCTCGTATGTGGCGGAGCTTCTCGTATGTGGGTGGAGCTTCTCGTATGTGCGCGGAGCTTCTCGTATGTGGGCGGAGCTTCTCGTATGTGGGCGGAGCTTCTCATATGTGGGCGGAGCTCGTGTAGTCCGCTCACTTTTACAACTTTTCATTTTGAAAACCAAGCGGCACTTTTCCTGCTGTTACAGCCGTCACTACGTCTACAACAGATGACAAAAGAGAACTTTTTTCTAAGAGGATTGTTTCAGGACTCGTGTGATGTCCATCGCCTTTGGAGTAAACAGCTCTGTCACTATGGCAACGACGCCACCGGATGTAGCGGCCTATGTCTATCTGAGACCGGAAAGACGTTAGTGCAGAACCCCTATTGTGTCAGTGCAGAAGCTGTATAACAGATAGAAAACAAACTGTGAAGCTTCTGGAAATGTTCAAGATCAATATCACTTTGTGTTTGTTATTTAGAGTCAGATCAGCCTCTGGGACCAATCAGACTCAGTTTAACTGTTAAACTCTCAAAAATTACAAACATTTTAATGTGACACTTGTTTTGGCTCCGCCTACATTTGTTTGAGTAATTTTAGTCCTAAAACTCTTTCTCCCTCAGTGACCTTCAGCTTTTACAGAGAAAAGGTCACATCTCTTCATCATTCAGGTCTAAACAGCACAAACATTTAGACTGTGTTTGTGTTTAGTTTGTAGAAAGTCTCACTTCTGATCAGAGCCTCTGAGTCTCAGAAGATCAAACTCCAGAGTCACAGCTTCACAAACACAAACACACAGACGTTTGTGTCCAAAGGAGAAAGAAGCTGTTTTAGTTTGATTTTTTTTACACATTTTAGTCAGACGTATGACAGGAAAATAGGCTGGAACAAATAAATAAAATAAGAAGAAGAAATAAGAGCACAATAAAGTGACATTTGCACTACAATAACAAAACAGAGAGTAAAACAACAGACAGTGTCTTTGTGAAAACATCTAAAACGAACTGATGGGCCTGGACTAAAGCGACGATCAGACCATCTGCTTTTGAGTCTGTCTGTGAGAGAACAGCCTCACCGAGGGAAACGCTCGTGTCAGGGTTCGCAAAGAACAAATTTTGTAGTTCAATAGTTCATGACGAGATGAAGGAAATGATCCTCAGGTTTGGGTCTCCAGTTCTTCTTCTTCTTCATTCTGCAGGTTTTTTTGTTTTTCTCAGACGTGCCTCGTCCAATCACAAGCCAGACTCTCTCTCTCTCTCTCTCTCCTGCTCCGTCGGCCAATCAGGTGGCTGCTGTGTCTGTGTCGACCAATCAGCTGCTGTGTTTCTGTTTCTGTTCGATTGTGACACTGTAAAAACAAACACGTCTTCACCAACACGTTTTAAGTTTATTTTAATGTTTTTGACGTGTGTGTTTTTACAGTGCAGAGCCTCCTGTCGTCGCACTGTAAAAACACACACGTCGCCAGGGTTTAAAGCTCTACTGTGGAACATTCTTAGGTTTTAGTTGAACTGGACGTGTGTGTTTTTACAGTGCAGAGCCTCCTGTCGTCACACTGTAAAAAAAATCACCTGAAACTGTGTCGATGTTGAACATTTATGAGCTAAAAGTCACTGGGGAAAAGGGCTGCTGAGGCGCGGCTCCGGCACCGGGGTCTAGAGGGTTCTAGAAGATTCTGTCAGGGTCTACAAGGTTCCACCGGGGTCTAGAAGGTTTAACTGAGGTCTAGAAGGTTTCAACAGGGTCTAGAAGGTTTAACTGAGGTCTAGAAGGTTTCAACAGGGTCTAGAAGGTTCCAGGAGGGTCTAGAAGGTTTAACTGAGGTCTAGAAGGTTCCAACAGGGTCTAGAAGGTTCCATTGAGGTCTAGAAGGTTTAACTGAAGTCTAGAAGGTTTAACTGAGGTCTAGAAGGTTTAACTGAGGTCTAGAAGGTTTAACTGAGTTCTAGAAGTTCCACTGAGGTCTAGAAGGTTCCACTGAGGTCTAGAAGGTTCCACCGAGGTCTAGAAGGTTCCACTGAGGTCTAGAAGGTTCCACTGAGGTCTAGAATGTTTAACTGAGGTCTAGAAGGTTCCACTGAGGTCTAGAAGGTTTAACTGAGGTCTAGAAGGTTCCATTGAGGTCTAGAAGGTTTTACTGAGGTCTAGAAGGTTTAACTGAGGTCTAGAAGGTTTAACTGAGGTCTAGAAGGTTTAACTGAGGTCTAGAAGGTTCCACTGAGGTCTAGAAGGTTTAACTGAGGTCTAGAAGGTTCCACTGAGGTCTAGAAGGTTTAACTGAGGTCTAGAAGGTTTAACTGAGGTCTACAAGGTTTAACTGAGGTCTAGAAGGTTTAACTGAGGTCTAGAAGGTTCCACTGAGGTATAGAAGGTTCCACTGAGGTCTAGAAGGTTCCATTGAGGTCTAGAAGGTTCCACAGAGGTCTAGAAGGTTTAACTGAGGCCTAGAAGGTTCCACTGAGGTCTAGAAGGTTTAACTGAGGTCTAGAAGGTTTAACTGAGGTTTAGAAGGTTTAACTGAGGTCTAGAAGGTTTAACTGAGGTCTAGAAGGTTTAACCGAGGTCTAGAAGGTTCCACAGAGGTCTAGAATGTTTAACTGAGGTCTAGAAGGTTCCACTGAGGTCTAGAAGGTTTAACTGAGGTCTAGAAGGTTCCATTGAGGTCTAGAAGGTTTTACTGAGGTCTAGAAGGTTTAACTGAGGTCTAGAAGGTTTAACCGAGGTCTAGAAGTTTCCACTGAGGTCTAGAAGGTTCCACTGAGGTCTAGAAGGTTTAACTGAGGTCTAGAAGGTTCCACTGAGGTCTAGAAGGTTTAACTGAGGTCTAGAAGGTTTAACTGAGGTCTAGAAGGTTCCACCAGGGTCTAGAAGGTTCCACTGAGGTCTAGAAGGTTCCACTGAGGTCTAGAAGGTTCCACTGAGGTCTAGAAGGTTCCACTGAGGTCTAGAAGGTTTAACTGAGGTCTAGAAGGTTCCACTGAGGTCTAGAAGGTTCCACTGAGGTCTAGAAGGTTCCACTGAGGTCTAGAAGGTTCCACTGAGGTCTAGAAGGTTTAACTGAGGTCTAGAAGGTTTAACTGAGGTCTAGAAGGTTCACTGAGGTCTAGAAGGTTCACTGAGGTCTAGAAGGTTAACTGAAGTCTAGAAGGTTCTACTGAGGTCTAGAAGGTTCCACCGAGGTCTAGAAGGTTCCACTGAGGTCTAGAAGGTTCCACTGAGGTCTAGAAGGTTCCACTGAGGTCTAGAAGGTTCCACTGAGGTCTAGAAGGTTTAACTGAGGTCTAGAAGGTTCCACTGAGGTATAGAAGGTTCCACTGAGGTCTAGAAGGTTCCACTGAGGTCTAGAAGGTTCCACTGAGGTCTAGAAGGTTCCACTGAGGTCTAGAAGGTTCCACTGAGGTCAAGAAGGTTCCACTGAGGTCTAGAAGGTTCCACTGAGGTCTAGAAGGTTTAGCTAAGTTCTAGAAGGTTTAACTGAGGTCTAGAAGGTTTAACTGGGTTCTAGAAGGTTCCACAAGTTTCTAAAAAGTTCCCTGAGGTTCTAGAAGGTTCTTTAAAGTCAGGCTAACTCACTTTTTAGTTGTAAATGAGTAAACTTTTTGTTTTCTACTAAAAGTCTCTGATAAAAGCAGCACTGTGTGACAGAATTAACACTGAGTTCTGAACTGAAGAAAGAGTTGTAGTTGTGATCAGGAGCTGAATGCTGCGCTCTGATTGGCTGAGCTGGGTCCTCTGCAGTTTCACTTTGTCGTTTGCAGTGATGAAACGTAACTAAACCCTGCAGCCATCCCAGTTTTCCTTTTTGTTCAGTATCATATAAACACAAACTCTGAAGCAGCTGGAAATGTTCCAGATTAAATCACTGTGTCTGTTATTTAGAGTCTGGACCAATCAGATGGTCCTAAAAGTCACTTCTCCCTCAGTGACCTTCAGCTTTTACAGAGACAAGGTCAAAACTCTGCCTCATTCATGTCTAAACAGCAGCTTTAAGGTGCTTTCAGACCAAACGCGACCACGCGAACACTTTCAATGTTATGTCTATGTGTAGGCGCGATTTCGCACGACCAGAGCGGCGCGGAGAGTCTATTACGACCGGCGCGAGCGTTTAAGGGCAGACGGGCGTCTAATAAGCACGACCAACATGTGAAGAGCAAAGTGACAGTGTTAACGACCAGTACTACACCTGGAAGGCCCGTGCAGACATGGACAAGAGAACTAATCCTCTTGGTATCAGCCCCATACACCACTGTCTCTTAACTATGTCAAATAAGCCCTGTGCTCTCCATTCACATCGCTCATGAGGACGCTCTGATTGGCTGCACATGAGGACGCTCCTCCGCTGACAGACACATACACATGAATGGGATTTCAGGCGAAATTCTCCACTCCTCCCCCCCTATCTACACGGGCCATGAGGGCGGACGAGCGTCCATGCTCGAGGCGCGAGCAAAGTGACAGTACGTTGTTCAAAACGACCAGTACTACGACTTTAACATGATCAGGCTTCTCAGTTATTCACTTATTCTTACCAAAAGCTGCACAAACATAAAAACACAGAACATGTGTGACTTGGACTTACCCTGTGGCTCCATAAAAAAAAAGGATTTAGAAAGTTTATTCCAGGGATTCCTCTCGTTTGTACCTGTGCTGTCAGTGTCTATAATTCATAGAATTCCTCGATTCTGGCAAAAACAAGTGGCTCTTTTGGCCAAATAAACTTTGCATTTATTCTGCTGTGAACATAATGTCCAAGACAAAAATAACCTGTTGATTTGACACAACCAGAATAATATACTGTCACGTCGACAGCCCAGGCTAACGTGCCTTGGTGGCGCATGTGTAAAGTGGAGGGTTAAAATATGGGAGACTGGGGTTCAATCCCCGCAGGAGTAACTTCTTTTTTTTTTTTTTTGCATTTAAGCAACAATGAATGAAAATATAGTACCTGTTTGAGTTTTATAATGATAATACAATGTGCCTTTTAAAAAGTAGGATTCTTAAAGTATTAAATTTGAATATCTGCTACAAATACAAGTCTTCTACATGTGCCTGGGGTCGAACTCACGCACCGCCAGTTCTTCACACCAGAGTCCTGTGCGTTATCCACTCGACCATTTGACAGTAGACTTTTAACTGCGTTGAAAAAAAGAGTCACAGATAACGTGGCTGCATGAACGCGCCGCCGTTTGAAAGCTGTGAATCGGTCGCGCGAGAAAAGCGGCCACTGCAGGGCGTCTGGCGCGAGTTGACGCCTCCGGTCTGAAAGCACCTTAAGATTTACTAAAACTCATTTAAAATTAGGATTAGGATCAGAAACAGTTTTAGTTTGAATTTTTACAGATTTCAGTCAAACGTGTGAAGGGAAAAAGGCCAAAATGAAAAGAGGCTAAATACAACTGACTTTTACTTTCATTGAGCCTAAAAAATGTAGAGTTTAAGTGAAATGAAAAAGCTTCTCTGTGCGTTTGCTTGTTCAGGATTCTTCTGAAACAAACACATTTTAAATCACAACTATTCTTTGTCAATTCAGCACGTCAGGTGAGAAAAAAGATTATTGAAACTGTTGTGTGAACAGTTCTCACAGATCATTCATCAGATTTATCAGCAATAAAATCTTAAAAACACGTTGAAGACTCCAGCTCAGCCAATCAGAACGCAGCTGCTTTCGGCTCTTAAAGACAAATCAAACAAGTCAGTGAGATGGTTTTGTCACTCTGTGCTGTTCGTGCCAAGAGTATCTGCTGCAGAGCTGTACCAGGACGCAGGGGTGTCGGACTGGGGGGGTAAATGGTACTAGTTTCCCGGGGGCCCAGAGCAGAAAGGGGCCCCTAAAAGCAGGTTATTTTTGCTTGTGATTGTTCTTCTAAATGTAATTATTTGTGATATCAGAGAGCTCCATCACTCCATCCAACGTAGAAAAATTTATTTTGGCCCCCAAAAAATTGCTAAATAAGGAGGAATATAATAGGCTAAATTATTAACAAATCTAACAGCTAGAGATGATAAGATTATAAGCACGAGTTTGCAGATTTCAGCGAACAAGCAGCCAGGATTTGACACTAAATGATCAGTTCAATAAATATGCATATATACAAGGTTTTGCGTCGCATATTGTAAATAAATCACAACTTCTTAATCCAGTAACATTAGAATATGTCAAAAATGTCACTGGGATTTTTGAAAGTGTATTTTTGGCATATTTTAGACAAGTTTATGCTTAAAGTGAACCCTGGCTATAATCACATGTTTACCCTAAAACACTTATAATATCATCACTTATATAAATACAGGACAAATACCTTGGAAGTGTTTGTAGTTTTATTAAATAGTAGTTTAAAGAAATGACTTGGAGGCTGCCATTTTGCTGTGGTTGTGACATCAGATGGTTGTCTGTGTCTTCTGGTGGTTGGCAAGGTAACAGCCTAGGGAGCAACTATGGTAGGAGCAACCATGGCAACAACAAAAAGCAACCATTTGACATCATCAACCCAGAATGCATTGCACCTGGACAATATGGCTGCTCCCAGTGGCTCAAAAACAATGACGATTTTATAAAAATAGTAAGCAGTTATATATTTGTTTGCAATTTATTTTAGTAAACATGAACAGTACTAGCATTTTAGCCATATTTGTCTTCATAGTCAGGGATCCCTTTAAGCAAGCCAGCTAAAATGTTATTCTTGTTAACTTTATTCTCGTCTTTATGTGGATGAATGTTTTGACACAAAAACACATAAATGTCTTGTTTAGTCATCAAATATGAAGCCTGTAAAAAAAATAAAACCCAAATAAATAGAAAAATAATAAGAGCAGACTAAATAATTGAAACACAATTGAAAATATGTTATAGGGGCCTATCAACAAAGTTTGTACCTGGGGCCCCAAATTTGGTGCTACGCCCTTGCCAGGACGGCCCTCGTCACGTGACTTGTATCTAGGCTTACTTTTTATCCATTAAGTTCCACTTTTATGCACTATTTGTTTCAGGGGTTTCTGACTGCATCACCTCCACCGAGAGGAAGTAAAGCAAAACAAACCTCATTCTGAGATGTTTGAAACTGACAAGACTTTTTCCCTTTTGCTGGATCAAGTATCAGTTTCCATGACAACCGATAACTTTCACAGCCGGACATAAAAGTAAAAAACTCCCCGTAAAAAACGATATTGACGCAAAAGCTTTCAACAAAACAACATTTGTAATGACTGTCCCTGGGGCTGGGCTGGTCTGGAGAGACGTCATTAAGTTTAGGAAAAAGGTTTGGGTAAAGATTAAGATAAAAAAAAAAAAAAAAGTTTAGGCCTGGTTAGCAACAGTAATAGGTGGGTTTCACATTCTAGAATTCTTGGCAGTTACAAGCCAGGTGGAGGCAAGAGGCTCTTTTTCCTATTAATAACATTAGACTTTACCATGGAATAATTCAAAAAATATTTAGCTAATTTAAAAAGTGACTATTTCTAGGATGACTAGACCCATTACTCGTTTGCATTGCAAAAAATAAACTGCATTTAAACAATCTTCATTTTACCTGCCCTCCACCTCATTGAAATGACATTGGCCAGTAGAATGTTGTGATGTCACGTGAAACCCACCTATTGCTGGGTTTCACATTCTAGAATTCTTGTCAGTTAAAGGGCAGGTTGGGGGCCACTGGCAGATTTTCCTATTAACAACATTGGACTTTGACATGAAATAATTCAAAAGATATTTTACAAATTTAAAAAGTGATGATTTCTGGGGTGACTAGACCCATTTAACTTTTGTATTAGAAAAATAAACTCAATTTAAACAATGTTCATTTTAGCTGCCCCCAGTCTCATTGAAATAACATTGGCCTGTAGAATGTTGTGATGTCGTCTGAAACCCAGCCTTAAACTCATTTTGTACCCACATTTGTGGTTAACACCAATACAATGACAATGAACGTCGGGGCTCCTCTTCGTTTACTTCAACGTTTTGGGCGGGACGCAAATAATGTTTTAAGTGCACAGCGCCACCATACCACGGTACCACTGTACCGTGGTATAGCTACATAATATGAGCGAACATCCAAGCCTTAGGGGCCTCCTCATACAGGTCTGCAGCCAGGTGCCTCTCGTTTGTGCCATAAACTTTTAATCTGGGTTTGTGTGAAACAGGAGTTTGAGTTCCTGAAGCAGAAGTTTGTGGATCTGAGTTTGTTTGAGTTTGTTTGAGTTTATTTAGCAGACATTTGCGTGAGTTTGTGTGTGTTTGTGAAGCAGACATTTGTAGATTTCTGTGAGAGTTTTTGAGTCTTGTGAATGTGAAATGCCAGAGAAATGTCAGGTTTCAAAGGCGGCGTGTTCAAAGGCCCTTTCACAGTAAAAGCCTCAGATAAGACTCTTAATCTGAAATGAGATCTGGGCGGTTTAAACGTGTTTGTGTTTGTGAAAGTTTGGGAGCCGCGCCTCACATTTGACCTCAAACGGTCGGACTGGAGCAGAGCTGGGACGGCGCCACCAGCAGGACACGAGCTGAACTGGACAGGTCACAAAAATGCGTTGGGCGGGTGCGTGTATTTTGGGCTGCTTTTGATGTCTCAGGCGGGATTTTGAAAATACATGATGTTATTCATAAATATTGACTGGTTGAATAAAATGCATCTATTTCTTTCAATACTGTGTAATAAATCGTTTTAGCCATGTTTTTCATACATGTAACAGAAAATGGGTTAGCTCTCCTGCTCGCTCTCCCAACACACACACACTTTGGCTCATATTCTCGGAGAAAGGACGTTTGAGAAAGGTTGGTGTTTATAACGCGTCTCCAAATGAACAAACTCTCTAATCCATTTGTTTGTCATTACCGGATCTTCTAGAAACAATACACGTTTTCATTTACATATTTAAGAGTTGTCGAGGGCTCTGCTTCTGATTTACCTTTGCAACAATAGTGAGTTCTGAACGTTTTTTGTTTGGGGCGGGTTGACATTTTTGGCGTTTTTTACATGAACTTTGGGCTGGAAAAAGTCAGAACAATCTGGCAACATTGCGCACCAGAGTCCTGTGTGTTCTCCACTCAACCACATAAATCTGCTTCCACACGAGAGTCACAGAGCCTGGCAGCATGAACACGCCGCCGTCAGTGTTTCAAAGGTAGAAGTTGGTCATTTCAACTGGTGTGTAACGCCGGGCTCACGCTGCCTCCAGGTCCGGGTCCAGGTCCGGGTCCAGATCCAGATCCGTCTGGGTCCGGTCGTCACTCACACTGTGACCAGAACATGCAGTGTTTATACGGACTCTGCTGGCCTCGCGAGACCACGAGTTCACGGGGATTCACGCTCAACTTGGGAGATTACGCGACACTGACACATTTATGTAAACAAAGAACACTTGTGCTGAGTTTTGGGCTTATTTCACATCTGTTCATTTTCTGTTTGATTTTTCGCCGCACAGTGAAAATACAGGGACGTTTATTTACATCCTGTTTCTTCACTAGTCGTGTTAATGTCGAGCATTTTGATGTATTTGTAGTTGTAGTAAGGTCAACCCACACCAAAGCGCACAGCGGCACGTCACCAGACCCAAGCGTCAACACTCACCAAATACCGCGACGCTCGGTGTTATTTTTCAACGATCCGCGGTCGTAATGAGTAATATGATGTAGTGAAAGGCGTTCATCATTCCTCTTTCATCATTGTTAACCAAACAGCGCCGACAAGTGAAAACCGTCAACTACTGCACTTTATTTAAATCGTAGAAGAAGAAACTACAGGTGCCGGCAGGGTCACCTCAAAAAAACCAAACCGAATCACAGCGCGTTGTAAAGCGCCGCCGTGCGCCCGGTGTGTGTACATTCATGGAAATTAATGGAGGCGCCCAATTTACAGCGCGGCAGAGCGTCCCGGTGTGCGCTGGCCTTAAATGTAATGATTTATTTTGAAAACTACCGGATTCACTTCACTCGCGCTTGCTTAGTTTCCTGTTTGTCGTGTCTTGTTTCACAACTTCACCAAAAAAGCTCCGGAGCGCTCCGGCAGTCTGAAAAAAGTTCCTTGAAACGGAAACGATCCAGACGACCGGAGCAGAGCCGGACCGGACGGATCTCTGTGTGAGAGCCTCTCGTTACTTCAGAAACAGAAAGCCTCTGTACATCAAACCGGAGCAGGACTGATGCAGTGTGAGCCCGGCGTGTGAGCTGCTTTATTGTGTGTGTCACTGTTGGGTTAAAACAGGGCCACATCTGGCCCCCGGGCCGCAGTTTGCCCAGGTCTGCGTTAAAGCGTCGAGGTCCAAACGATTAAAACGTTTTTGGAGTTTAAGTTTGAAGAATAAATGATCTTTTATTAACTTGTTTTAAAAGATTTGTCTTTTCAACACAAAGTTTAAACAAAAACATTACAATAACAACCCTGAGCTGCACTTTATGACGTCACACAGTGGAACCGAGTGTGTTCAGTTCAGCGTCCGTCCTGTTGGTGGCAGCAGAGGCTCAGCGCTGCCTCCAGTGTCCGACCTACACAACTACATCTGTCTTTTTATTCTTTTAGTTTCAAATAAAAACTGTTGGATGAAAAAATGAATGTCTTTGTAAAAAAATTAAATCCGTTTGGTTTATGACATCACTTCCTGTTAAAGATGGCCGCCGCTGAATGTTCTTTTCTTTTTTGTTTGTTTGAATTGAGCGCGGCGGCCATCTTTGTAGTCCTTCTGCGTGTGGTTGTAGTTCTATGTCTGCCGGCCAATCAGAGCGCGGCGCCTCCATGCTAACGACGCTAACGCTGCTAAAGTGTGAAACAATAAAAGACGAGACGATTTACTACGAGTCTGGAGTCTGTGTCTGAAATCCTGCCACGTGATTGGTTCTCAGGGTGTGAGTGATGTCACGGCGTGTCTCAAAGTGTGGTCCTGGGTTAGTCCTGTTTTAGACCTGGTTTAGACCTGGTTTAGTCCTGGTTTAATCCTGCTTTAGTCCTGGTTTAGTCCAGTTTTAGTCCTGGTTTAGTCCAGTTTTAGTCCTGGTCTGGTCCTGGTTTAGTCCTGGTTTAGACCTGTTTTAGTCCTGGTTTAGTCCTGTTTTAGTCCTGCTTTAGTCCTGGTTTAGTCCTGGTTTAGACCTGTTTTAGTCCTGTTTTAGTCCTGGTCTGGTCCTGGTTTAGTCCTGGTTTAGACCTGTTTTAGTCCTGTTTTAGTCCTGGTTTAGTCCAGCTTTAGTCCTGCTTTAGACCTGGTTTAGACCTGGTTTGGTCCTAGTTTAGCGCTGGTTTAGACCCAGTTTTAGTCCAGTTTTTTTTACCTGCTTTAGTCCTGGTTTAGTCCTGATTTAGACCTGGTTTAGACCAGTTTTAGTCCTGGTTCAGACCTGGTTCAGACCTGGTTTAGTCCTGGTTCAGTCCTGGTTTAGTCCTGGTTTAGTCCTGTTTTAGACCTGGTTCAGACCTGGTTTAGACCAGTTTTAGTCCTGGTTCAGACCTGGTTTAGTCCTGGTTCAGACCTGGTTTAGACCTGGTTTAGTCCTGGTTTAGACCTGGTTAGTCCTGGTTTAGTCCTGGTTTAGTCCTGTTTTAGACCTGGTTTAGTCCTGGTTCAGACCTGGTTTAGACCTGGTTTAGTCCTGGTTTAGTCCTGGTTTAGTCCTGTTTTAGACCTGGTTTTAGTCCTGGTTTAAGTCCTGGTTTAGTCCTGGTTCAGACCTGGTTCAGACCTGGTTTGTGTCATTTCTGTTTTCTGACGATGTGTTTTTTATTCTCAGACGAGACGTTTCCATAGGAACAGCTCTGTCCCCAACGACATGTGGA